>QPKB01000002.1:54770877-55273124 GCA_003546025.1 Camphora micrantha | reverse complement strand
CTTGGTGGTCTCTATGGTCTCAATATCGGTGGTTCATGTTTGAGTCCCACTATTAAATTGATCATATATATATATGACATGTGGTTAACAATGAAAGGAGGAAAATGGATTACAATACTGAGTGATTTGAATATTGGCTCAATGGATAACAAAGCATTATCTTGAGTGATTTGAATATTGAATTGTGCTATAAGATGCCCTTCCTAATTCATCCGTGCCTAAAAGAAGGTTTGAGTGACAGGGACATTTGGTGTTAGATGACACTGAGGAAAATACTATGATAAACAGAACTGAAGGTCAAATTCAGTGTTCCATGTAGTAGAAGACACATTTATGTCCAGGTCAACCGGGATTAGGTCTGGCAAACTTTCGACCTGAAGCATCATGGCCTTGGACCTAACTGATATTGATCAGTCTAAAGAATGGACAGATGTGGCAGTTGTTCAATTGAGACAGAGACCTTGATTTTATACTACTAATATACAACACCTCATGATCATAACTCTTTAGAAAAGGAAGAAGAAAAGCATAGAAAGGTAAGTATTGAAAGTGTTGATCTACTGAACAAGAAAATAAATAAAGAGTCTAGTCCAACTTATTTATCATCTTAGTCAAGCTTGGTGGAACCAGATTTTCACTGAGTTATCTTCCAGGGAATCCTGTTTATGTTATCAGTCTTTATCATTTTCATTTCTAAAGTACTTCAGTACAATGTTGCTTTGTGCTAGCATGATAGGAGCAATGTTTTTTTTCAAATGTTGAGGCGTTTGGCTGAGTCGTTCCAGTTTACCAAAGCATGAGGCTAAGCCTCAACTCATGAGCACACTTATCAATTACATAAATGATGAAGTATATATTAAAAAAAAAGAAGAAAAACTACTTCTTTTTAAGCGTGAATAATTAAGGTTGATTCAAGTCATCTATATTTACAATAGTCTTATTTTTTATCTTTAGAAGAACAACCACTAAGTTCTTGAGATTATAGTCCTTCCCTTTTAACATGAAAACATCTTTTATAATGGAGGTAAAAAAAATTAGGCCTCCATCAGGATCAAGGGACAAAAAAAGCACAACACAGTTTTTATCTCTTATTCAAAATTCATATATAAAATTAGCTAGTTTTCCCTTTTATACAAGAAAAATGTGTTTCACTAAACAAATAAGTAGGGGTGTTCATGGAACAGAGCAAGCCGGGCCAGGACTATTCAGGCTCGGCCCAAGCCTAAATCGGGCATCAAGTGCCTAATCCGAGCCCATGCTATCTAAATTCTGATTAACCCGAGCCTGGCCCAAATCAAGCCCGGTTCCTTGATCAGCCGGAAGTTGGTCTATGGTAAATAAGAGCTATTATGCACAGACTCTCTGTGTTTCTGAAAACTCTTAAACACTGCCACCTCTTGAATATATCCATCCCCAATGGCAAAATATGACCTAATAATTTAGGTGAATCCATCTTTTTTACTCTCTATGTTTCTTGATTAACAATGAATGTTGAAATTTCTATTGTTGTATTGGCTTTATTGTAAAAAAATAAAATCAAATAAAATAAAAATTAAGAATCTATATCAGTATCATCGTCCGTCGGCATTTGCTCTTCTTCATCAGTACAATAGTCCATCCAAGTATCATCTTCAGCATCACTTTCGTCATCATTAATGAAACCGTCATCTGTCTGATTGGACTCCACGTTCATTACCACAACATTAGCATCAACTTCATATGTATCAACATCCGTCCTATTTAGAGACAATGGCTCAATTTCCCTATCATTTTCTTCATTATCCATGAAATCAGGAGTTTGATGATGTCGAACAATACTGTCAACTTCTAATTGTTCCTCTTGTTGGAATGCATCACCCCCAATCGAATCTTGCTCTTCCTCCTCAACCTCTAAAACATCATAGACATTTCTCGGCTTTATCATTTGGACAATTTGCCAATCTCCTTTAAGTTTGGCATCCTTGAGATAAAAGACTTGTATGGCTTGAGACGCTAGCACATAAGGATCATCTTTATAGCACGTTCGAGATACATTAACACTAGTGAAGTATGCGTCTATATGAATTCCTGTCTTTTTATTACCAACATCCCACCAGTCACACTTGAACAATATAACTCGTTTTTTAAAGCAATAATCCAATTCAATAATGTTTGTTAATACACCATAATATTGGATCTCCTTATCACCTTCATACACTTTCACAACAACACCACTATTTTGAGTTCGACGATGCTTTTCACGTTCCTTTGAGTGAAACCTAATCCCATTAACGATGCAGCCAGCGTACTGTGTCACTCGCTTATCAGGCCCACATGCTAATGAATATAAATCTTCGGTAGCTTCGGGTGATTTCTGTTGGCGCAATAGTTGCATCTATTGATAAAAAGTGTACGGCACACACGTCTAAAAGTCAATAAATATTTTGAATTACATATAATTTAAGCACCTTATATGTATGAACACTTACACGGTTTTGAAACCATTTAGCAAATTGGCTTTGATGTCTCTGTTGGACATTGTGTATGCTTTCCCCTTGAAGCTCTGACTTGTGCTCCCTATATAAGAAGTACATGCCATTATAATACGAATGAAAGATTTAATATACCAATACTTCATATGCAATTATTTTATAGGTACATAGTTCACTTACTCACGATATGACGCAATTTCCTCGGAATTATTTAGCACATAATATCGAATTTTGTTATACTCCACTATATCCAATATCCCATATGATCCAAATCCTAATGGTCGAACAATTTGTCCAAAAACATGAAGCCCTTCGCATGATTGCCCCTGACCTCCATCATAATTCCGTTCTTCACGGTTGAATTTTGTTTCTATTCCTTCAAGATACATAGAACAAAATGAGAGGCATTCACCGTCAATATATGATTCTGCAATTGAGCCTTCTGGACGTGCTTTGTTGCGCACATATTGCTTTAGAGTGTGCAAAAATCTGTTTATAATTTTATAGTTACTAAATAATAAATTAAGAAATTACATTTATAAAGACATCATATAAAAATGAATAACTTATACACATCACCTTTCAATAGGATACATCCATCGGTACTGAACAGGTCCACCAATTTTCGCTTCATATGGCAAATGAACTGCTAAGTGAACCATGACATCAAAGAATGCCGGTGGAAATATTCGTTCCAGCTTACAAAGTATTATGGCAATGTCCCTTTCCATCTTCTCTAACACATGCAACTTTAATGTCTTATTGCACAACTCGTTAAAGAAAATACCCAACTCAACCAATGGGATACAAACATCATCATTCAAATATCCACGTATTACAACCGGGAGAAGCCGTTGTAAAAGGACGTGACAGTCATGACTTTTCAATCCTGATATTTTACCATCAGTAGTGTTCACACATCGAGATATATTAGATGCATATCCGTCTGGCAACTTAACCGATTTAAACCATTCACAAAAATTCTTTTTATCTGCACCAAAAAGTGTATAGCATGCAGGTGGCACCATTACTTTATCACCATTCGGGATTAAGTGTAATTCCTTTCGTATACCCATTGCCTCTAAATCCATGCGAGCTTTGACGGTGTCTTTTGTTTTCCCATCTAGATTCAACAATGTTCCTAACACATTATCACAAATGTTTTTTTCTATGTGCATCACATCCAGATTATGACGGAGCCTTAGTGCTCGCCAATACGATAATTCAAAAAATATGCTCTTCTTTGTCCAATTCAACTCCATTTCAGTGCGTTTCCTCTTCTTATTGTTTGGTGCCTTGCCAAATTTGTTAGGTTGGACACATTCTAATTATGCGAAAACTTCATCCCCAGATAACTTCTTAGGTTTCGACCGGCGCTCAATATTACCATCAAAGTGATCCTTATAACGGCTTCGCCAAGCATGCTTGGGCGGCAAGAAACGACGGTGGCACATGAAACATAGCTTTCGTCCATGCTTCAAATACATTGAACATGCATCCTTGTTGCAAATTGGACATGCCATGTATCCCTTCGTACTCCAACCAGACAAGTTTCCATACGCAGGAAAATCATTAATAGTCCATAAAAATGCTCATGCAAATTGAATTTCTTTCTTGTCACTATATCAAAAGTCTCTACGCCATTTTCCCATAGTTCCTTCAATTCATCTATCAATGGTACTAGGTACACATCGATGTCATTTCCGGGTGCTTTTGGTCCAGGAATAAGTAATGACATGAAAAGGAAGGGTTCTTTCATACATTTCCAAGGTGGCAAATTATATGGGATGAGCATGACAGGCCACATGCTATAGGAAGTGCTCATGTCCCCAAAGGGATTGAACCCGTCGCTCGCGAGGCCAAGACAGACATTACGAGGATCTTTCGCAAACCACGGATAGCCCTTGTCAAATTCCTCCCAAACTTGACTATCTGCCGGATGCCTATATACATTATCCTCCCCAACTCGTTTATCCTTGTGCCATCTCATATCTTCAGCCGTCTTTCTTGATATAAACAACCTCTGCAGTCTAGGCTTCAACGGAAAATACCGTAAAATTTTTTGAGGAATCTTCTTACCCTTACCTTCATTAAGTTTATACCTCGGCTCACCACATTCTGGACAATTAGTTTTATGTTCATGCTCCCTCCAAAAGAGTGCACAATCATATTTGCATGCATGTATAGGAACGTAGCCAAGACCCAAGTCCCGCATATACTTCTTAGCCTCATAATATGACTTGGGAAGAGTCTCACCAGTAGGCAATGCCGCTTTTAATCAATTGAAGATTCATATCAAATGATTTGTTACTCCAACGATTGATTATTTTTACATGCATCAACTTCACAAGGAATTCCAATTTTGAAAACTTCTCACACCCTGGATATAGTGGAAGGTGCAAATCATTTAACATCAAATCAAATGGTTGTGGAACCAAGTCATTTGAGATCGCATCAGATGGTTGTGGATCCTCATATGCTGCACTAGGACCATGACTACTAGATGCTTCCCCTTGTGGATTATTTTCCAAATTAATATTCATCTCATACCTTCCTGCACATACATCTGCTAACATTTCGTGCAACCCATCACAACGTTGCTCTACACCACCATCATCATCATCGTCTTCATCCTCACTCATCTCTTCAAAATCTTCACCATGAAATACCCACCGGGTATAAGTCTTATCCATTCCATTTTCCTCTAAATGTGCTTTAACCATATTAATGGGTTTGAAATATCTATTGTTGCACTTGTTACATGGACATTTTATCCTATTGCCTTTATCCGCATATTCACGTGCATACTCAATAAAGTCTTTAACTCCTTTCATGTAAGCAGGTAAATGCCTACCCCGAAGCTGCATCCAACTTTTATCCATATTTAACTCCCTACCACAAGAAGAACAAATATGAGTATTATATATTGATAAGAAATTACTTGATTCCCTACCACTAGTTTATGTAGTTACTGACACTAAAATGTCCATTAGAAGTATTACCAAATAGCATCAAAAAAATTACCTTTTTACTACGCCTCATAATACATGCCTATTAACATTTCACCCATTTGAAACGTTTGAAAAACACGTCTTAGTATTAAGAACCACAATTAGTATTCTCTGATATGGAAAGGAGGTAGGGCAACCCCATTTTTCCTTACATTTATATCCTGTGTGATGTTTTTAGTATTAACCATTTAAAAGATTTTCAATCTCACTTAACTGTTAGTATTAACCATGTCCGCAATGAAGAGGAAATATGTTTTGTTTTTCGTTTTCGTTTTTGTTTATTTATTTATTGAGCAGTCCACATTTCTATCTGGTGTCACTTTTTTTTAGCCAAAAAAAAAAAAAAAAAAGGATAACTGATTTTCCCAAATTGAGAGGATATTAACTTCCAGATTCCTCTCTTGAAAAACTTATGGAGCATGCAGTCTCTTTGCGTATAAATGCTTCTATCTGTTCTTTATGAAATCATGACAAAAAAAATTTCCACAATGTGATTTGAACGAACAACCGTTGTCTAGCTTTTAGCCTATTCACATTTAAATGTATATTTGTTTAGGTAGCAAAATGTATATTTGTAAAGTGAATTAGCATCTAAACTCTCTTCCCTAAAACTATGGGAGAAAGAAACTGGACTATGCAACTTTCCTTATATTGTATGTACTTAGTAAATCACTTTTGTTACCAATGAAGCCAAACACATAACCATTCAAGTTGAACAATGGCATACCACAAGAGATAGGTGCAAGTATTGATCAAAATTTTGCAGATGAATAAATTTAGTGGAAAAATTAAAAGAAAGTCAGTCCATCAGACAGTAAGGCAAATCAGACAACAGTATGGATATGATACATACAAACTAAAAATAAAATATGTGAGAAATGAACCAACAGCCCCTCAACAATACCAAGAAGTACTCACCCAAAAAAGCAACTCTGAACTTTAGTCCCTTGAAGCTTCTGAATTGTTATGACTATAATCAGCTTTTCTACATGACAAACATGAGCAATCTTGACATGCGATGAAGAAAATCCTATAAACCAGACAGTGCTGAAATCTTTACAATGAATGCAACATATAATTCAGAGCACTGAAAATCTCAAAGAAAGTACAGCCTTGAATAGAGAGTATTATCAATCTCATGCACCACAAACTGTCACCAGTGATTCCTAAATTTTCGGGTGGGGATGGGGATTTTTTTTGTAAGCCTCCCCTTTCAGTTTTCTCTCGGTAATTTTGGGGGCTTTTGCCCACTTCCCTCTTTCTCTTTAATACAAATTTACCCTTAAGCCATAAAACGAAACAGTGATTTTGGGAAGTTACAAAAGCAAAAGACGAAGGTCAATTCAAAACTCGAAATTTATAACCTATCTGTAGCTTCCAAAGCAAGACAAATCAGTTTAGGGTCAGTTTCAAGCCCCAAAAATGATGATTAAATTTTTCCAATCAAAACATTGTATGGGACTCAACCTAATTTATACTAACACCCATATCGGGTTATTAAATCAACTTGTTCGTGGTCAAGGTTGAGTTGAAGCCTACCAAATTTTAAAATGACGATCTCACAGGCCAATTGTTGTACCTGCAGACTTCCAAGGAGTACTTGGAGAAGCAAATGGCAGATATAGAGAACAATATGAGAGAGCTATTGCAGCAAGATCCAGGTCTTGCTCGTCAGATAATGTCATTGTCGACGTCTGTGATGTAGATTGTGTTGCATTGCATTGTTGGACCACATTGTGTCTCACCTCTTCTATGAGAGGAGTGTGTTTAATTTTATTGTAGTAGTACTGCATCATCTTCTGGTATTACATCATAATAAAGGATTATAATTGTGAGTATCCATTTTCTTGAGCTGTCTTTTATCTCAAATCTTAAGCTAATTGTTGGTATTGGACATACCTTTTTTTTAAAGACTCTTTTCAAGCATCAACCATGGGCTACTGTGTGGTATTGAGCGCAGTTGATCCAAGGGTCAATAGTGTTTCCCAAAAAAGGTTCCAGTAAGTCTGTATCCTAGAACAGGACAATCAAGTAATGAACTACTTGATTGAAAATTAGAAATTGACTACTGAATCATATCCATTGGACAGAATTATTTGTTATGGTATTTAAGATATCATGATACTCTAATGCTCAATGCATGCTATTCATCTCATTGAAATTTAAAAAAAAAAAAAAAAGAAGAAGAAGAAAGGAAGTAATAACATATTTTTCAGGGAGATTGCGTCTTTTTAAATATTCTCAAATGGCATTGTACTTTTATTATAAATTTCTTATCATGTATGTTTGGTAATTTATATCCTTGTAACTAGCTACACTTAGCATAGCATATCCATCTCACCCATATGTACTTCAACTTTGTAATGTTTCTCTGATGTTTTACATTCATTTCCATGACAATATAAGCCTATTCTCTGTTTTGTAAAATGCATTTTTAATTGAAGTGGTTCTCAATAATTGAGATCGAATTTACTTTGCCCCGCACCCCCATCTGTTGGTTCTTTTTACAAAGTAAACTTGATTTCGTTTTTTCCTCTCATGTACAAGTTGTCCACTCCTTGCATGTATGAGTTGCTATTACCTTACATGTGCAAGCCTTCCAAGGACCCAACTCCTTAGCCCGAGAGGGAGAGAGAGAGAGAGAGAAGAAGAAGAAGAAGAAGAAGAAGAAGAAGAAGATGAAGAAGAAGAAAATGCAATGTTTGAAAAGTTAGAAATGGCCCCAGTACAGAAGATAAATGTATCCAGGAAATCAGGTTGTCAATGGACCTTTGATTATTAGGTTACCGAAAGGACTTATGGACCCTCTTTTTGGATATAATTCAGAGTTGATAGTTGTAGAGGAAGGAGAAGAGACTTGGAACCTTGTTTATAGCTTCTTTTCTAGCTTTCCCTTCATCCGATAAACATTATCTTATTAGGTTCAAAACCATTTGATTACACCAAATAAATCTTGCAACCGGTTGGATCTATCATTTGGATCAAGTTAATTTGCAAATTCAAAAGTAAAGAACACTGCAACCTGTGGTCATGCATAGCCTCTTAAATGGAAACAGATAATATAGGAAAAGCAAAAGTTAGAGAAACCAAAAATCCTTTCTCCATACCAATCATGAAAAATCTGAAATTGGAATGATCAAAGAAGAAACATCTAATAGACTGGACTATATGAGGACCTGATAAATTTCATAACAAAACTTATTACATTTACAGAGAGAAGAAAAAAGGTTGCATCATTAAATCAATTTACACGTACCTTTTTTTGTTGATGACCCTTTCTACAAATGTCAACAAAGCACAATATCAGTAGGATTGTCCAAATTATGAATGAGAGAAAAAAGTAGAGTATGGAAATCAAATGGTTTGGACAACACATGCAGAAAAGGGAATAATTACACAACCTAATTTATGAAAAAAAAAATCAAAAAGAAAAAACAATGCAAACCAAAACCTTCAATGTCAGACTTGAAAACCCAAATCCTCAAAATAAAACCCAATTGTCAAACCCAAGTGCAATTACTCAATTCTCCAATCCCCAACACAAAATACAGAATTTCAGATTCCTTAAAAAAAATTATCCAGAACCATAAATCAAAATCTAAGAATTATAAAATCATAAATAAAAATCTTCAAATCATAAAAAAATGAATCAAATTCCCTAAACCCTAATAAAAATCCTAAAACCAAAAAGGCCATACTCTCTCAAATAGATAATTAAACAACTAAAAATACAAAACCATCAACAATAACAACCATACCAATAATAATAATAATAATAATAATAAATAACAGAACTTCAAAAAAGGCAAAAAAAAAACCTTGAAATTGTGCGCCTCGTTGTCTATGGACCATTAAACCAGCATCACATTCACATCACAACAAAAAAGGGTTTTCATGGGAACTGGTACAGGGGTAGATAGAGTTGGAAAACACCCTTTAACTTTGATAATAACAATAATAGGATTTTGATGAAGAAGAGGACGGTACCAATCCTTGAATTCAGATAATAAAGAAAACAAATTCTAATCGCACACTTTTTTATAATATAGAAATCTGGTTTACCATTGAAAGCATCAATCAAATACAAGCATACATGGAAAGAAATTTCAATAGATAAAAAAAAGAAGAGGAAGAGAACCTCTCCAATCAGCGCTGCTTTGAAGAAGACATCGAATGAAGATTCCTCCACAAGTAGCAGCCGCTAGCCACGTTGAGATCTTGCCTACCGGTTTGGATTTAGGGCAGAGAGATAGAAAGAGAGAATGAAGCAGAGAGCTGGGGAGTCAAAGAGACTTCTCCGTTGAAAAGACTCTGAAAGGCGGAAGAGAGACGATGAAGCGCAGAGGCATACATATGTATTAGGGCGGGCGCGCAAAAGAGAGTTTCGTTGCAAAGAGACTCTTAAAAAAAGGCGGGTGATCGATTAAAAAAAAAAAAACAAAAAGGCGGGCGACGGAAATAATTGGAAACTCTGTTTTTTTTTTTTTTTTTTTTTTTTTTTTTTTTTTTTTTGTAACGCTTTAAAATGTTGTCGCTGATAAAACTTTTATGTACGACGCATTTAAATTTACGTTGCAAAAAACTCCTTATCTGCAACACAGTAGGTATAATGTCGCAACTAAATATTATTTGTGACGTCAAAATTGCGTCCCAAATAAATAGCTATTTTTTTAGCTTAAAATATTTATGACACCATATGATGGAGGTCGCTAAAAATAATTATCTGCGACGCAAAGACATTAGCGTCGCGAAGAAGATATTATGTGCAACGCAAAAAGACAACTGTTACAAAAAACCTTAACTTTTCTACGACATAGCTCAGACTGAAAAATTTTTGCGGCACGAGGATGGCGTCGCAAATAGAGGCCCTTAATTTCGACAGATGATTGTGTCGCAAATGTGTATCTAGCGTCACAAATAATTTTACCACCATTTGGCGCCAATGATTTTTTGACGCATTTATTTGCAACGCACTATATTCATTGCTGAAAGTATCTATTTGCGACGCATGGAGTGTTGTGTCGCAAATACGTAACTTGTTGCGACGGGTCTAATTTTATGTTGCAAAAAAAATATTTTGTGCGACGCTTTGGGTTGCGTCGCAAATATTTTCGTCGCTGAAAATCCCATTTGTTGTAGTGTAACCGAATGAGAGATCAATGGATGAGTGACCAAAAGGTCACATTTATTGAAAAATGATGTATTTGCTAGTGTTTATAATGAAGCTAGCAATGATTTCAACACATAAAAATCCGTCGAGGGCAGTTGTAGGAGTTTATGTATTTGAATTTTCTTTTTGGAATTAAGAATTATTAGTAACAATGTATTAAATTTTCTGTTTATTTTTGTTTGAGAATTCAATATAGAGTGCTGGTACCTAAACACTGCAACAATACCTCCACACACTGTAATTTTTTTAAAAAAATTAAAAAAAAACCCTAAAGTATCCATCTTCCCCTCCTTCCCTCTCTCCCTCTCCTTACTTTGGCAACCCCACCTGCCGCCCCCCTGCTCCGACCTCGCCAGCCGCCACCCTACGCTGGCCCATCTCCCTCTCCCTCTCCTTCCCTCTTTCTCCCTCTCCTTGCTCCCAAGTCTTTCTGCACCCAACCGCCCTCATCCCCACCCCTAGCCTTACCCCCACCATCCATTCAGTGCTGCCGAAGCGGAGTGAGAGAAAGGGAGGGAGAAGGAGAGAGACGAGAGGGAAGAGAAGGAGGGAGAGACGAAGACTGGGCTGGGGAAGGGGAGAGTGATGATGGCGGGGGAAGGGCGGGGAGAGAGAGAAAGGGTGGAAAAGGGAGAGGGCGGGCGGGGGCTGCCAGCGACGAGCGGCGGGCGAGTGGGAGAGGGAGAAGCAGAGGCGGGAGGGATTTCGGGCGGGGGCCAGCGACGAGCGAGGGGAGAGGGGGAGAGAGGAAGAGCAAGAGAGAAAGGAGGAGATAGGGAGTGGGATGGTGTCGCCGGAAAGGAGGAAATGGGGAAAGGGAGAAGGAGAGGGTGGGCGGGGGCTGCCTGTGGCGGGGGATAGAGATAGGGAGAAGAAGAAGGAGAGCGAGAGGGATCGGCGTCAGCGACGAGGGTAGCCGGAGCAGGGAGAGGGAGAGAGGGGAGGAGAGGGAGAGGGGTAGTTTAGGGATTTTTTTATTTTTAATTTTTTTTTTAAATTGCATTGTGTGGAGGGATTTTTGCAATGTGTAAATAGCCACTCTCTTCAATATTATCTTTGTCGGATTCTTGGAAATATATTATTTGAGAATTTTATATTATGTTTGTCGAAATATCAAAAGTATATGACAGATGTTGATAAAGGGGAAACAAATTTATTCGATTTGCGTAAGATAAGTCTTTTATTGACCCCACTTACTCGAGTTCCTGAAGCCTCAAACAGATTTCATGTCACCATTGTTCTTTCGAGGCCAAAGGATGGGTTGCTGCATGGGGTATTAAAATGTTTCCTCTTGTAAAACAAGAGTGCAAGTAAAATTTGTAAATACAAGCTGAAAATGATATTAAATGTTGGAGACCTGGATCTAAATTAGTGATCTATAGAAACTAATTCTAAAATAATTGGGTAACTACAAGTTGGGGGCGTTTCACAATTGACAATTAAAGATGTAATGGCAAAATGGAGGAGTAATGTCCATTCTAAGCCATTCTAAGATTGGTCAAAATATAAATTTGATACAACAAATTCAATAAGCAATTAACATTTCTAGTCTAGCTTTGATCATCTCTTAAGAACTAAGAAAGAGAGATCTAAATATGTTGAGAAATTAGTCAGTCCTTTTTTTCTTTTTTTTCTTTTTTATGGAAGAAAAGAGAAAGGAAACACATAACAAAGAGACAACTACTACAAAGTACCACTACCTTGATGTTGCCTGTCTACTTGTTGCAATTTTCCATAAATTTTTTTTCTTTTTTACTAATAAGACCTTCATTAGCTAGAAACATACACAACAAGCATACAAGAGAGATAGGAAACACATAACAAAGAGACAACTACTACAAACTACTAAAAGCAACTAGAAAGGTAACAAAAACTATATATCCGACTGTATCACAACAATTTATTATGCTTTGTAGACAGTCTAGATCAGATTTTTTTTTTATAGCCGATCAATATCTAGACTTTGGTGCTTTAGGCATTGGCTATTATATTGTTAATGATCTAAAATAACGACACAACGCCGTCACCTTGCCATCTCTACTAGTGATATGCTGCTGTTGCCCAAACTATCTTGCCCAACAACACTGCCATTGCCTCTGTAGGCTTCTGATGGTTCACACAGTTCAACTTTAGTGCCTTCATATTTACCTTGAGCCCTAGGTCGTACAAAAGACCTTTTCAACTCTTCCAGTTCTATTGCAACTTCCTTCATCGTAGGCCTCTCATCTCCATTAAGACTCAAGCATCTCTTTGCAAGTTGAGAAACCGCTATCAACTGCTCTATTCCACCCTCATCCACCACACGATGATCTAGCACATTAAAGAGGGAATTCTCTTTCATTGATAAAAGGAAATACATCGACAGGTTTCTCACTTCCGGACTCCTAGCGAAGGAAGTTGGCTTTTCTCCCGTTAAGAGCTCAACAAGAACGACTCCGAAGCTATAAACATCGCTCTTCTCTGTTAATTGCCCTGTTTGAAGGTATTCCGGGTCCAAGTATCCTAGGGTCCCTTGAACAATTGTACTTATTTGAGTTTGATCCAGTGGAATTAATCTGGATGCTCCAAAATCAGACACTTTGGCCGTCAAATCATTATCCAAAAGGATGTTAGTAGATTTTACATCCCTGTGAAATATTGGTATTGAAGCAGCAAAATGCAAGTAAGCAAGTGCTCCTGCAGTCTCCGAAGCAATCCTTAAGCGATCCTCTAAAGAAAAGGTTAATGGATGTACTTCATTATGGATGTGATCGAAAAGGGTTCCATTGGAGATGAATTCATACACTAGTAATGGAACTTCAGTTTCCAAACAACATCCCAAAAGCTTCACTACATTTCTGTGATTGATTTGTGACAAGATAAAAACCTCATTTATGAACTGCTCTATTTGGCTCTCATCAACTATTTTGGACTTCTTGATTGCAACTGTTCCATGGTTCGGTAAAACCCCTTTATAGACTGTTCCATAACCTCCTCTACCAATTATTTGTATCTCATCGTACTTGTTTGTAGCCCTTTCTAGCTCTTCTGCACTAAATATCTTGGTGGCCACAGTAACACCATGTGAAGATATTTGTTGTTGCAACAACAAACCTCCATTTTTCTGGAAGAATTCATCTCTGAGTTTGATGATCTTTCTTCTCTCGAGTCCACAGTATATCCAATAAATAGCAAGTATAAACAAGAGGATTATGACAATGCCTGCATGGTTAAGTCGAAAGAGTTTAAAGACGGATAAAAAAAGTAAATCCACGCATGCATGGATAAGTTGAAAGATGCAAAATGAATGTGAACAAAATATTGGTGATGCCCTTAGATTGAATTTGCCAATTCTTGTGTTAGGGTTTCGATTTACAAAGTGGGCTTCATCAACTAGATTTTTTTTTTTTTAATTTATGGTTTCTATTTTTTAATTTTTTTCTTTCTTGTGCGTAAGTAGAAAATGGCAACTCTTTGTGGTTCTCACCTAACCATTCAGGCATAGTTGACACATATTGGAGCATAGTTACCTCCTTCGGAATTCGATTAATTTGCATTTAGTTTGCAATCTGCAGCTCATTACTTGGCTCAATTAGCACATTTGATGGAGTAGGTTCATTTGATTCACTTCTTAGTACATTTGATTCTAAGTTTGAGCTTAATTAATTAGTACGGTGAACTTTCATTCGCTTCTCAATCCATTTGCTTTTGAGTTTGACCTGACAAGTCGGATGAACTAATTCATTTGTGCCCATACTATACGTCCCACAAGTTCGTCAATGCGGTGCTTGTATGGGCTCGTGCATGATTTTTTTTTCACTTAAAAAAATTGTTACGATTTAGGCAGTGTGCGCGCTCATGTGTATGCGTATTTGTAAGGAAAACACGTAGGACCTTTATTTATGAGAGTGACTTGTACAAAAATTTAGTGGTTTACCCAAAAGAATCTGAATTGCCACAAATTTGTCGAAGGGGCGCTTGCAGTTATAACCTCCCTTTGTGTTTTTACATTTGTGTTCTCCGCAATAGTGGAGGTTTTCACTGCATTCGTCAATATCTGCACGACAATAAAAAGAATCAGCCACCATAAAAAAGTGTACGCTGGAAAATAAAATAAAATAAAAAACCCATTATATGGGCTGTGACCAAGTTTGATTTTAACAGAAATTGAGTCTACCGTTAGATGGATCATGTATAAATGTTCAAAATATAATGATCAACAATCTACTTGTTTTATGTGGTCAATTAAAAGATAGACCAAACTCCCAGTGGAGTGAAATTTAATCAGAGATGATAGAAGAGGGAGAATTTAATGTTCAATGTAAATTCTTGATAAGTGGGCGTCATCGATGAGGATCAGGACTCATTTTAATGACTTAAGATAGCTTGCAGGGATGACAATGGTTGGGTTAAATAAGTGACCTCTGTCTTCTATGAGAGGCAGGGGATTAGTAATCGCTTTTTTCAACTTTGGGACGAGTATGATTTATAAATCTTGACCTTGGTTGACTTGAAAGTGGGTTCGGATATTGGCTTTCCCACTCCATCGTGCGTTTTACAGTCACTTCCGCTGTATATATATATTTTATTGTGAAAGGACATCACCAGAGTCATTTGACGTTGGCCAGCAATTTTCCTTTTTTTTACTTTTTTGTATCATATCTCAAGGGATTTATCAGTACTTTTAACCACAGGCAAACTAATTTCCTTTTTATTAAACATGAAAAATAAAATTTTTGGAAAAATAATTACACATGATCACAATTTCTCATATTTTACCATTTAGAAATTTTTTTTTTCTTAAGATGTTATATAAAAGCCGTGATATTCCGGGACAACCTTGATAACATCATTATACTATTTTCATGATATCATCAGATTTGGGGCAAAAAAATTTGTCAATACATCACCTGAATTTCGATCAAAAAATTGAAAAAATTATGTTTATAGAGGACTAATATATCAAAACCAAAGGAAAATAAAAAAAATAAAAAAAAGACACCATACCTACGCAGCCGTCTCCTCCAGTAAGGTAAGGATTTCCTCTGTATCCTTGTTCGCAATCGCAACGGTATCCAAGATCAGTATCATTGCATAAGCTGTTCTCGCTCTTTCAAGCAAAAGTCTTCGCATCTCTTCTTGCAATTTTGCACGCCTGGTTGGTAATTGTCCAGTCTAAAACCACTGGAACCGGTTGGTCTCTTTCATATTTACTGTTAAAAAACAGATCCTTGATGCTGAACTCGAAATGATCTTTTTCTATTAGAAATGCGTAGCTGCAAGGATTAAAATCCAGCACGCTACTATGGTCGTTGAAGCTATTCAAATACATCTGCAAGTTCTTGACACCCGAGGGAATGCAGGACTGGCAACAGCCAATCCCGGAGCATGAGTTGTTGTCCACCTTCTCCATCTCCTGACAAATCGACACACACCCAGTGATATAATCCGTGCCGTTAATGGGTCCTATGTATCCCTGAGTATCGCAACCGATTGCAGTGAATATGGTGCGGGTGCTTGAGAGTGTGAACGGGCCATCTTCGTATAGTAGGATAGACACGGGGTCATTAGACTCTCTCCGCCCTGACCGGTTGTAACAGTCTTTAGCAACAGGAGAGCTGAACCTTAATTGGCCTTGTAACGATATGTCTAAAATCTCAAGATCACCCCAATATGGCTTTGCAGGGTTAGATGAGCCGCCGTTACAAGATAGATTGAACCAAGGCTTTCCTATGTGACACCGATCACCGATGCCAAAGGGAAATGGGATGCTAACGTCACCGCACTTTTGTGGGCAACCCGACTTGTCACCGGAAGCAGCTGCAGCTGCTAGTGCTAGCCAGATAAGCGGTGTGAGCTGAAACAGCAATAGATATTGCTGCCTACAAGCCATATTCTCCTCTCTCTCTCTCTCTTCTTGCTAAAACAATGGTTATCAAGCTAGCCCTGCTTGAATTCATGCCTTGGGACTTGGGATTAGTTGCCTTTATAAAGACCGAGAGGTTGTTCATGGATGAGTCTCCTCAAGTCCTCTTCCAGCGTGTGGGCCGCTTCGTCAGTTCGAGGAGTTTGGCTTTCGTAAAAATATATGCTGACGAACCGAACTCCAAACTGACCGATCATCACTATTACACAGATGCTGCAGCACTTTCTTAAAGCTCCATTTGGGGGCCACAGACGAATATAATATGGAGTGTTCAAGATAAATTCCTTAGCTATATTTGATATGTTTTTGAGTTGGGGATTTGACAATTCAATACCCCTTAGATGCTTAATTTTTAAATTTATGTTTCAAAGTAAGCTAATGTCATCAGTGTCCTTTGACTCTGGTCTCCCTTCTTCTTTTTTCTTTTTTGCCTTCGATCCTATGATATCATGGGTTTTTAAAAAAACCCATGATATCATGGGTTCTATATGTTAAAAGTTGAAAAGCTACTTGGATCTCATGATATCATGGGATACAAGGTCAAACGACTATGGTGACATTTAATGTCTTTTAGTCATGAATTTGACATTGAATTGTCTTTTAGGCATTGAATTGTCAAATCCCCTTTTAATTAGTTTCAACTTAAAAGGAGTAGTCGAATTGAGCACCATGACCATGATGCAATTCACCCCACATCGATGCCATATCATGTTTTGGTCTTTCGTGCTCAATAAGGCAGTGAGACCCAGTCGTTTTAAACTGTTACTTGAGGATATATCAATGTAGTGGCTGAGATTCATCTTGAATAGTCCATATTATATATATGTGGGCTCTAGGATGAAGTTCTGAACATGTGTTACAAGTTTTCTACTTTATAGCTTCAACAAAAGATCTGGATTCCGAGCTATTGGACCATGTATGAGTTTTTTTAGGTAAGGAAGCCAGTTTATAATTGAAATAATTGAAAAAAAAGAGGGTAAAATCCCATCACAGAAGTACAAGGAACGAGCCATTTCTTGTTACCTAGAACGAACTTAAGACGACAGGGAGTGCTGCCGGTACAAAAAATTCAATAAATGACATGCCACAAACCGGGCCACCCACTTTGTGGACTTTCTTTCCTAGTGTACCAGGCTCTCTAAAAAAAAAACTGCAGATTAAAATTTGAAAATTTATTGAAAAATATCCAACTTTCTCCAAAAAATCACACATAGATATGGACTTGACTATGCTATATTCCAAGCCCAAGCGAAGCTAGTCCACACAAATTAGTAGACCTGCGAAGGTGCTGGTCGAGAAGACTCAATCTTGTCCACAATAGGGACCACGTATCATGACTGCCAAGCATCCAATCTTCATCATCTTGTCTGAATCCCCCATTTAGCGTTTCTTACGCGCTTGTTGAGAGTGGGACCCTTATGATTAAATCTGAACCGTTTAAAATGAATGATAATGGTCCATCAATATATTCTCCAATTACACTTAAATAGAGATTTAACACATGACTGATAATGAATTTATAATATTATTAATTATACATGAGATTGTGCTGATCACATTATTAGTCACGTCGTGACTTCAGGGCACTCTTCTGTCGAAGTGAAACTCAAGAACAGCCGTGCTGTTCGTCCGGGGACAAACCCCAGTACGGAGCACGACTCCCCATTAAGAGCCCATGAGATCCAATGCTCCCCAAGGGAGGCGTGCTCCACCCGGGGTTTGCCCCGGGATGAGTAGACTTTTGGACTCAAGAATACAATCTAAGGCCCTGTTCTTTTACTAGAATTCCTGACAGGAATTCAGGCTGTCTGGGAATTCAGAATTCCTGTCAGGAATTCTGTGTTTTATTACCAGAATTCTTGAGCATTTGAAATTCTAGGCATTTGAAATTCCAAAAAACCCAGAATTTGAAAAACTACTTTAACAAGGAGGATTTGAAAATCTCACTTGGCACAGAAATTCCGGGAGAGGGACGACGGCATTCCGGGAGCTCAAGCAAGAATTCAGGCCATGAATGAAACAACGAATTTAGAATTCCAGAATTTGACAGCATTTCAAATACTAGCATTTGAAATTTCCAGACAACCACCATACATGAATTCTATGAATTCTAGTAGAAGAACGGGGCCTAAAAAGATATGCGTACGTTCATCTTAAACAGTCCAAACCATTATTATATGGGCCTCACAGTGGACACAGACCAGAAGAAAGTGATAGACATGACCGGGGACCCGTACACAGAGAAGTCTTGGCAGAAGAGTTACAGACTACCGAAGTACGGAGTGCCACTCAGATAAGATTGCTACGGTGCTACCAACCAATTCTGCTACTTTTCTTTGATAGCCATAGAATCAAACCGGGTGCAAAACGTTTCCATCCTACGATCAAGGTGGTGTGTGGAATATTCAAAAAGTTTTTCATTTTGGTATCCAACCTAAATTCTAAACCCAACAATGCCCACACACAGAGAGAACGAGAGCTGATAGAAGTGGAAAGAGCACGCCCACAAAGAAATTACCATTTACTAGCCTTTCCATCACCTCTATTTGATTCTCTGAGTCTTCTAATATTGATAAATTACCGAGTCTAATATATGGGGGATCCGGCCAAATCACCTTATTTTAATAAGTAATTTTATTCTAAATTATCTGATAGCCAAATCTAATTCTAAATAGTTAGTGTTTATTTTTAAGTAATTATGTTGGAGGTTTGGAACTAGCAATTTAAAAATGATTATTTGAATGTAATTTGAAACTTATTTTTAATCTTTTACATTTGATATGTGAACTAAAATTTATGTAACATGCCAGGTTTTTTCTTTCATTTTTTTATTATAGTGTTTTCTTGTATAAATAAATTTATTAATTTGAATTGATTATGATGAATGTATATATATAAATATATATTTATATTTTATAGGTAATGTTCTTTTATATATTTTAGGATGACGGTGGATGATAACGTCTTAGGAAGATTAACCATGCAATTTCTACAATTTGGCATGCTCTAAGCCTCTAACTATCATTTTAAGAAAGCACACTTTCCTGAGAGATAATTTCCGCATATAATTGTCTGGATGTTTAAGCTTCAAAACTCTGAGACATGGCAAATGTTGATTCTGAGGTTTGTGGATCACTGGACTCCCAGTCTCCCACATTCTACTAAAAAACATGTTGTATCAGGCCCAATATATGCATAAAAGATTCAATTAGACCACCAAACATTTGTGAATAGTCTAAAGCCCAAACCCGTTTGGTAATTTTACTTGTCAAGTAAAGTCAAGTAAAGTAAAGTTAAGTATCAAATTAAAAGTGCTTTAATTCAAAACTTTTTCTATCGTTTTCAAAAAAGTAAAAAAGCAACTGTTTTTTTCACTAAAAGACAAAAAAAAAAACCTCAATTTTTCAATACAAAAGTGAAAAACATTATATCTCAAACAACTAAAAGTAAAAAAACCATCATAGCACTTATATTTTATTCCCTCTTCTTATTTCACTTCACTCCACTTTATTTTAAAAGTAAAATGAAAAACGCGACCGGCTTGGAACTCAATTCATGTCACCAATAATAGCAATAAAAAATCAAAATTCATTTATATAAAAAAATTATACAAAAAAATTGTTTTTTTTTTTTTCCAAGAAACAAAGAACACGGCTGAAACAACATAAGATATTTGTTCAGAGTCGATATAATGACTCATGCCACAAAGGTCTTGGCTTTAGTTACAATGTCCCAAAAACTAGTTCTAAAACCTTTATTAGTTTGTTTTATCTAGAATACAGTACATAAATAAGCCAATATTACACGCTGTATAGCTGAAATTAAGCAAGGAACAAAGCCAGTACACACATCAATCAGTTGATAGAGTTTAACAGTAGTACAAACCAATCAATTCTTGAATCACGTACGATGACACTTTTCTTATATATTTTCACAAACCACTTGTAAAACAAGAGTATTAAGAAAAAGAAATAGAAACAGATTTCATGTCACCATTTTCCTTTCGAGGCCGAAGGACGGGTTGCTGCATGTGGCATTGGAAATCCTTTTCAAAGAGAAAAATCACAATATAGAAATTAAGAACTAATCAATAATTACAAGATATATTCATAGGACCCTTCCCAGTTAGTATTTCGATTTAAAGACTGTATTTGTTCTTGCATAACTTCTCGCTCTCACGACTTTCCCGCATGCACCGTTCTCCTTATTTGATTTTGTCACACATTTTCGACCAAAACATACTATCTTCTACAAGAGAGTAGAAGAAATAAACCTTCTACATCTTTCTATTCAGCACAACCTCTCAATTGTTCTAGGGAATCAAAGAATCTCTCATAGGGTATTCTCACCTCATATCAATGAGAGAATTAATTGATGTGTATTTAAGGTTAAGAGCAAACCCATATATATAGCTCTAAATTCGTGCTTAGATGTTATAACACAAATAGGACTCAGAGTAGGAAATAAAGTCTCAAAAGGAAGCAAATTTGCAATAGTTTAGAAGACTTTCCCGCTTTTCTAGAGCCATACGATCGATCGCACAATGTCTCTGATCGATCGGACAACCAAATAACTGAGGCACGTCAGACCTCCGATCAATAGCAGAGAGACACCGATCGATCGGTCCTCGTGGTTTCGACTGATTTTCTTCTTTTTCTTCTATTCTTTGATTCAGCACATTTTCAACCAAGATGAACTATCTTCTACAAAAGAGTAGAAACAATAAACCTTCTACAGCTTTCTCTTCAGCACAGCCTCTCAATTGCTCTAGGAAATCAAAGAATCTCTCATAGGGTATTCTCACCTCATATCAATGAAAGAATTAATTGATGTGTGTTTAAGGTTAAGAGCAAACCCCTATATATAGCTCTAAATTCGTGCCTAGATGTTAGAATACAAATAGGACTCAGAGTGGGAAATAAAGTCTCAAAAGGAAATAAATTCGCAATAGTTTAGAAGACTTTCCCACTTTTCCAGTGCCATACGATCGATCGCATAATGGCTCTGATCGATAGGACCACTAAATAATTGAGGCACATCAGACCTCCGATCGATCGCACAGAGACACCGATCGATCGGTCCTCGTGGTTTCACCTGGTTTTCTTCTTTTTCTACTCTTTCTTTGCTTCAGCTTTTCCGGCAATACAACCACAGTTCACTCTAAAATAAATAAAAAATTATACCTCGATGGACCCAGAGTTTTATCCAACTTATGAATTGGCCAACATAAAAATACTAACAGTAGCGCAGTTGTCCTAGGACTGCGGTTTGTTCCGAAGGTTGAGGGTTTGAAACTGCACTGCAACACTGGGACCCCATGGGATTCATCCTGCTCCTTCTAGCCCTTAGGGATTAGTTCGGCCCGGAGGGCTGGAACACCCTCCGTTATATTAAAAAAAAAAATACATATGTCACACAAATCGGGCCAACCATGAGATGGAAAAATCCTATGCCTAGACAAAGAAGGTACAAGTTACAACATACAAGGGACTCGAGGATTTGGAGTAGAGGTAAATGGTGACAACTAGATCTTTTCATTTGGAAAAGAGAAAACTATAAATGTAGTTGTTATGAACTAAATCTACAATTACAGTTTGAGAATTTATTGGAAAATATCCAACTTTTTCTCCTTGAAATCACAGCTAGATATGAACTTTGACTTTGCCATAGGGGCTTACAGAGATCGGATTGGTGCGGATTAGGTCAAATTTGATATCAATCCATTACCTACGGATTGATAGTTTTGAATTCGTCACCAACCCATAGCTATTAAAAATCGATCTGATCCGATCCCTACGGATAAATCGGTTTAATCCGCTCAATCTGTTGAATCTAATGTTAAAGAAAGAGATCTAACAATCCACAAAAAAAAAAGAAAAAATACAAATTACGAATATAATTAGACCTCATAAGTTATATTTAGACCCCTTTTGTTTAGACCTCTTAACTTATATTTTGACCCCTTAAGTTTTTTTATTTATATTTAATGTCAACGGATTAGATCGAATTGAATACGCAAATTGAGGGTGAAGTCCGTCACCGATCCATTACTAACGGATTATAAGATTTTTAATCCGTCACCAATCCATTTACCTATGTTTCGATTAGAAAAAGGCAAATTTTACGGAACGACAGACTTTTTGTGCACCCCTACTTTGCCATGTTCCAAGCCCAAGCAAAGCTAGTCCACACAAACTAGAAGACCTGCTAAGGTGCCCGTCTAGAAGACTCAATCTTATCAACAATAGGAACCACGTACCATGAATGCCGTGTCTCGAATCCCATCTTCATCAACTAGTCTGAATTTCCTCCATTTGGCGTCTCTTTCACCTTTCCTGTGAGTGGGATGTATTGTCCCCCGGACAACTATGATGTCGCCATCATGGATCCTTGTAATAAAACTCAAATTTCTCAAAATGAATGGCATCTATCTAGTAACATATTCTCTAATTGCACTTGAATAGAGTTGGTCCTACCTAACCTAAGCACATGACTGATGACAAAATTAAGACATTATTGATCATATATAAGATTGTGACTAATAATGAAATTAAAATATTATTGATCATGTATAAGATTGTGCCACATTATCCGTCATGGACATTCATCTTTTAACAGCCCATATCATTATTATGTGGGCCTTCCAGTGGAGACAGACCAGAAGAATATGATAGACATGAGCGGAAACCGGTCACAAGATAAAAGTCTTGGTAGAAGACAAGTAGACTTCCAAAATACCGGGTCCCACTCAGATAGGACGGACTACCAACCAATTCAGCTACTATTCTTTGATAGCCAAAGAATCAAACATTCAAACCTGGTGCAAAACGTTTCCATCCTACGATCAAGGAGGTGTGTGGAATATTGAAAGAGTATTTCATTTGGCATCCAACCTAAATTCTAAACCCAACAATGCCCACACACACAAACGGTAGGAGAGCTGATAAAAGTGGAAAGAGGACACCCATAAAGTAATTACCATTTACTAGCCTTCCTATCACCTCATTCGGTTGCAAACCTATGCATGGCATGGATTTGAAATACTCAATAAGTTGAATCTTGACTTTTTCGAGTAATCTTGCTGGGGCAAAGGGCCGAGTCAAATATGGAGGACACTCGGCAAAGTCACTTCATTTTAATAAATCATTTTTATTCTTAATTATTTGATAGCTAGATCTAATTCTAAATAGTTTGTGTTTATTTTTAAGTAACTATGTTCGAGGTTTGGAACTAGCAATTTAAAAATGATTATTTTAATGTAACTTGAAAATTGTTTTTAATCTTTTACATTCGGTATTTAAACTAAAACATTATGTAATATGCTAAGATTTCTTTCTTTTATTTTTTATTATAATATTTTCTTGTATAAGTGAATTTACTAATTTAATTTGATTATCATGAATGCATATAAATAAATAAATACTTATATTGTATAAGTTTTGGTTTTTTATGTATTTTAGGATGATGGTGCATGGATGACAAGTTCTTAAGAAGATTAGCCATGAAATTTCTACAATTTGGCATGCTCTAACTACCATTTTAAGAAAGCGCACCTTCCTTTAGAGACCATTTCTCTTTCCAAGAAAAACACTATACACGCATATAATCTTCTGGATCTTTGAGCTTCAAAATTCTGGGACATGGCGAAGGCTAATTCTGAGGTTTATGGGTTACTGGACTCCCAGTACTGCCTTCTACTAAAAAAACATATTGTATCTGGCCCAAAATATACATAAGAGATTCAATTAGACCACCAAACATGTGTGAATAGTCTAAAACTTAAAATGTACTGGAAGTCTGGAACTCATGAATTCATGTCACCAATAAAGGCAATAAAAAATCAAAATTCATTTTTGTAAAAAAAATTATATGAAAAAACTGATTTTTTTTATTTTTATTTTTTTTGTTAGAAACAAAGAACACGGCCGAAACGACATAAGATATTTAATCAGGGTCGATATAATGACTCACACTACAAAGGTTTTGGCTTTAGATACAGTGTTCCAAAAGCTAGTTCTAAAACCTTTATTAGTTTGTTTTAGCTAGAATAGAGTACATAAATAAGCCAATACACACTGTATAGACGAAACTAAGCAAGGAACATAGCCAATATACATATCAATAAGTTGATAGTTGAACAGTACAAACCAATTCTAAAATCACACGATGACAATTCTCACATATTTTTACAAATAACTTGTAATACAAGAGTACATCTATAGGCAAAATCTTGAATGGCAGGACTACGAGAATTACAAAAATAATCTTTTAGGTGTACCTCATCCATGTGTCCAATTAGGGCCCCACTTAGAATGTTATATATCATCCAACCGATCATCTTGTTTACCTGATCGTTGATTATATTACCCACCTTATAGAATGGAATTGAAACGAAACAGTATCCAATCCAAATAAAATTAAAGGTTTTTCCCCAATGTGGTTTTCTGCCACATGTCCCATTTTAAATGCCCCAGAGAGCTTCCTAGCGTTGAAATATAGTGGATCCAGACCGATTGCAGACAAAAATTCTCAACTTATAAAATGAGATTGAAAATATACACTTTCTGGTCTTCTGTAGAGTTCATTTTTGCTCCACTTTTCTTCCGTTTCGAACCAATTTCACTTCAAGAGATCATCATGTACTATTGTGCTTGCTTGGGAAAGTGACTTCTAATGAGGTATCAAAGGTGTTTTTCTTTAGGTGTTTATCTTAGAACAGATAAAAAAGAACCGGCAGGAAAATTGCTGGTAACAACTAGTGCCCCTTACCAGTTTGGCGAGGGAGGTAAAACCTCATCAGTTGAGAACGAGAACCTTCAGTCAAAACCTCAATATTAGGCAGTCACAAATTACAATAATGATGATGATGAAGAAATCCTTATAGTGCATGCTGGCAGTACTATCTGTTTCCCATCAATCTGTCAATTAGAAGTAGGTTTTGATGGTGACACTACAAGGTGTTTCGTATTGGGTCAAAGTTCTTGTCTAGGAAAAATGTCGGTAGAGACTAATTATTGCAGAGGTGACAACCAGGCCTCCAATTTTCACCACAGGAAGTGCAGGCAATCCAACAAACTACATTTCATGTGGACGTAACTGCGCCCAATGAAGCGGAGGGAGGGACCTGATCCCCGTCACAGCTATTACAGGAAATCACATGATACATCTATCCTCTTTAAATCTCAGTCCAATAAAATATATGGGGATTCGGCGAGAGGTCTATTAAAGTATGACTTTATTGTAAACAATCCACAAAAAAAAATCATACAGCCAAAAGTCCTCTAACAGATTCCTATACCTGATATGTCTAATTTACCCTTTCTTTAAATCATATCCCATAATTAATGGGATATCCCTTAATAATAGTCAACTATCATTCAATGGGCCACGATTAATTATGGAATCATGAGATTTTCAATAAATTCTAAAACACAAATAAATTTCAAAATAACTCAAATAAATTTAAAAAAATGCAATAATTTCAAAAATCGCAATTAAATTATAAAAAAAGGCAATAAATTTAAAAAAAATGAAAATAAGTTTAAAAAGATCAAAATAAATTTCAAAAGCTATAAGTAAATTTCAAAAGATTCAAATAAATCTCAAAAGATCTAAAGAAAATTCAGAAAATGCAAATAAATTTCAAAAGACGCAAATGAATTTCAAAGGACGCAAATAAAATCCAAAATACGTAAATAAATTTCAAAAAACCCAAATGAATTTCAAAGGACGCAAATAAAATCCAAAATACGTAAATAAAATTAAAAAATGCAAATAAATTTAAAAAAATTAAACTACATTTTCCAAAACTAAGATAAACCAATTTTTCAAAATTCAGAAAAAAAATTTCAAAAACTCAAGTATTTTTGTCAAAACTCAGTTAAAATTATTCAAAAAGTACAAATAAATTTTAAAAGACACAAATAAAATTCAAAAACACAAATAGATATAAGAAAATACAAATGGATTTGTTTAGAACTAAGATAAATTTGTTCCAAAACTCAAATAAATAGTCAAAAACTCAGATAGATTTGTTCAGAACTCAGATAAATTTGACAGAAACTCAGATAAATTTGATAAAAACACAGATAAATTTGACAGAAACTCAGATAAATTTGATAAAAACTCAGATAAATATTACAGAAACTCAGATAAATTTGATGAGGAATAAGGATGGACTTCTGGAACAGGGCCAGGTCGAACCTGACCTAGAACCAACCCACCCAAACCGACCCGAACACAACCCGGAACCAAACCCAAATCGGTCTTCTTCCCCAAAGAGAACTGAAGGCTCGATCTCACGCCGAGGTTGAAGTTGATCTCTGTTTGGAAAGAAGGAACAGAAGCCACATGGTTTGAAGATCCGTTCTTGCCACCATTCTTTTCACAATATGATTGTCTTGGTCAAAGAAAGAGTTTTTTGTCCTTTTATGGCATAAAGTGACGAAGTGGGTTGGAGCCTCTTTTGTTTCAGAAACTGTGATTGGAGAAAAGAGTTTGGATTTGTTGGTTGGTTCGGATTGTGGCTGGTGGCA
The DNA here is from genome assembly GCA_003546025.1 of Camphora micrantha. Taxonomy (NCBI): domain Eukaryota; kingdom Viridiplantae; phylum Streptophyta; class Magnoliopsida; order Laurales; family Lauraceae; genus Camphora; species Camphora micrantha. Next base: position 55,246,032 of record QPKB01000002.1, on the reverse strand, counting down.
AAGAAGCAGACCTGACGCCGAAATCACAGCGCCACCGTTGCCGGAGAAGACCCCACAAGCCATCGCACGCAAGTCGTTGTTCGCTGCCGGACTCCAGACTAGTGTAGAACAGGTTCGAAGAAGAAGACGACCCTGCACTGGGTTGATTTCAGGCCAGTTTTATGATTTGAAGCCGCTACCGCCCATCGCCATATTCGTCGGAACTTGACCGGAGGAGGATCGACGTCGTTGTAGAAAGTCTCCGGTTGCTAGGGAGGAAAAAGTTGCAGATCTGAATTGGATCGGGACCGAGTGGGAGAAGAAGGAACCCAGATCTCTAGGTCAGTTTTGGGTCGGTTCCAATCCGTCGATCACAAACGCAGCACAATCCAATCCTATAAACCTCAGGCTCTCTCTTTGTCCAGATTGAAGAAGAAGAAGAAGAAGAAGAGGGAGAATGGAAGATTTAAAATTTAAAATTTTGAAATTTTATGCCTAATCAGTTAAAATGGCAAATCAGTCATTAAAATGTATGAGGTGGCGTGTCCAGGGACCTCTCTCCATGAAGTGACGTGTCTAGGGACCTCTCATCCAAATATGTCCAGACTGCATGGACTACAGGCCTTAGCAGAAAAGTTAATGGACTGGAGGCCTTACAAGTCCCATATGAGGGACCTTTCGCTAATTATCTCTAAAATATACTGCTTAAAAAGATAAGTTTTTAGGATGAAATATTATCTCTCCCTTTCGACAAAATAGAGAATCCGTATAGAGAATCCGAACTTTGAGTTTGTTTAGGGGTTAGGTTAGTGGTTGCAAGGTTTTTGTAATGTTTCGTTCGTAATTTTGGAGAATTATGAGCAATTTTTTTTAATTATTAAAATACTTTAATTTTGGGTGCATTGGCTAGATTTCATCATTTTATGCATTTTTTGTTGTGTACGCATCTCAATCCAACGCTTGGATGTCCTTCGTTTCCCCTCTTTTCTATCTTGATTTATTTAATCGGGTTGAAAATGCCAACCCATATATTTGGATCTGGATTGGGTTGATCATGGTTGAAGTCAAGAGAGGATGCGCCAATTGTACAAGTATGTTGCATAAATTGAAACTAATTTCGCCATTCACGATCAAGCCAATCATGGACCCGAACTGTTTCAGGAAAATCATGATCATTTTAATAGAAATTTGTTCATAACCTGAGGATTGCCAGAGATGATCTCCCCTTTAGCTTCTGTAAATTATGGACTCCATTAATTTCCTTTTTACTCTTTTTTTCTTTCATAATATTTAAGTTCATCATAAAAAAAACAATGATGATGACGACGATTAACAATCCTTATCACCAAGTTGAAAGCCTATGAAATGGGAGATTAAGTTGTCAGTTTTCAGATTATAATCTCGACCAACAGCAATCTCAAATGTATCAGGCCCTGAAATACGACGACGACGACAATAATAATAATAATAATAATAATACTACTACTACTACAGCTACTATACATCTGATCAAAGAATAAATACCTCATGATAATGGGGATCTTCAAAATTATTTGTATTCCCAACCTTTTTTTACTGAAATACAAAATTAAGAAAACAGAAGAAATGGGTCGTTGCACCAGTGTGGATTCTTTATATTAACTTATACCAGTGTCAAAATATTGCTTAAATGATAAATGTTTGGACGAAATATGATGTATAGCTAGCTTTTTTTTCTCTTGTTTCCTTTTTTTTTTTTTTTTTCTGTTAGTTAGCCTACTAATCCAAGAGTGATACTTTAAGTTGAGGATGATGGATCCCTGGACTTGTGTGTGAAACTAACATATCAACACAACTCAACTATGAGTGTAATGGCTAAAGTATAACTAGTTACGATACAATTAATATAACTATCTTTAATGTGAAACAGAAAATTACATGATGCTAACTATATAGGACATTGAAGTATTTTGATTGACCAATGCACTGATAACTAGTAGAGGTGCTCATGGACCAGTAGGCCTGTCAATGGACGGGCCAGGCCTGGGCTTGGGTTATCCAATCCCGTTCCAAAAATAGGACTGACCCACCAGCTGTTATCTAATCCCGGCCCTAAATTGAACGGGCCTACATCAAATCCCGTCCCGTACGGGCCCAGGCTAGGACGGGGCCAGGCTTGGGCTTAGCCCGATCCTGGATATATGCAAAACATTCTCTAATTATTTCTACTGTCACCAGACACCTGGTGTGAACCGGACTTTAAACCCTCCGTCTATCCGGGCTTGGGACCAGTAATGCAATGCAACAAGCAACATGACGGTGTTAAAAAATTTACCAGTGACAATAGAAAATCAATAGAAATGAATAAATATTCTATAGGCTATATGGGTCAAGTAATGTAGGAACAGTTAAAACCCTTTTTTTTTTTTTTTTTTGCCGGTGAAAGTAGAAAATCAATAGAAATGAATGAAAATGAATATCTTATATGAGTCACGTTAAAGTTATGTAGAATCAGTTAAAATCTAATTAACTGTTTTTTGTTGTCGGTGAAGGGCGATTTCAGTAATATATAAATAATTATTATTAAATGACTTTGCAGCGAGCCGGGCCCTAAACGGGCTGGGTTGTTTATGCCCAGTCCCAATCCCATTTTGGTCAGGCTTTAAAATGTATTGTCCAAGCCCAGCCCACTGGGTTTAAAAAAATTTTTAAAAGCCCTGTATTTTCAGGCTTGAGACGGGTCGGGCCGGACTTTCTACCTGTTTCAATATGTCCCATTGACAGGCCTATGGACTAGGCTAGCCTGGCCTAGGCCTAGACCGCTTTGGTCTGGGCTTGGGCCTTCTGCTCCAGTGCTCAGTCTGGGCTTGACCTTTTTATTTCTGCCCGGTTAATAGATGTGTCGGGCTTGGACTCTATTGTAGAGAGCCCAAAGCCTGGTCCAGCCCGATTAAAAATATTGGTAATATGAAAATGTAGTGGAAGGGGAATCTAACAGTGGTCCTTTCTTAGAAATGGAAGAGCAAACCCATTGAACCACACTCGACACTTTTAAATTTAACTTTCTTTCTAAACTATACATCAACCTCGGGCTGGGCTGGGCTTACAATTTTCCAGACGGGCCTGGCTTGTGCCAGCTCCTTATAGCTCGATTTGGGACTGGTCCAGGCTTGGACATATATACTGTTTAGAAGCTGGTCCAGGCCAGGGCATTCCGTGGCCCGGCCCATGAACACCCCTAATAACTAGGGGTGGTCATGGACTGCCCAGGCCCACCCTTAATGGGCCAGTCCTGGATGTAATATCTGGCCCCATTTAACATATGGGTCGGGCTAAAGTGGAAGATAGCCTTGTATCATCTCAGTCAGATCATCATAATTATCAAATTTAAGGGCTTAACTTTTAATAATTTCAACAATGATAGGTTAGCATCACGTAGTGCAAAACTATGACTTGTCAAGGCGAGAAGACTCTCAACAAAAGGAGTCAATATATGTTTGTTATATATACATATTAGCAACAAAGTCCCGTGCCAAAATTGAAGATATAAATAAATTTAAGAGTATATATAATTAATAAGAGTTATATATATTTAAAAATTGAAGATATATATTATGATGGATTATAAAATCCACTAAAAATAATATCTTTATTTTTTAAAAGAAAATTCCATAGAAACAAAAAGAAAAAGCATATGCTAGTGGATTTGGGGAAAAAAATAAACCTAAAAAATTAATAAAAATAAGATCTCACTCTCATTGGAAAAAGAGATAATATATAAAAGAACCCCAATGAAATTCACAAAATGTGATTATAATCTCTTTGAAAAACAAAATCCAAAAAATTCAAAGGAATGAAAATGCCCAATATAATGGATAATAATATGATTTTCATGTCTTAAAAAAAAAAAAAAAAAAAAAAAACTAACAAAGCTCACAAACATTATCCGAGATCTTACGTACAATCTCAGTTGTATTGTACCCACCTTGGATTGAATTTTGATTATTACATAATAATTAGTTGCAATGATTTGATTAGACTTCTTTGACCCTTAATTTCTACTTATAAATTCAAATTTTGTTCGAATATGTAGTGGCGAACATTTATTGGATTTTGTATTAATTAGTGTAGCTTTGCGTGTGTGTTGGTGTGGGTGGTGTGGGGGTTGCTTGGCATAACCCAACATCTTAATATAAAAGAAGGTATCTAGTTTGTAAAAGGCTGGACCAGGGCCTCAGTTTCAGGCCTGTGAACTGTCCTACAATGAATATTAGGCTCCCACAAACTAAATTAACATGGCTTAATAAATGATATGAATTGTACATAAATATTAACATGTACTGCACCTTTGAGAGTGTGGAAGATTACTAATTTGGTGATATTGCTTGGTGGGCTCCTCAGCTTGATATCCAATCCAAGCTTCTTGTTTTGATAGCCCTAAATCCAAGTCATTTCAATGAAGATAAATGCCCTGTCAATCCTCTCTTTACTTGCATTAAAAAAGGGAAGAAGCCTATAAAACTACTGGTGAATGACGCATACAGCAGGTGATGGATCTCACCTTTTGGATGGTTCAGATTAGTTTGATCGTTTCTAATCAAGAGTGTTAATTGAAAGGTTTCTGTGGGGCAGTTAAGATCATACACATTTACATATCAATTGCTGAATGACATGTTGCATGTTGATCTATCTGGTGACTTTCAGCCTTATAAATACCATATGGTCGTAGATTTTGATCCCTTTATCAAATATGGGGGCTTGATGAGGGGGAGAGATGAGGATGAGCGATTTTAGGAAAGACTTAGAGGGAGAGATATTAGGAAGATAGAGATTTTAGGGAAGTATTAGAGGGAGAGATTTTGCATTGTCTGGTCTTTAATTCACTACTTAAACATTATTAACTTAATAAAATACGGTTAATCATCCATAATAAAAAAAAAAAACTAACTCAGGTCGGGGTGTTACAATACGGATATCTGTATGAAAGGTGGGTTGATCTTATCAGTTTTTTTTACCTCTATATGTGTAAATTTTGTCAGTTTTATTTATGCATGTCAATGCATCCATTCAATATCTGATAAAGAGAATGATTATTGTTCCTATGGTTAGAAGAAAACACTCCCTCATTTCCCAACCCTTCTTGATCCACGTACGTCAGCATAATCTTATGATTAGTAGCCAGTAGCCACACCTCACCTATGGTACATGTAGCAAGTAGCAAGTAGCAACCACCCCTCGGATCTGATGCATCCTATAGTATTAAAACTCATTTTGAGTTGTGTTAGACTCAGCCAGTGTGGTTTCGCTCATTAAACCACCAAGTTAGATGAGACCATAAGTCGAATGGGTATAGTCCGAAGTACCTCGGTTTGGTAACCAGCAAGTCTAGCTGAACCTTTTGAGATTTGACTATGCATCTTTTTGGACGGGCCGGAAATGGAATTTGCCTACTTACACTCCCCAAAGTTTTTTACTCTTTAAATTTGACCATATTGAATTTGTCAAATCCATCAATTTGGTGTCGCCAACCAAATGTGTGGTCTAGATGAGCTTTCTCTCTCTTTATATGTGTGAGTCCATGGAGGGGTAAATGATACGATATGTGTGAGTCCATCGTCAATTTTTCACTCTACTGGAATGGACTCTCGTTTCGTGACAACTATTTCAAGTGGCATGTATTCCTTTCATGGTAATATCAACTTCTTGGTAGAAGTGGAGAAAGGATAGGTGTAATGAGGATGGAAGAGGTTGTAAGAGAGAAATTGTAGGAGATATGATAAAGATATGAGTTTGGTATCTTTATAAAATTGAATGAAATGGAGAGATTTAGGGAGGTAATTTGGAGAAGAGAATTGAAATGGAGAATTAGGGAGGAGATTTGTTTGGGATGAGTGTAGTGGCCCACATCAAAGTCTGTGGCAAGTAGTAAAACCGTTATCATCTATATTTAAATGAAAGGAGAGAATCGAAAAGGGATCATGTGGCGACGAAATGTGCTCTGCAACGATAATCCTTTGCATGGAAACGAATAAAAAATGGAAAATGAGAGAGAAGAAGAATGAATGATTTCTCTTGGACAAAAAAGAATAAGAGATAACTTGGCCTAGAAATGAGGGTTGAAAGGGGCAAATTAGTCATGAAAATATATGACGTGGCATATTAGGGACCTTTCACCAAAATATCTCCAGCTGTCTGGATTAGATACATTAGAGAAAAAGTTGTTGTCCTTGATGCCTTAGAAGACTGTGTACAGGGACTCTTGGCTAATTTACCCTTTTTTTTACTATTATGTGTGTAAATTTTGTAAGTTTGATTTATGCATGTCAATGCACCCATTCAATATCTGATAAAAAGAAGGAATATTGTTCCTATGGTTAGAAGAAAAAAGTCCCTCATTTCCAACCCTTCTTGATCCACGTACGTCAGCATAATCTTATTATTAGCAGCCATTAGCCACACCTCACCTATGGTACATCTAGCAAGTAGCAACCACCACTCGGATCTGATGCATCCTATAGTATTAAAACTCATTTTGAGTTATGTTAGACTCAGCCAACGTGGTTGCGCTCAATTAAACCACCGAGTTAGATGAGACCAAAAGTCGAATCGGTATAGTCCGAAGTATCTCGGTTTGGTAACCAACAAGTCTAGCTGAACCTTTTGAGATTTGACTATGCTTCAATTTTTGGACGGGCCGGAAATCGAGATTGCCTACTTCACACTTTCCCAACATGTTTTACTCAATTAAAGGCGACCATATTCATTTGTCAAATCCATCAATCTAGGTGTCGCCAACCAAATGTGTGGTCCAGATCATCTCATCGTGAGCTCTTCTCTCTTTTATATGTGTGAAGCACATGGAGGGGTAAATGATACGATATGTGTGAGTCCATCGTCAATTTTTTGCTCTACTGGCTGGACTCTCGTTTTTGACAGCTATATTCAAGTGGCATGTATTTTTTTCTGATAATATCAATTGGTAGCTCAGAAAGGATAGGTGTAATGAGGATGGAAGATTGTAAGAGAGAAACTTCTAGGAGATATGATAAAGATATGAGTTTGGTATCTTTACTAAAATTGAATGAAATGGAGAGATTTAGGGAGGTAATTTGGAGAAGAGAATTGAAATGGAGAATTAGGGAGGAGACCTTTGTATCTGGGATCCTCCCATTGATAGTGGCCCACATCTTAAAGTCTGTGGCTGTACATTTTTTTCTTCTACATTTATTTGAAAAGAGAGACTTTTAAGGGATGATGTTGCACCCCAGTGCCCACCTCTATGATAGTCTTTAATATATATAATATATAATAGGGGAGCCCTACACACCGCCCAAGCGTTATTTAGAAGATAAAAAATCCCCCTTCTAATTGGGCTTGCTAGGATGCATGATAACTATGGAAGTCTAATGGATAGAAATATCCATATGAGACATAATTATATCATATGCAAAATTGTAAGTCCATTAGATTATCCTAACCTTTTGACCCATAGCCATAAGATTTAAATATGATTTAGAAGCATTATTTTATCGTGATTTCAATCAAACGGTGAGGAAAGGTTGGATGAGTGTCAAACTTGTACTTGTGACTATTTATTGGGGCGTAATGTGTGTGAAAAGATTAGATTGACTTAAAATGTGCCCATGATTAAAAAAAAGTGGGAAATGGGCGTTTTTAAAGTGGGGCGATATATGTGGGGAATATTCAAGTGACAATGGACCGGAATGTTGGATGGATCAGGTTTTATTATTTATTTATTTTTTAATATGAAGCCATTAAATTCGTGGGCCATAGATGAAGAGGTTAGAGGCATAGGATTGGGGTCAACCTAGATACTTGGGGTGGTCTCATGTAGATCTTTCCATCCTCTATGATCCCATCCTTCAATCTTAGGGAATGAATCAATCGAGATGGCCCTCCTTCAGTCTTTCATCACAACATGTGTTCCCCAATTTAAAGCGTTAAATTCATTTCTAATTCTACTGTTTCTAGGTACATGCTTATCCTGCCTTGGTGGGTGCCTAATTACACTCATACTGTCTTCACACTTGTATTGTTTCGAAGCACATTTTTCACTGATCAGGATGATGAATCCATTTGCTCATAATTGTTGCGATCTGCTCACTTGATTTAAAAGTCTATATTGCAAGTTTTATGTTTTTTTTCTGATAAATAATTGTTCACAATATGCTTTTTATTGAGAATATATTATTTATACTTCTACAAAAAGCATACCGAGATAGAAGAACTAAAATTCATTGTCCAGGGCTGGGGTAATCTAGTTGGGCTGATTGTTTGGTTCTCCTTTGTCTAAAGGAGACCTTTCTATTTACCATCCTCCCATTGATAGGCAGTCATCTTAGTAGGTTCCATACGCAGGACCTCATATAACCAATATCCAATCTGCTCGTAGGAGAACATTCTCCTTCAATTTGACAACCGAACATCTATGATAGTTTAAATCCTAAAATGTATTGGAACTTAATTTGTGCTCCCATTATATTCTTATTTATAATATATATAATAAGAAAATTGAATATTTTTTGTTACAGAGAGAACACACCTGAAACAAGACATCAGGTCAGGACCAATATAAAGACTCACTCAAAGGTTTTATACCTGCTACGAAGTTGGAAAAGCATGTTCTAAAATCTTCATTAACCTGTTGTTGCTTGATAAGTATATAAATACCAAAAGGAAGTTTCCTCTGCAGGCGTAAGTAATTTTAGCCCTGCACGAAACTCAATGCAGGGTTGGGTGAAAATTGTAGCCCTGGTTTCACTGCTTATCTTACCGACTCCCATGGGAGAAAATTGTGCTATAAATGCCAATAAACATTGTATGGATGAAATCAAGCAAGAAAGTGGGACCAGAACAACACCACAACAATCTGATGATACTTTTAACGATATATACTATAACAAGACAGACCAATTTTAGAATCACACGATAACTATTTTTACATGTTTCCACAAACAACTTATAAAACAAGAAGAAAAAGAAAAGGATTTCATGCCACCATTTTCTTTCAATGCCAAAGCACTGGTTGTCACATCATGTGGTCTTAACATGTCGCCTGTAAGAAATAAAAGTACAAGTAAACTTTGTTAATAAAAGCTCAAAATGATACAAAATCTTGAAGTTCTGTGGCTAAAAAAGTGATGGAAGGGGACTAACATACTAGGATAATAATTCACTGGGGTGCTTTACAAATAACAAATGAAACAGATATGCTGAAAAATATAGGATTATGTGTTCCTTCTCAGAGATAAGATTGTGAGATATTTTTTTTCTTTTTGTGAAAAAAGATTGTGAGATTATACAAATGATACAATAAATTCAAGAAGCACTTAGATTGAAATAGACAACTCAATTAAGACTCCCATATTCAACAACCTACCTTGTTTTCAATTGCATTCATGTTCGCTTCCCAAATCATGGTTATAACTTCCACATTTAGGTCAAATGTTCTTTTGGAACAAAAGTCAAACTATTACTTAAAAACCAAATTCAAATGTATTTATGTAATAAGACTTTTGAGTCCAAGAAATGGGTCATTTTGAAAATGACTGATGTTGTGGGACCCTACCATAGGAGGGGGGCATGCCCTAAAATATGATGATCCAAGTTGTTGTATTTATAGGCAGAAGTTTGAATGACAAGAACAGGAAAATCAAGAAAATCTTTTAGGTGTACCTCATCCACGAATGGGTCCAATCAGGCTAGGGGTGATCATGGGCCAAGCTGGGCCAGCCGAGTCCAATCCAGGGCCAGCGTGCTTTCGGCAGTGAAATGTTTTGCCCATGCTTGGGTTAAGTTATAAAAAGCCCAAAACCCTGCTAACTTGTAATTTAGTGAAGTTGATAAATTTGTCCAACGAATTGCTAAAAAGCCCAAACAACTAATAAAAAGACTGGTTTTTCCTGGCATGGATGACTAAATGAGTGGCCTTGGGAAAGATATTTACAGCCAGAGTCAAGCTTAGGCTAGATACAGGCCTGTGTGTGTAACGTCGGGCTGGGCCTAGATATGACTTAGCCGAGAGTGACCCGGCCCATGAACAACCCTGATCAGGGCCCTTACATATGGTATTACTATTACATCACCCAATCAATTCCATATTAATTTACTAGGATCTGCTGTGATTATATATATAACCATGAATCCGCACCTTACAAAATGAAAAATAGAAGAAGAAAAATTATCCAATCCAAATAAAATGGTTTTCAAATGTACTACTTAGAGATTATTACCTGACCTTTTACCACATGTCCCATTCTAGAATGCTATAGAGAGCTACCTGGCTACCGTTGAAATCACATACGAAAAATAAAAAATCTCAACTTACAACATGACATTGAAAATGTAAATTACCTGGTCTTCTGTGGAATCCATTTGTGCTCCGCTTGTCTTCTTCCTTGAACCGCTTTCAGAACTCCAAGAGATCTTGTACCTGCTTGGGAAGAGTCTTTAAACTATGGCGACTGAAGAGTTTGACTCTTTTGAGGGATTTCATTGCTCCTTCCGCAACTGTCCAGTCCTTTAGACTAGAGCAGTCGAGTTCCAAGGATTCCAGCCGAGGAAAGCCTCCCGAAGAACAGATCATTTTCTCACTACAATAAGAATCCCATCTTAATCTGAGAATCCGAAGGTTTGGCAGCTTCTCTAGTATTTCAATGGCATTTTGTTGTAACTGGGATCCATAAAGAGTCAATTTGGCAAGATCTAGAGGCATCTTGGGTAGATTCTTTATTAGACCAACCAAACGCATCTTGTAAAGATTTTGATGGTGTGCAAATGACACAAATGGTGGGATATTTGAAGAATATTCAACCAATGAAAGTGATCGGAGGTTGCTCCATTTCTCAGAGGCATCAGATAATGCCCTGTGATGTGAATCTACATTTCCACTTATTCCCAATTTTCTAAGATTGGTTAGCTTGTATAAGCCATCTTCAATCCAACTACCGGAATGTAAGCATAATGTTTGAAGGTTTCTGAAATTGCTGAGTCGTGGATGCCCATCAATATCCCAATTATATGCATATAGATGTCTCAATCTCTCCAAATCCCAAATTGCATTTGGTAAGGTGCCAACACAATTTGTCAATATTATAGCTTGCAGGTTAGAGAGGTTGTTGACAGAAGATGGAAGAGATCGGATTCTTTTAACTTTCAAATACCTAAAATGTACTGCTTCTCCAGTTTCGTTTGGTAAATCATTTTCTTGACGCCCAACGGCAGCAACATGAAATACCCTCAGCAATTTGCCACCTCTATTAAGCAGTCTTGACAAAAAAAATGAAGAATTGGAGAAGCATAACACGGAACGAAGGGTTGCAGCTGAACGATTTATAATTTCGTACTCATCCACATTGCGATGGAGTGCCACTCGTCGCAGACTAGATGAAGATGAAGTAGCATCATTATCACCGTAGATTCCAAAGAAATTGACTTGTCTAGCTTCAGACATGGAGAGGTCACGCAAAAGATCGTGTATGCGGCATGTGCTAACAGATCCATTAGACCTCTTGTGTGCCACTTGAATCATGCTCCTGCCAATCAATTCCTCCAAGCAGTCCTCTGCCACATCTTCCATGATCTCATTTCCTCTCTGCTGAATGAAACCCTCAGCAACCCACAACCTGATGAGGTCCTTGGACTTAATCTCATAGTCTTCTGGGAAAAGACCGAGATATAGAAAGCATGGTTTCAAGTAATGAGGCAAATCGTAGTAACTTAAAGCTAATATTTCCATGCACTGATTTGAGTCTTCAGCGAGATGCCAAGTTACACTATCGAGAACTTTAGACCATGCAATAAATGTCATGTCTCTTCTTGATAAGAGGCCTCCTAAAACAACAATTGCCAGTGGTAAGCCATGACATTTTGCAAGGATCTTTTTCCCTGTTTCCATTAATTCCAGAGGGCAAACAACTCCTTTTGGAAAGATCTTCTTGTGGAACAATTCCCAACTCTCGTTTTCATTAAGAAGGCGAATATAATGGTGATTGATCACATTGTCAGCATGTAAAGCTACCTCTTTATTGCGAGTGGTAAGCATTACTCTACTTTTGCTCAATCCATCTGGTAGAAAGAGCTTTAGCTCATCCCATGCTTGCATGGTCCATATATCATCAATCACTACCAGATATCTCTTCTCGCTCAAGTGATCACGAAGCTTTTTGCTCAAGTATTCCTCATTTGAATTCTCCTTCTCCCCAGGAGAGAGGCTCATTACGCATTCTATAATGCGTATCAGGACATCTCTAATTCCATATTGTTGAGATAGGTAAATGAAAGCATGACAATCAAAATTATCTTTGACATCACGACAAACTTTTTTGGCGAGAGTGGTCTTACCTGAACCGCCCATTCCGACTATAGAAATCACGCAGCGCCTTGCCTCCTCGTTGATAAGCTGCTCCTTGAGAGTTGTCATGCTTTCTTGCATACCAGTAAGCTCTGGTTCTTCATACAGGGCCAAAGACCGCCTACGGATGTTCAAACGTGTCTCTTGCCCTCCAACGTTGATATCTCTTATGCCGTAAGTGTGCAAACTGCTTGAGATGTCGCCAATCTTCATCTTAATGTGTTGAATCTTCTTGGCGACCCTGTGGCGAGTTGTCAGCTCACTGACAATGCAAATGTACCTTTTAACACAGAGAAAAGGCCTTCGTCTCGTCCTCCGGGAATCCCGAGCAGTTTGAGTGAGGATGAAGGTGTCGATAACATCTTCGGCGTCATAAGAAACGTCTCTTATTTCTTTCACCCAATTCCTGACTCTCTCATCTTCCTTCTGTTTTGCATCGGCATCTTTCAGAAAGCATTGCATACGCCTCAATTCTCCTACAATCCATTCAAATTGATCACGCACATCATAGAGGAGCCGTGCTTCTTCAATGAGAAGATCACCGAGTTTTCCTACAACAAAGGAAACCACAGCCTCGGAAGCCATCTCTTCTTGTCTGTCTTAACAATGGAACAACAGTGGCTCGTTCAATTCAGAGGTGGGAGAACTATAGATAGAATCAACATCATTTTTTTCTCTTTGGCTTTGCTCGACGCTGCACGGGAATATCAAATATGTTACTGCTTGGACTTCACTTTTCGAATCATTTCTCTCTCTCTCTCTCTCTCTCTGCTTCCTTTCCCTAATTTTGCGTTTATACTTTGCTTCCCTTGTTCTGCTCTAACAATTAATATAACCATCTTTAATATACAATTAATATAACTTTGCTTTTATACTTTGCTTCCCTTGTTTTGCATTTACACTTTGCTAAAGTATAACTAGTTACTATACAATTAATATAACCATCTTTAATGTGAAACAGAAAATTACATGATGCTATCTATATAGGACATTGAAGTATTTTGATTGACCAATGCACTGATAACTAGTCGAGGTTCCCATGGACCAGGCTAGCCCGGCCTGGGTTCAGACCGATTTGGTCTGGGCTTGGGCCTTTTGCTTTAGTACTCAGGCCGGGCTTGAGCTTTTTATTTCGGCCCAGTTAATAGATGTGTCGGGCTTGGACTCAATTGTAAAGAGCCGCCCAAAGCCCGGTCCAGCCCAATTAAAAATATTGGTAATATGAAAACGTAGTGGAAGGGGAGTCTAACAGTGGTCCTTTCTTAGAAATGGTCAAGAGCAAACCCATTGAACCACACTCAACACTTTTAAATTGATTCGGGACTGGTCCAGGCTTGGACAGAAGGGCCTGGCTTGGGCCAGCTCCTTATAGCTTGATTCGGGACTGGTCCAGGCTTGGACATACGGTTTAGAAGCCGGTCCGGGCCTGGGCATTCCAAAATCGACTTTGATTATCATTGTTTTTTGTATGATAATCGTTTCCAAAATCAAGATAAATCCAATCAGAACTGGATTTTTCAGTTCCATCATGTAAAAAATAGATACAATCAACTTTGATTTGTGAGACCAGCACTATTCCAACTTAGGATAAGCTAAGTTACAACTTAGGAGAGCCCTGCTTATATATATATATATATATATATATATATATATATATATTGTTACCCAAGCCAAGGGGGTTAAGATCCAAGGGAGAGCCCGCACACATATGGGAAGACAGTCCGCTCAAGTGGGAAATAAGCCTACACACGCGAAAAAAAGGCCCATACAAGTGAGAAGGGAGCCTACACACCCGGAAAGAGCTGGGTAGCCAAGTGAGAACTGCCGGGTAAGGGGTGGTTCTCATTTGTTTATATACGTGTGCATGCGGAGTGGAAAATATTCACCCATTCACTTGAGCACCGGTGCATCCAAACCGTCCCAGGATCCATCCCTCTGAATCTCATGCACGCTATCTAGATCTGCAAGAGCACGGAGTGCAAGTGAACATATACCATATGTAGTATAGTGTGATGGGCAATGTTTTCATGCAAGCATACTCTATATAGCTTATATGGAGTCCACCTCAAGAGGCCCACTTAGATGTAATTTATTTATTGCAGAAGGGCAGATGGAGATATCCTCATTCATAAGAGGGATCCAAAATAACCAGCCCCACCAAGTTATCCTAGCCTTTAATTTAACAACCTTAAAGTTTAACGGCATCTTAACTCTAGATTTTCTTGAAATTCAATTCAACGGCGAGTGAAGGTTCAATAAGTTTAAAATTGAGCTTAATGACACATCATGGAAAGAAAAGAGAATCAAAGGGACCACATTGAAAAAAAGGTGGCCCCAAGCAGGCCCCACAGTGCTGGATTACACTTGCAGTTGCACGTAGGTGAACATTCTCCTACTAATAGTATAATATAATAAGTATATCATACCTTTTAATTGTCTTTCTTGAGCTCTAAACGTGCTGTAACCAAACTTAAGCTGAATCAACCAAGACTTAATTAGAGCCTTGAGTGAGCCAGCTGAGTCTTGACCATTTCGCTCCAAGTTTGGCTAAACTGGTTAATAGTAGGACTTTTCTTGGTATGGTGGAATGAACTGACTCAGCGCAGTTGGGTTGAGTATGACTAAATTTTCAAACTACTGTCGAGACACAGTAGAGATAGCAATGGATTGGGTCAGGTTGAACATTGTGGTAAAGGTACAGGCTCAACCTACAACTGACCCATTCATTGAACAGGTCAGAAATGTAAACCTGAAGCTAACGTGAAAAGAAACCGAAAAGAGACAGATTGGGATGTTGGGTCATTTGTACAAGTAGTTGAATTGAGTTTGATTTCAGTCCTGTTGCCGAGTTAAATAGCAAGAATAGAATCAACTCGAACCCAACCCATTTACTAACCGGGTTTAAACTCAACTGGCAATCCGACTTGAGCTCAACCGGCATTTAACTGGGTTCAGACATGTGAATCACACCTCAATGGGGTCGAGTCAGATCAGCAGATGGGGTCAGGAAAGACCTAACCGAGTTAGCCATATTCCAGCCCACAAAGGCATGGACAGAACACTGAACTGCCTGAATCTACTTAGCCCAAATGCCCAATCACTTAACAAAACAAGCATCTCTAATATGGAGATATGTTCCAATCAATGGCACATGCAAAGAGAGGGGTACCACATGCACTTAGATTGGCTCACATGAGTGGTGGGCCAACAATTCCAAGTGCTATAGCTTGCTTTTCCCACTCGGTTTGGTCTCCATTACTAACCAGATAAAGTCCGAGTGGTCACACCCCTCTTCTTGCATGCGTGTGTAAGATTAGCAATGACTGTATCCACATTCAAATCCTGAAAAGTTCACCGACACTTGAATCAATTGGGCCCCCACCATATAAACAGTTTTGGATCAGGATAGTCATGTTATCAAAATGGGCTTAGAAGGGATGCATCATCATACAATAAATAACATCATTCTTCAATACTTTATGAAAGCTAGTTTGGGCCTAATCATGTTTAAAAGCAGAGACTCATTTTCCCCCCTTCATAATTGAGGCAATTCAGCACTAGATTGTACAGGGCAGTGTATACATAGTATGGAAGTGAGTCGGGTCAGATCAGGTACAAGTTGGATTGATTTTTGTGGGTAACATGTATTTTTTAGAATTTGATTATCGAACACGTCAAGCCCAACCCAAATCACCAGGCTGGGCTCAAGTTCTGTTGGCGGGTCGGTTCAAGTTCTATTGGCTGGTAAAATTGGATATAGTCAGGTACTGAGATTGAATCCGGGTAGGGGCTAAAATAGCTACTTGGACTCTAGTAGCGAAGCTGTCCCATTTATTAATCAGGTTGGAAATGTGAGTCGACAATTGGATTAAAGTTTGATCTTACTTAAAGTTAAAAACTGATGCGCCAATGCTAGGAATATACTGCATAAATTCAAGCTATAATCTTCTTCATTCAATCCAATCATGGACCCTCATTGTTTGAGGAAAATATGACTAAAAGGTTGGTCATCATAAAAGGAGAGACACCTAATTTGTATTTCCTAATAGTAATAGTGATGTTGATCATAACCTTGATGATTCGCCCCTTTATTAGCCTCTGAAAAGCTTGGAATCCTTTTGCATTCTCTCATATTATTTAAGTAGTAAAATTTAAGTACTTCAAAAACATGATCAAACAATCCTAACTAGTCCAGTTTCCAAATCATAATTTGGACCGATACTGTCCTCAACCGAATCAATCCCAAACACATGAAATACAAAGAAATGATAATGATCTCTATCAGTGTATAGTAATTTAAGCAGTTTTACTTACATCTAAAATTCAAAATTAAGAAAATGGGAAAAAATGGCTCACTACACTCTGTGGTAGAGGGGGCAAAATATGACCCGACCTGACCCAACCCGACCTGCGTATTACCTGCTTAATCTGACCCATTTTATAGGCGGGTCGGTCACGGGTCACGTATTCATGACCCGTAATTAAGCTGGTCGAGTTAGGGTGACCTGCTTGACCCGTAAAACCCGCTTATTTAAGCTAAAATTGAATTTGATTGTTTTAATGTATAGGCTAAAAAAGAATGAATGGACTTTAACAGTTTAACCAATTCAACCCCACCCTTTTTATTGATGGAAAGCAAGGTAATGCACATCAAATCATTGTTGAAATGAGATTAGACCAAATTTGAGCTTAAAAGTCAGTTTTGGTCAGGCAGGAAACTATGGTTGAGTCGATTGATTCACTAGATGAATGTGTGTTTTGCAGGTCGACCTGACCTGTATAACCCGCAATGGTTATGCAGGTTTAAGTGGGTCGAGTCGGGTTGACCCGTGGTGGGTGCAGGTTAGGGGTTTCCGACCCGTTTAATAAACGGGTTGAATGCCGGTTAGACTTATATAACCTGTTTAATAAATGGGTCCGACCCATTTAGCACAACTCGACCTGATTGTCACCTCTACCAAGTGGGCTTGCAGTAAAATTATACAAATATCTAATAACTTGAATTAGCTGCGTCATGGCATGGCATATGTGCAAATCAATCATGTTGGCATAACACAAAAGCAAAAAAAATTACCATGACATCGATACTATGTATAAGGTTCTTATTTTTCTTCAAAGAAATGAACAAGTTTCCCTGGAATTTAAAACACCAGCTGACATGATGGAGATTCTATCCATTTACCAGTTGTGGGTTGGTGGTCTCCTTTTTATCCTATCGTCTTCGGGCATTACACGGCGATTACATTCTTCTATTGTGCACACCAGAACTTGCACGCAATGAAATCAACAAAGAAGTTGTATTCCTTGTTTGTTTCTGTTTCCGGCTTTACATATATGGGAAAATGACAAGCATCTCCTTCTGTGACCATGTCAAATTATCAAAATGCTACAGCTGGGTGGCACTGGGTATCTAATTACCTGAATGCAAATCAGACCCCACCTATGAAGATAAGATTTGAATACTTACATGAATTTTTTATTTTTTTTTTACAAAATGACCCCAATTGCAAAATTAAAAAAAAAAAACTTTTTATTTTTTCATTTTTACTAAAACCTGCCTTAATTATTGGTTAAACTTAGAAAAGTAACCAATACTAGTTTGGAAATCCAAAAGGCAAAAGATTATGTGTTTGACTTATGATAGATATTAATATTAATAGCTTTTTTATATTATATATTAATAGCCTTCTCTCCTGAGCATTTGTTTAATTTATATTAAATATTAATAATTTCAGTGTTTCATTTTTTTTTTCTTTTACTTTTCAACCATCCAGGTAGCATTTTTAACAAATTGTTTATCTATATTTCAATCGTTATGTTAATAGTATATTTGTTAGAGAGAATCTTCTAAGTCACAAATCTTTAAGTGGCTATTATTATATGTTATGTAGGTTTATAGTGTTTGAAACATATTTTTTTCTATTTATAAACGTGGATGCTAGAAAATGCCGAAAACACTCAGCGGTTTTTGCATTAAAGAACACTCACTTTTTCTATGAGAGGCACAAAGATGGAAAGGCTTCGATGTGGATTAGGAAAATGAGTAATATCGAGTAAAGAAATTATCACAGTCCTAACTTTTAGGTTGTTAAAGTTTAATGGCATTTTATTGGGTCAACTCTTTTGATAAAATTATGTGAGACTCCACAGCCTGAGAGCACTCCATTGAGGCAAGATCTCTGCTTAGGGGAAGGGTGTAGTGCTTTGATTATCACTGTATGGCCTTGCCCGAGTCTCACATTGCCTTGCCCGAGTCTCACAACACCTGACTCTGGATATATATGTGCGATCTAACCTTAACCCCATATGAGACTTCAGTCAAAGCGAATAACATCATGTGGATAGTGAGTTCGGATCGTTACAGAATTATATGAAAGACGCAATCTATCCAAGAAAAGAGTGGAGTGCTTCCATTAGCGTCCGAAAGGAGCTTAGAGTCACTTGGAAAAACAAATGCCAACCATGACATGCATAGAATGTCTTGATAATGGCTCAGAAATATGTCACAAAAAGAAATTTAATTTTTGTGTCTGTTTCTTTCCCTTATGTCTCTTAATCTTTTCACCAAAAGGGATGGAATGAGTTCGTTAAAAAAAGTGTTGGAGAGTAGCAAGTAGCAACCCGGAGAGATTACTTTTTCCAAGCTTGACTATTTGTGAAGGGAGGTTTCAATAAATGGCAAAACATTAAACATGAGGACTGTTTGAGATTGTACAAAAAAATGGAGCCCTTTGTGTAAAAGAAACCAACTTATTTTTCAGTCATTCAGTTTTCCAGTGAAGTTCTGTTTGTATTGAATTGGAATAGAAGAACTGAAGAAGTGCATGGGACCTTGAAGACAAAGGAGTGTGTCAAATTTAACCCAGTTCTAATCATTTTAAGATTGTGACTTAAACCACTTTGAAACTGACTTAATTGTGGAATTACAGTCTATTCATGGCATATCCTTTTCCATCCAACTATCCTCCTTGTGGACCCCCTCTTTCTTCTTTGTCAGGAGAAAGGAAAAGGGTACCAACTGATTACTGTTCTTTCTTTCTATGTTTAGGTCCTGAAATGAAGAGATTCTTGATCTTTGATGGTAGTGGCTCAATACCCATTTCTTGTCTGATCAATCCAAGTGCTCCTAAAATTCGAACGTGTACAATTGAGCAAGCTGTTTATTATTCCTGTGGGGGCAGTGCCTGTGAATAGTTGGAATCTGTAATAGGTGGCTAAGGTGGGCATTATTTACTCCATGAGGAAGAGAATATTCCTGAAGTTTTCCCCCAAATCTACACCATATGTATATTGTATATGTACATACTATAAATGATATAATATTATAGGGCTATGCTGCTTATGGTCTTGGGGTGAAATGATTTTGGGAGCTGGCCAAGGCTATGCTGCTGGGTGTCCAATCATTTTTTTTCCTTAGCAAAGGAAATACAAACCTCTCCTTGTAGGACTCACTTAAATGCATGACATAATTAAAGGAGGTACATACGATAAGGAAATAATTTGACCTAAATGAAAAAGATATGATTATCAAGCCCATCAAATAATTTAAACTTCCTATTTTTAAGTCCTCACAGATTAATGCGTATACACTATGCACATTTTATGATAAAAGCCAACAGTGAATAATGTCGAAACAATGTAAAATTTAAATGGATGTTAACTCAATGAGGGCTAGTGTGCATGAAAAGATTCAAATTGATTAGAGACTGCCCCTTGAAAACTCAAGAGGCACCAAAAATCTAGGTTTTTAAACAAATTCTATATATATTATATATCTTTTTAGGAGTTCGGATCTCCTATTTCTATGAAATAGGAAGATACTTCAATCCGCATTTGCCTACTCTTTCTTGATTTTTTTTATTCTTGAGACGGTATATTAGTTGGCATAAGGTTTTACTTTACACAGTTGGCGAATGCGGATTTGATGGAAACAGTATCTCTTTGTTTCTACGAATTGACACTTTACTAGTATAGTAAAAGTCAAGTAAACCCTCCATTTTTTAGGAAAAATATCACATAAAAAATACTTTAATCCAAAACTCCCTCCATCTAAAAAAAAAGTTCAAAAAACAACCACCTTTATCCATTAAAATGCAAAAAAAAAATAAAAAAAATAAAAAAATCCACATTCCCATATAAAAATTAAAAAGAATTTCATAACAAAAACAACTAAAAATAAAATACCATCATAATCAACTTATATTTTATTCTTTCTTCAAAATCAACTTTAGGTCTTTACTTCACTTGACTCTATAAGTAGAGTTGTCAAACTGGCTCAAGCGATCCAGGCTCATCTCTTCGGTCTCTCCCCCTCCAATTCATGAGAACTCAATTACGCCCAACGTGCAAGGTGCATCCAAGTTTAGGATGGATCATTGGATGATTAAAGATTTATCCGGCCTTCCATATAAACAACTAGAGATCAGTGACTGATTATAACATTGACGTCATAACTTAAATGAGAGGATGAATATTTATCAAGAAGGGAAAACAAGTCACCCACGTCTGAAAAAGTGATGGACTGGGGTCTTGGGTAAGTCTATGCATATGGGTTTTGTGAGGTGAAAAAACAAAAATGTCAACCATCTGCAAAGTTCTGGTCCCTGAATCAGTCCAATCCAAGAGCCACAACTAAGCAAGAGAAGATGGAATCATTTCCGCAGTGCGGCCTGAAAGGATGCACATGTTTCAACTTTATCCAAAGCACAGCCCACGCCATCTTGTCATTTGTCATTTGTCAACGATATTAACCTTATGGAAGACGCACATTGGACTCGTATAGAGTCCAGCTCATCCTCATTTAATTACTACTATACAAATCATCATCAGTATAAAAACTGACGACGAAGACGAAGCCCAAAACCAACGGTGTTGATTTAGTAATAGCAATCAAGATCGTGGGCCATCATCACTTCAACCTTTACTCTCTTTTCTAAATTTTTTTTCCTCCTCTTTTCTCATCTGGTCCTGCCTCCCTCGGAATTGGAGAGCTCTCTCTTTCTCTCGTTCACAGCTTCTGCCACTGATCTTCTACTCTTCGATTAATCAAACCCTAATCTTTTCTTCTTCTGTAATCTGATTCCGATATCTCGAGCTGAAAGATCGCAGAATCTCCGAAAAAAGTGGAGTCTTTGGGCCTCATTCAACTGATCTTTCCAAAAATCCAAAAAAAAATCTCATTTTTTCATCTTTGGAAATCTCAAGGAATCTGAGTGTCCAAATCAAGGATTGGGGGATTTGGGGTTTCTCTTGCTGCTGAGGGAAAGCTGAGTGGAATCGTGACAGAAGGAATTGGTGTTGGATCTTGGTGGATTGCAATGTCAGTGTGGGTTTTTGGGGTTAATTAGTACTGTTTATGTGGTGAATTCTGGTGGGTTTTGGGTGGATTTGTTCTTTTTCTTATTTTGTGGTGCGCGGATGAATGAAAGGATTCTATTTTGAGAATGGGTGATGCGTTGGGGAGGCTGTTTGTTTGTGGGGAAATTGGTTCGTGATGTCGCGGACGGATAAGATGGCAGCAGATCTCAGCAGGGCCGCCCCCGTGGAGAGGGACGTAGAACAGGTAATTGGCTTCGCTGCTCAAGAAATTGCATTTGAGATTTATTTATTTTCATCTGTTTTGATGCATTGTTGGTTTGAATGTGAATGGTTTGTTGAAAAAAGTGGAAAGATATCGAACTGTAATACATTTCCCTTGGAATTTGGTAATTTGATTTTGAAGGAGTGGGCTCGAAATTGTGGTTGCATTACTTTCAAGTGTACTATGTCTTTGTTATGGATGCAAGTTATTATTATCATCAAAGTTTTATCATCTTCCCTTTACTCAACACTCAACAGAAGTGTTGTAGACTTAGAGTTTGATTAAAGGGATACTTTAGTCTTTTTGCATTTCCATATGATCCACACTGTGAATAGAAATGGCTTAGAATCTAGTACTTCTTTACTCTTTGCAAGGGTTGAGAATTTGATAATACAGATTATGTGAGATGCATCAGACCTTTCTTGTGTTAGTGGGTGTAACTTTTTTTTTTTTTTCCTGGAGTGGTTATAGTATAATTAATTGAAGAAAAAGTATAGCAAAAACTGAGAATTCAGCTTAGATAAACATGACAAACATCAAATAGCACATTGATAATGAGAAACACCAGAACGCACTTCTCCTTCCACCTTCGTGGGTACACATCTGTCTAGAACCCTACACCCAATGAGTATACAAAAGACCTTTGCCTCTTTAAGGTTCTTATTCTGCCGAGGTCCTGATGTTTTTTTTCTTTGATACAATACTGTACTAATCTTGAATAATGCCTCCAAGGCCAGCTCTACCCGACCCCATATTCTCACTCCCATCAAATTATGCTTTAGAAGCTTCAGTTTGAGGATGAGATCAGTTCACAACTTGCACAGATAGCATATTCCTCACAAGAAGTTCTCAAGTTCGATGCATAAATACCCTTAATTCTTTAGTATTCCTTACCCAATGAATGACAATCCGGCAAACCTTCATAATCATACTCTCAATTGACTCTGCTTTATTTTTTTCTTTAATGAATGTTAAACAACTTAACATTCGGAAAAAAAAAAAGACTCTACTTTGTTTTGAAAAATATGATTCCCTCTCCCTCTCCATAGAGCCTAAAGAACCACTACCAATGTCGTCGTCGAATTAATCCCTCGATTGAACGTATCCCCATGCGCCGAGTCAAAATCATTTGATGCAAATAATCGGCCATATCCCATGACATATGAAAGAAATGTAAGAACAGGGATATGAAAGAAATGTAACAACATACCCTATTAGCAAAATCACAGTGTAGAAAAACAATAATCCATACCTTTTGTATTCCTGAGGCATAAAGCGCATTTGTTCATGATAATGTGTTGTCAACTACGAAGATGAAAAGCCTTCTTGCAAGATATCAGGCAGTTTGAGCGCAATGTTTCAACCTGCAGAAGAACCAACTTTTTGTGGGTAAGTGTAGCACTAGAAGACACCATTCCATATCAGCTCTTCTCGACATCCCTCAAGCTTCCCTTCCCTCATCTTATTTAGGGATCCCTCTATTTTTTGGAAGCTCCAATAATGTCCATTTCTCTAAGTTATTGGACCATTTACGAGTTAAGCTTTCTGGTTGGAAGATTTAGTCTCTCCTTTGCTGGAAGACTGATACTAGCCAAGCATGTGCTGCCCAGTGTCCCAATTCACATATCTCTCTCTATTCCAATTCCTAAGAAAACATGCCGCCTTAATCCTTATTGAAAAACTGCTGTGGATTATTTTTTATGGTTGGCGGAGGAAAATAGCACTAGAACTAATTATGTTCACTGGGATCTGGTTTGCCTCCCAAAAGAAAAAAAAAAAAAAGAGGTCTTGGAATAAGGCGTGTGAAAGAGGTCAACAATGCTTGTGTGCTAAAGTTGGGATGGGCAGCTTCTACATCTTCCCTTTGGGCCTCTTGGTTTATGCAGAGGTATTTCAGGAATTCTTCCATCTGAAGCCCGAAGACAACTTCTACCGGCTCTTGTATTTGGAAGAGGATTAGAGCCCTCTCCCTGTTCCTTCAAAATGAAAGAAAATGGACAGTTGGCAACGGCGCCCTGATTAGTTTTTGATATGACAGATGGTTAGATCATGACCCCATAAGCCACTTCCTTTTTCTCATCTCAGTCTCTCTTCATTAGAGACACTCTCTGCCATTACTGCTAACGGTACTGGAGTATCCCTACCAATTTACCTCATGAATTCTATCAGTTCCTGCAGAAAGTCCACTCCATCCCGGTTCTTGCAAACTTGGTGGATCATCTCAGCTGGCTCAGTGGCAATTTCTCCTTATTCAAAGCCTGGCAGTTAGTCCAATCTCAAGCACTCCCTACTCCCTGGTCTCAGTTGGTTTGGTGTGTTTTGGGTCAGCCCAGAATATCTTGCATGATCTGGCACTTGATGCACAAGAAGACCCCAAAAAATCATTGGGCAAAATCTAGAGGTGTGCTTTTAGCTTCAAGGTGTCCAAATTGTTTTTCGCAGGAAGAATCTGACATCCACGTTTTCTTCGAGTGCTCCTTTGCAAAGGAAGGTTTGGACATGGCTTCTCTCACCAGTCTCGGCATCTTGACGCCCAGCCTCCTTCCTTCTAAGCTCTATCCGGAATGCTCTCTCTTATGGTAGAGATGATTTTGGAAGAAAACAAGATGCTGCTATCTCTCTCCATCTCATCTTTACTCTTTGGGAAGTTAGAAATGACTTCAAATTCAACAACTGTAGGCCAACAATGGCAAGGGGAAAAGCCCTTTTCGCAGATTATCTCTCAAACATGTATAATGCTTCTTCTGATCAAGTTCGAAGGCAACGTAACAATCCAGATCTGAATTTTTTGAGAAGAGATCCCCCCATGTATAGTGTCTGTTTTCTGGTTTTGCTCCCTTTTGTGCTATAATCTAGCTTTTTGCTAGAAGGGACCACCGTGCTTTTTTTTTTTTTTTTTGGGCCAAGGCCTCTAGGGCTAATGCCTTTATTTTGGGGGCATTTTCCCATGAAATTCTTCTTTCTTTTCTTAATATTCAATTTACCTTTAGCAAAAAAAAAAAAAGTTTTTTGCGAAGATGATCCCTGAATGAGTCTCTCTTGATTTATCACCAGCTGATGCTACTTTTAATATCCCTAAATGCGCTCATTTTTTATTCTATCTTTCCTTCCAAGCACCCATTTCAGCATTCTCATCTTTGCTACACTCATTTTTATATGAATTAAAATCGCGGTATCAGTTGACCTCAAAAACTGATACGGTATCGGTTGCGGTCGTCGCGGCGTGAATTTGTTTTTCAACCGCAAGAACATTTAAAAAAATATCCAAAAAATTTAAAATATTATAAAATGCTGCAAAGCAATATTTTTTTTCCATTAGTAGCAATCATAAATCAAAATATCGGTCCCCTAAGTCATAATATCCTATATCGTTGTTTATTCATTATCTGTGGTATTTTTTAGTGTTTAAACTTGGCCCTTCAAGTATTAGTTTTTTTTTTTTCTTTACCTGTTGGATTGCCCGCTATTTTAAACCTAAGTTTGTAATATTTTATTCACGTGTATTATAAATGATTAATATGATACTAGCATGATTTATATTTGAGTAAACTCTATTGAGAGCCCTCTAAGGTGGCATTTATTTTTGAGTGATTTATATTTGTAATTAATGGGTCCTATGAGAATGGTACAAGTCAAAATCTAGATTCTCCGAGGACTTGGAGCCACCACAAAATTGACCACTACAAGACACTTGAATTTTTTTATTATATTTTATTTCCATGTTTTACAAGTGGTTAGTCTTACATTAAGCCCAATTTTTATTTGAATAAAATTTGTTAAAGGACTGTTGAAGATGATGCATTTATTTTGAGTGGTATATATTGTTCCTATGTGGGCCAATTAGCTAAGTGCATTTAATTAAAAATTTTCAAATATTCAGAAAGTGGGCCATGTATTTTTATATTAAAATGTGTCCATCATAGTTCTTTAAAATGTGCCGCCCATTATGGACCCATGAGCCAACTAATTTAAGAATGTGGGGTCAGCTAGGGCATTTGTTAATACTTCCGGCACTTCCCTTTCTCTATTCCGAGTGCCAAAGGAGGAATTGGAAAGGCTGAAAGGGGAAAGAAAAAAGCAATGAAGAGGGAAAGGAGGAGGAGGAAAGAGGGGAAGATAAGAGGGAGAGGAAGAAAGAAGAAGAAGGGGAGAACAACAATACCAGGAGCAACCATTCAAAAATAAAAAAACAATACCAGGAGCATAGGTGCACCCCCCACCCCCCCCCCCCCCCCCCCCCCCGGTCGTTTCTCTCAAGTTTCTCTCAACTTGTAAGCAAGCCAATCTCTCCCCTCCCCCTTTTATTTTTGGCTTCAACATGCCAATCTCTCTCCCCTCTTTGTCTACCTCTCTTTCTTTTTTTTTTTTTAAATTCTAAGAACCATTAGAAGTTTGTACCGGCCGATACCAATATCTTTTTTTTTATTTTTTTTTATTTTTATAACAATAAATTTTATTTTCACAAAAAACAACAAAGAATACAAGCAAGGAAGCCAACGAAACTTAGCCAAAATGCAAACTTAAAGAGAAAGCGAAGAACAAGAAAACACTAGACATCAAACAGAATAGAAGAGCGTAACACTCCCTCTTTAGCAAGAGCATCTGCCATGACATTTACCTCCTTATGAACATGATAAAATGAGGCTCCAAGCTGTTTAGCATTATCCTGCACTTCCTGTACCAAATCTATCAATCTCCAAGGATGAGAAGGCTTTCCAGAACTCCACTGAATAGCTGAATAAGAATCACCTTCAATAATTGCGTTGTAACTACCCAAGCTGAGCAACACACGACAACCAATCAACATAGCATAGACTTCAGCTGCATTAGCATTCATAGAGTCCACAAGCCCATAATAGTTTCTAATCACCTTGCCCTCACAGTCTCGAATTATTCCACGGATTTCGCCTTTTCGGATATCATAAAAATAACTACCATCAAAATTTAGCTTAGGTACACCAGCAAGGTGAGCTCAACTGAAGAACTTTTCAGACTACTTTATCACGCCAACATCCCTTCAGGAAATGATCCCAAGATCTATATCTATCCGATATTTAAACAATATCAGCTGATATTCATCGATATGACTGCGTTTTTTACTATTCCGAAACCGTGACCGATACACTGTAAAAAAATCGGTTCGGTCATGGCAAGATACCATTACATATCAGCTGATATTTTAAACCATGCATTTTTAGCTTATGTTCTTTTCTATTTGGCTAACATTCTACTCCTTAGATCATAATGGTCTAGTTGTTACTACTTGGCCAACATTCTACTCATATCGTATTCTAGTCGTTGTCCTGTAAAAAACAAATTCTTCGAACTTGTTAGTATGCGTTGATCAAAGTACTCCAAAAGCAAGTATGCACTTCAACCATCCAACTCCTATCCTAGTTGTGTTCAACATCCTCCTCAATCTCCCCATTGCTACTAATTATAGAGACAAGGTATCAGAAGGGCTCTTTTGTGGTATTTCTTGAGCTTCAACTGTCACAGGAGTTACATCTCTTTGCATGTCTCCATTGAAGTTACAATTCATATATTTCATCTTTGTATGATTTTTATTAAACTTGAATTCTAAAGCCGCCCACTACGTCTGAAGTTTTGCATTTACACCATGTCTCAATTCATCGACCACTACTATATCATTTGCAAACAACAGACACCAAGGTACCTTATCTTGAATTTGAATATGAGCAATTAACTTGTCTATAATCAGTGCAAAGAGATAAGGGCTTAAGGTTGATCCCTGATGCAAACCTATATTTATTGGAAACTCACAAGTTTCTTCATGGGTGGTTCTCACACTTTCTACCGCTCCCTCATGTCTTTAATGATGTCAATATCACCTCTTGGGATATTCTTTTTATCTGAAACCCACCAAATTAATCTCTAGGTACCATGTTGTAAGCTTTATCTAGATAAGATTCTTTTTTTTCTCTTCTCGGTAATTCTCTATTATTTGTCCAAGTGAGAAGATAGCTCCCATAATTAACCTACCCAGCATGAAACTAATTGATTTTCAAATATATTGGTCTTTTGTCTTAGTCTTGGCTCCATTACACTCTCTCATAGTTTTATAGTACGACTCATATGTTTAATCCCACACTAATTGGTGCAGCTTTATATATCTCCTTTGTTCTTGTATAAAAGTACCACAACATCTCTTCTCGATTCATTTGACATTTTCCTTGTTTTTAGTATCTTATGGAAGAGCCTAGTTAACCAAACCCATCAAATTTCTCCTAAATATTTCAAAATATTTACTTTTGATAGGGAGAAGTCCCTATCAAAATGCCGTCTGGGCCTTTCCTGTTTTTTCATTCTTGCCAATGATTTCTGCTACCTTACTTATACTGTAGAAGGTATGTGCTACTAACAAAGTATCTTCTCTTGTTCCTAAGTATCTTATAGAATGTTCATTTTAAAGTTTGTTAAAATACTTTTTCCATCTTTTCTTTAATTATCATTGTCCTAAACTGAAAAACTTTTAGTGTTCTCTCTTTGTACTTCTCTAAACATGATCTAAGTCCCTTGATTTTCTTTCCCTCATTCTTGTGAGCTTGAAATTATCTTTCTTTACGTCTCTTATTCCCACCTTTATATGTCCTGAAAATATCTCTCTTGCGAGCTTAAAAACCCATCTCCCAGTTAATTTGTATAAAAACCTCTCTCAATAATATAAACCCATTTCCCCCTCATTCGAACTCCATTTCTCGTCCTTCAAGCTTCCCTTTCCTCCATTCCTTTCTGCAAAATAAGATTAAGAAAAAAAAAAAAGACTCGACTCAAACCATCCCCTGCCAAGTCGGGGCTGAGACCTAGTTTTAAATCACTAGTTGGAACTATTTTCTAGCTAGACTATGACTTGGAAACTATAACATGGTATTGGTGTTTCGGTCCTTGTTTAAGATATTGTATGATTGTAGTCTTGACTCTTGCATTACAATTAACATGTCTACTGTTGAATTTTCTACAATCAAATTGCATTGTTGTGGTCATCTTAGTAACAACTTTTTGTTAACAATTTTTTTGCTTTACGTATCTATACTTAAACTTGGGTTGAAGAATCTTTCTTATCTATTTAGTTTCTTACCATTTAGCTTAGTTTTTCTTTTTCATTATATCTAATGTTTACCTGCAACTACTTTCAGCTCTTTGAATGCTTCAGAGCTTTCTTCATATATTCTATTCCTATACAGTTATTGCTGCTAACAAATTTGTGCTTTATTTTATACTTTTGTTGTTTTACTTGTTCATCATATCCTCTTAAGTTGCATGAATTTGCACCGACATATGCTTGTACTCAACATATTCATGCTTGGATCACTCCCAATTGCTGTATTATGGTTTTACGTATCCTTATTCATTGAGAGGGGCATTTAAAAGAAGTTGACTTAGGTTCATGGCAATGATCTCTGCTGCAGGCCGTTACTGCTTTGAAGAAGGGAGCATATTTGCTTAAGTATGGGCGAAGAGGGAAACCTAAGTTTTGTCCTTTCAGACTTGCAAATGTAAGTTGTATTATGTGGGATAATCTCATATGGCATTCTTTGGGTTTAAATTTTACTTTATATATTTTGAAACTTTATTGAGACTGTCTTAAATGTTATCGTTCACTTTTTTTTTTTCCCTTATGGTAGATGGATATCGATCTATTTCCATAATCTTATACTGTAACAAATTTAGAATGTTCCAAATGGCAGAAGATTTCAGAGAACTAGATTGGAATTAATAATTGGCCTGAACTACCTATATATTCAGGATGCTCCATTTTCCAAAAAAAAAAAAAAAAAAATTGCCAGTACAACAGCTGGGTTAGAATTATTGTAAAACACATGTTATGCATGTATCATGGTGGAAGTCTTAATTTACCTTTTATTCTTTTGTTTTCATATCATCCCCTATAAGTGGAAACAAATGTGAGACCAGTCACATCATGGCCCTAAAAGGCATCATGTATCTATTTATGTAAATAATGGTTGGGTAGCATAATTAAAACGGAGAGATATTAATTGGACAAGGGTAAATATAGTTTAAGGCCAGTGTAATATATTTGATAGTGAAAAACCTGCTCCGATTCCATTTCTTTGTCCTTTTTTATCATGATAAACATTCATTGTATTAGGTTCAAATATGTTATATTTGAAAGAGATGAGTTAAAACACTGGTTTCAGCATGGTTGCTTACGATTTACTGTGGAATTTCCCATCTATGAAACCCACTTCTCATCCATAGTAGACCCTTGGATTAAACCCTACCCATGGTTAATCATGCCCAATGGCAGTTCTCTATTGGATTGGCCCATAGCACTGATCTGAATCAAGCCAACCCCAAATCATTGTGTGATGTGCATCAGGGTGTGAAAACTCGGACTTGGACTGATCTGGTCTGAGTCTGATTCTGAGTTGACTTGGTTGATGTGCAGAACCTTTTCTTCTTCTTCTTGTGTCCGTGTGTCACTTCCCCTCTCACTTAGTTTTGAGGAAATCACCGACGTTTGCATGAGGATCCTTTCATACCCTATCTTTCACTCTCTATCCTCCTGAATACAAAAGGGCAAATCATCAAACCCAGCTCTCAAAATCTAGATCTTTGTAGGAGGATTGGCCTGTCTGAATTTCATACCTAAAGGTTTAGACCCTCTGCTTTTTTTCAAAATAGGTGGGTTTGATTGTGGATCTGAGTTTTGAAGAGATCTTGTGGGGTTTGATTTCTTCGAGAATGGCAGAAGGGCTTTGATTGGGGTTTGAGTTCTTCCAGATGCTTGTATGTGGATTTGCCCATTTGGTTTTCACACCCAAACCCTCTCTGTATTTCTTGAAGAAAGGGGTTTGATTGAGGATCTGGGTTTTGAAGAGAGCTTGTGGGGTTTGACTTTGATTTCTTCGAGAAAGGCAGAAGGGTTTTGATGGAGGAGAGCTATTTATGGAGGAGCAAGATCAAGATCCAAGCTTTGGCCTTTCCTCAGCTCCTTCTCCATCGCTTGTCTGAACTTCGACTCCTCTCTCTCTCTACACATCAGAAGAAATGAGTGTAAGGAAAAGAGTATTACTTGAATAGGACTCAGCCGCGTCTAACCTGGCAAGTTGGCATTGACCAAGTCCGAGTCAACTCGGACTCAGCTGAGTTTCGACAACCTGATGTGCATCATCTCTGGTCTTTTCATCAACCATTGCAAGTGGGTTAGATTCAGTGGGTACCTTCGTTAGAAGTGAGCTCAACAGTGCAGACTAGTTTTCTAGTATGGTTGCTTCTATAAAAAAGAAAAGGGAATGCTAAGCAAGGATCAAAATAACGGTTGCGACGGCCGTAGCGGTCAGTAGTCAAAACACTATGTAGCGGTTGTGGTGACACGTAGCGATGTAGCTGTGTGAATTTTTTCAGTGGTAAAACAAATTGAATATTGTTTAACGAGCAATCTTATGTTTTTTTAGTGATTTGAAACCATATAAGAGTAGAGACTTAGTTAAGGCTAGAGACAACTTTAGTTATGGCTATTGAGGAGAAGAAATAGGAAGTATGCCAGTATAGTGACTTACCATTCTGTCACAAGTAGATGTTGGTAACTTACCATACTGCAACAAGTGTTGACTGTTTATCATACATCAATATACGGGTTTGGTTTAAAACACTGTGGAGGAAAGAACAAAGAAGAGAGCTTCGGTAAAAGTCTTATATATATAGGGAAATATATATATATATATATATATATATATATACATAGTAACTTTATTAATGAAGAAGCAGAAAAGGAGAGATACGGTTACAACATGCCACCAAAAAAGAAACCAGCCTGGAAATACAAGGAGAATAGCTGATGAAAGAAGAACATCCCTGACTTAAGAGATCAATAAAACCTGCCCCCTAATGCCCTCTTTAGCTAATGAATTAGTAATTGAGTTTGTGCTTCTCTTCTGCAAGAAGGAATCACCAAGAACCCTTACTTGGTCCAGTCCAAGATCTCTTCTTCAATGTCCGTCAGTCTCCATGGAGGCTTGCATCATCTTCCTGACTTCCATTTGATCATGCAAAGAGAATCTCCCTCCACATTAATTGCCACAGATTTAGATGAAGAGCTTCGTCAAGACCCATTCTCAAAGCCAACTTTTCAGCTTCATTGTCATGAAATCTTATAAGGTAGTTGAATGACTCTTTTTAAAAGGAACCAACAGTTGTAAGAATTCCATTGCTTACATCAAGGTAAAAATTTAAACCAAAAGACTTGGTCTTTTGATGGCATAAAAAGATAAATGTAATGATAGAACAAGGGTCATATATCTAACACTGGATGAACTTCAACCTCACAATTCTTTCTAAGAATGTCAAGTTTCCACTCCTGAGAGGTTTTAATGCACTGGATTGTAACTTGGTCTTCTGATGTTCCATAGGATTTCATCTCTTCAATGGCTATCTCCTCCCAAAGAAAGTGGCAATCAATTTGTCTTGGTTCTTTTGTGGAAGACTGAGTTAGAGGAATTTTGAAGTTATGCACAAGTGGTTAATAACATTTTTTTTCTTAGATGTCCTTATCTCCATAGCATCAACTTCTTTCCCAAAGCTAAGCATAAGACTTACATTATTGAAGTTAAGTGAAATGAGAAGGTGCAGGGAATATGAATTAAAAAAGGAGGGAGGGAAGGCGAGGGAGATAACCTTCATCATCTTGCAAATTGCAAACTAGTATGTGTGTTAGGTCAGCTAACCCTAATTTTCTTATAAATTGCATTATGAGATGAGGTTGGCCAATCAGAAGGAATTGGTTTCTTCTAAGTCAATGGCAATGAGAATCTAATTCAAAGGCCAGTGGCAATGACATGTATGTGCTTCCACTAAACCTCCATGGAAAAAGTTCCATTTTTAATTATTTTTTGTTACGTCCAACTGGTGTAAGACAATCCTAGTTGACCGCCAATGTTGGCAGAATCCTTAAATAATTGGAGGATGAGAAATGGGATTTACAGGGCTGCAATACAAGACTGATACCTGTGAGAGAATGACCAGAACAAATGATTTATAGGATGAGTAATAAAGGTACAAGTTCCTTAGAGCAATGCTCAGATCAAAATCAGAAGAGAAGTAGGAGAAGTAATAGTACCTGAGATGTCTAAGGATTCCTGGTTGGTGGGCATGAAGATTGGCTGTGAATACATATACCTTTCTGCATAATAAACTAAGAATTTTATTTTTTTCATCCTCTGCGTGAATTGATTCAGGTGCATGAGGAGCAACGAATAAAATTCTTGGAATTGAAGGTGTGGCTTCATTCTCAACACACACACACCACCCCCACACCCCCCCCCCCCCCCCCCCTCGCTACTAACAATAGCTAGAAGATTAAAGGAAAAAACCGCTTTATCTATTTTCTTTCACAACCAATTTCCATGGATGATTGACCCAAAGATTAAGTCAATTTCCATGGATGAGGTTTTTTTTTTTTTTTTTTTTTTTTTTATTTTTTTTTTATTTTTTAAAGTAAAAAAGGAAGGGTACATCCTTGAAGGTGATATCCATATAAACACCTCTGTCCTGTAATTAGATCAATATGCCTGTGGCCAGTGAGTGACAGATTATCCCATGAACATACACTTGATGGATGAATTTTGACAACATACTTTTTCTGTCTATCAAGATTACGTATGAAGCATACACATCCAAACATGCACAAGGAAATACCACAAACAGAACAACATGACTGAAAGAACATAATGGGAGATTGACATTCAAAAACAGGAGTAGGCAAACAATTAACCAGATAACTTGTTGCAAGCTTCAGGTAATAAGATTTTGATTCCTTCATTTCATTCAGAATAGACTGTTATTTCCATTAAATGACAAATTTTCCTTTCAGATCATCCTCTTTTTTTCTTTTTTTTTTTGGCATTTTAGGATCTACTTTGAGGGTTTTTTTTTTTTTTTTTTTTGCAAATAGATAAGAAAATCTCAAGACAGATTATCACTTCTCAAAGTTAAGTTTTATGTTCAAAACTAGTTTAGTACCGATTATAAAACACTTTGAAATGACTATTAAAAACATCCGAGTGAATTATCAAAAACATAATTGTTGGTTTTACTGACACTTTTGGGATGCGTCCGACATTTTCTTTGAGAATGGACATATTTCACACTGGATGTGACTCTGATCTGACTGATTAAATTTAGTGGGAATCAATGACTTAAATACTTCTAACATAAGGATGACCAAAATGACTGTCTCGTGAAAACTACCTTATTTATTTATTCATAATAAGAGAAGTTATAGCATTGATGCAGCAGCACTGCAATGTCATTGGAACAAGGCTCGTGGTCCGCATGTGGGACCCAAGGAAGTTTATGGATTTCGTTTTTAATTGTTATTAGTTTCTAGTTTTATTTAATGAGTTTTATTAGAGTAGTTTCCAATAATATTAGTTTCCTAGTTTGTTTAGGATTCTTAATCCCTAAGATTTATTTTTCGTATTTATATGAGCATTGTATTAGAGGACAGACAGAGTTTGAAGTTTAATAGAAATTCCCTTTGGGGTCTTATCATTGGAGAGACATCTTCATTGTGATTGCTTCTGTGGAAACCCTTCATTGTGATGCGGCACCTTTGATCCAAATCCTAAACCCTAGGATTTGCATCAAGCATGCTAGTTTATGTGAGGGTCAGAGATTTCTAATCCATTCTCTTGACCACCTTCAATCTTTCTTTCTGTTTGTAATATACCAATCCAACCTCTTTAGTCAGATTTTTCCTGTAATTTTGAAGAGGAATCGATATAAAGCCTATAAATACTCTTTAAATTATGGAAAAATGTCCATAGCTATTATGAATCACAAGGGCTCAGTACATATAGATATCCCCCCATACACCTCAAGAACCTGTCCATAGCGGCGCCAACATCAGCAATCGATACTGTTGATGTCAGCTATATCCCCATACAATATTAGCTTCCTTTTTAATCACAATAAAAGTTTCTGCTGTAGGGGAATGACCAAATGAAGCTAAAACATTTTTACTACATAGCTTGTAGCAAGCTGGACATATGTATGTCGTTGCGATGTAATTATGGTTGCTGTTTAAGGACTACAACTTGTGCAAATTAGCTTTTCTAATGATTATTGCAGTGTCATCTACACAATTGTTGCTTTTCCTGTATGATTTTGTTCCCCTGACAAGCATGTTCTTTTATTTGTTTCCTTTTCCGTTGTAAATTTTCTCGAGTGACATGTTTCTCCTTTCAGGATGAGTCCATTTTGATATGGTTCTCTGGCAAGGAAGAGAAGCACCTTAAACTAAGCCATGTTTCCAGGATTATACCTGGACAGCGCACTGTAAGTTCCATTTTTATGTCTCGTACTTGCATAAATGATGCTATGGGAACTTTGAGGAGTTTAAGGGATCAAGTCGTAGCATGTTGTAGCTCTTTCATGGGCCAGAGATGCTAAATATCTTCATAAATCAATGGGAACACTCATGCCCTACTGGAAGGACTACAATTTCAGTTTCTTTAATGATTAGGACAATGGTTTATGCCATGATATGGAAATAAAAAATTATTGATTTTATTTGTGGTCACTACTCATTACCGGGTGACTGGGTCTTTAGGTTCAGATATGTCATGGTTTGTAGAATCATAGTCAAACCAGGCATGATTTTGTTGGTCAGAATTTGTTTGAGTTAAAAGCTGACCTGGTTTTCATGATTGACATATAGTAACTGTAGAAAAGAATATCGATATAGGAATATATTCACCTGTGAACTGTGTGCAGGCGCACATTTAACCCGGATCGCGCGTGATCTGTGATGCTGGATATTCAAACGTAGGCCCCACATTTGGGATGTTCCGGATTGAATGTGTGCCTGCACACAGTTCACAGATGAACATTTTCCATTGATATATTGGCTTTATGAACCTTTGCACAAAAAGTGGAATAAGATCGTTTTGTTTTCACTTAGAAATTTCTATGATCATTGCATCTGGTTGCCCATACTGCTTTCCGAGGTTGTTTATTTTATTTTATTTTCTTTTCTTTTCTTTTCTTTTCTTTTATTCTTCTTCTTCTTCTTCTTTTTGCTTTATTAGGAAATACCACAGAAATGTGGTTGGAAATGTATATATAAAAGATTATTTCTGCCTTATTTATATCCTTGAAAAATGTAATATAAAGGTTTCTAAAAGAAATTGGCATATTGTATGCTACATCTTATGTTAGCCAAACACCTGTTTCCTTAGGTTGGCAGGAGTAGCTCATAGTCTACAAAATAATATAGCAAATCTTTACAAGTATATTGTTTCCAAATACCCCCTTATGTGGGCAATATCATTTTTGCTAGAATTGTATCTTGTGATATTATTAAGAGAAATCTCTTTACATGATTATACTTGAGAGTTATAGCCAATCCTACCCATATCCTGATAATTTGAGATTCAGATGCCTCACCATACCCAGTCCTTTTGGCACCATCGCCTATAACCATACTTGGCTACAGATTGTCCCTTGGGGGAGATGTGACAATAATGTCTTCTATGAGCATTATTATATATTTAATTCATCTTGGTTGGTTTTGTATATGGGCTGCTGTGTAAAAAATAGTTCTGATTTAACATCATTTGATGATTTGTATAAGCATTTTTACGTATATTGCTCTTCCCTACTTCCTTTTTTTTTTTTTTAATGAAAAGGCTCATTTTTCTTTTATTTACTCTTAGATGTGCTCTATAGACTGATCAAAGATGCCAAATTATCTTTCTAGGCAATATTTCAGAGATATCCACGTCCCGAGAAGGAGTACCAGTCGTTTTCTCTAATATATAATGATAGGTCATTGGATCTGGTGAGCAGCACTATGTTGTGAACTTTCATTTTCTTTAGTTGCTTCCTTCTTCAGTTTGATATTTGAAGGTGTCATTTCCTATTAAGAATTTCTTCTTCAATGTGTCACTTTGGGCTCTGTAGATTTGAATACTTTTTATAATCTGGTGAACTGACTTTCTCCTTTGCCAGATTTGCAAGGATAAAGATGAAGCTGAAGTCTGGTTCGTAGGCCTGAAGGCATTGATTTCACGTGGCCATCCCCGTAAATGGAGGACTGAATCGAGAAGTGAAGGAGTTTCCTCTGAATCAAATAGTCCTAGAACATACACTCGAAGGAGTTCACCTTTGAGTTCTCCATTTGGAAGTGTTGATAGCATGCCAAAGGTATGCCATAATTCTTGTTCTATTGTTAGTTTCCATAATTTGGCTATTAGACATCTTAACTATGAGAATCTTCTTTGCGTTTATTTAGGATGGTGGAGAATCACTCCGTGGTCATAGTCCATATGAAAGCCCCCCAAAGAATGGAATGGATAAAGCATTTTCTGATGTGATATTAGATGCGGTACCTCCCAAGGGTTTCTTCCCATCAGATTCTGCTGGTGGCTCAGTCCATT
Source organism: Camphora micrantha (assembly GCA_003546025.1). NCBI lineage: Eukaryota > Viridiplantae > Streptophyta > Magnoliopsida > Laurales > Lauraceae > Camphora > Camphora micrantha. Next base: position 55,208,699 of record QPKB01000002.1, on the reverse strand, counting down.
CAGTGTCGTCAGCAGGCTCAGATAGCATAAATGGAAATATGAAGAGTATGACAATGGATGCTTTTAGGGTAAGCCTATCCAGTGCTGTTAGCTCATCAAGTCAAGGTTCTGGTCAAGATGATGGTGATGCATTGGGGGATGTATTCATTTGGGGTGAAGGTACTGGGGATGGGATTCTTGGGGGTGGCACTCATAGAAGTGGAAGTTCATCTGGTCTTAAGATGGACTCAGTTTTACCTAAGGCCTTGGAATCTGCAGTAGTACTTGATGTTCAGAACATAGCTTGCGGTGGAAGGCATGCTGCTCTAGTCACAAAACAAGGAGAGATATTTTCTTGGGGGGAGGAAGCAGGAGGCAGGCTTGGACATGGAGTAGATTCAGATGTGTCTCATCCTAAGCTTATTGATGCTCTTGGCAGTACAAATATTGAACTTGTAGCTTGCGGGGAGTATCATACATGTGCTGTAACATTGTCCGGAGATCTTTACACATGGGGTGATGGTACATACAATTTTGGGCTCCTTGGACATGGAAATGAAGTGAGTCACTGGGTACCAAAAAGAGTAAATGGGCCTTTAGAGGGTATACATGTGTCATTCATTTCCTGCGGACCTTGGCATACAGCTGTTGTGACCTCTGCTGGGCAATTGTTTACTTTTGGTGATGGAACATTTGGTGTCCTTGGTCATGGAGACCGCAGAAGTGTGTCAATACCTAGGGAAGTTGAATCTCTTAAGGGGCTCCGTACAGTGAGAGCAGCTTGTGGTGTCTGGCACACTGCTGCTGTTGTAGAAGTTATGGTCGGAACTTCAAGCTCGAGCAACTGTTCTTCCGGGAAGCTGTTTACATGGGGAGATGGGGACAAAGGTCGACTTGGGCATGGTGATAAGGAGACAAAACTTGTGCCTACTTGTGTAGCTGCTCTTGTTGAGCCCAACTTTTGTCAAGTTGCCTGTGGGCATAGCATGACAGTTGCACTAACAACCTCAGGCCATGTCTATACAATGGGTAGTACTGTTTATGGTCAGCTTGGAAATCCTCAAGCTGATGGGAAAGTTCCCATCCGTGTTGAAGGAAGACTCCTGAAGAATTTTGTGGAGGAGATAGCCTGTGGTGCTTCTCATGTTGCAGTTTTGACTTCGAGAACTGAAGTTTACACTTGGGGGAAGGGAGCAAATGGCCGACTAGGTCATGGGGACACTGGTGATAAAAATTCTCCAACATTAGTTGAAGCTTTAAAAGACAAACAAGTCAAAAGTATTGCTTGTGGTACTAATTTTACTACAGCTATCTGTCTACACAAGTGGGTATCTGGTGTCGATCAATCTATGTGCTCTGGCTGCCGCCTGCCATTTAACTTTAAAAGAAAACGCCACAATTGCTATAACTGTGGCCTTGTTTTCTGTCATTCATGCAGCAGTAAAAAATCTCTCAAGGCTTCTATGGCACCAAACCCCAACAAACCCTACCGTGTCTGTGATAACTGCTTTAATAAACTAAGGAAAGCCATCGAGACTGATTCTACTTCTCAGTTTACAGTGAATAGAAGAGGAAGTGTGAATCAGGGTTTCAGTGAACTCACTGAGAAGGAGGATAAACTGGGTTCTAGATCTCATGTGCAACTCTCTAGAATTTCTTCATTGGAATCCTTCAAGCAGGTGGAAAGCAAATCTTCTAAAAGAAACAAAAAATTGGAATTTAACAGCAGCCGTGTTTCGCCTATTCCAACTGGAAGCTCACAATGGGGCTCCCTCAACATCTCAAAGTCTTTCAATCCAGTATTTGGTTCATCGAAGAAATTTTTCTCGGCTTCTGTTCCTGGATCAAGAATTGTTTCTCGGGCAACATCACCAATATCAAGACGGCCCAGCCCACCTCGTTCTACAACTCCAACACCAACTCTTGGAGGGCTTACTTCTCCCAAAATTGTTGTTGATGATGCTAAAAGAACAAATGATAGTTTGAGCCAAGAGGTTCTTCAATTAAGGGCACAGGTAAGACTCTGCTATTTATCTAGCATCCTCGCTTGGAATCATTTAGTGTCATGCATCCTTTTTTAATGACTAGTCTTTTGGGCCATGAAGTCCATAGTTATCTGATATGCCAAGCCTCTGGTAAACATCACCTTTGTACATTTGTAACAGTATTAGTTTATTAGATAGGCATACAACCTGAAAACCAAGAACAATTTTATGAAGTGTCCAGTCCTGCTTTAGCATATGGATCGTCTGTTTTCAAAAGGTGGAGATTCTAATATTGTGTTCACCAAGTTCTTCGCATATATGATCAAGCCATTCAACTAAGCCGAAACTCTTATCAAGTTGCTAAGAGTATTTCATCTCCAGTAATTTTAACATGAATTTCAGGGAGTATTGGATACTCATCATTTCCTTGAACCGTATCCCATCTAACTAGTGTTGTCTCTGTGCCATTTTCCCCAAAGTAGGACTTGAATCTGGTTTGGCAAGTTTTATAAAGCTGCTGCCTGACTGAAGCCAACTGTCCTTTCTTTTTGGGCTTGGGAGCGGCACATGCTGAGGCATGGCGCATGGCAGAGGAATAAATGTTAGTTATTATTAATCATAAAAAGTTGGGAGAGCACAAAACATTAGAGGCTGAGTGATGAATGCCATCTTTGATGTTCTTAGCAGTTGTGACTTATGGGTCAATATCTGAATAGGAATTCACTTGTTGGCTGAGTATCCCACATATGTCAAAAGCCAGAAGATGGTAAATTTCAATACATTTTCTTCTTTTTCTGGTTTATCATTTGGGAAAGCGAGGGAAGTCAAAAGCCTTATTGATTTTATGCTATGTTGGTTATTATTATTATTTTTTGAATAGTTACTTTTTATGATTAATAATATCTTATTGATTCAATCCTTTTTTATGCTATGTTGGTTATTATTCTGCATTACCATGTGTTTAGAGACACAGTTTGTACCAATGAAGTTGGCTTCAACATGCCCACGTTTCAGGCTTCAGCATACCCATGTTTCAGTTTTAGTTTAGTCATGAGATTATTTTTTGTGTTTTTGTCCTCTACCTGCACTTCTTTTTAAAAAAGGAAAAAACTGATCTTCCTTTCTTAAAATCTTTCAATTTTTTTGACCGCTTTTTTGGTATTGTCCCGACTCCTGACATGCATAAAATCTCATCACCAGTAGTTGCTGTCCCCTAATGAGATAATGGCTTTACCATTGTCCCAGTCGTTTGGTTGGTTTCTGTAGTAAGATTTTCATGTGCATTTCTACTAAACCATAATATGCTGCAATGTTTCATCTGGCTCTATCTGGTATTGTTTTGTCTATAGTGCATTTGATGTGATCTTTTCAAATCCTTTTTAATCCTGCTTGTCCCTCAATAGTAATGAATTTTTCGTGCCATCTTGCTGGGAGTAGAATGTAAAATTTCAAAATTGGTAGTAAGGTATCATGTTGAGTTGGAGATTTGTCAAGGCTGTATGCGTGATGGAGAGATAAAAATGCTGATTCAGTGCAAAACTCTGAACTACTTACATATGAAATTGGTCCTTTCAGTATTTTACATTCTTAGGGACCATGATAATTAAATGATTCCGTGAATCCAAAACTGACTCTATCTATTTCCCAATTGCAAGGTGTGAAATGTAGATCCAAAACCATCAGCAATGTATCTTATTGAATTGGGTTTTTCTGAAGGCCTTATCTATTAGGGTCTGATAGAAGTACAGACAGAGGGATGCCTGGGAGACTAGTGTTGTATTGCATAAGGTTAAGAAGTTAATTAATGTTGGTAACCTTTGTTCATATAGAAGTGCTAATGGGGTGGCTTCTTTCTTGGAAAAGTTTATAAATGAAGAAGAAATGTTTATGGAATCTTTTGTATTTACCTTTTTTCTTGGGTATCTTTTATAACATAGCTACATCTGTATTGAAATGGAATTTTTTTCGTACAATTCAGAAGTAGAAAGAAATTGCATACCTACTATATCTATGGAATGGGGCCCTTTTACGGGACCAAGATAATTAGACTAGTTTCTTAATCTAAAACAGGGTTCTTGTGTATTTCTTAGAAGTATCCTGGAGACTGTAAGGTTTATTGTAATTCTAAACTGTGGCTTCTTCTTTTTTTTTTTTTTTTTTTTTTTGATAATGAGTGTGGCTTCTATTTAAAAGCAAATTCATCCCTCGTTTTCCTAGTCTGACTACATATATGAGAATCCATAGTCTTTGTATCTTAGGGCTCATGACCTTATTTTGTAGGTGGAAAATCTCACCCGTAAAACACAACTTCAAGAAGTTGAGTTGGAAAGAACAACTAAACAGTTGAAAGAGGCCATGGCATATGCAGGGGAAGAAACTGCAAAGTGCAAAGCAGCAAAAGAAGTGATCAAGTCACTCACTGCACAAGTAAGATGGTTTGAGGATTTTTAAGTTGATTAAGTTTTTGCAATAACATCCATTGGTTGCATTATATTGAACAGGAATGTATTTTCTTAGTTTCTTTCACTGATGAGATTGTAAATATATTCCTCGCCAAACAGATTTTATTTCTTTGTTCTCTTTGAGCAGTGGGACTGTATAAATCTGATTTGTGTTAATTTGTTAAGTTGAATGAGTGACAGTAGAAGAAGAAAGAAAGAAGAAAGAGTTCATGTGAATGATAGGGTTAATCACCAGTTGCCCACACATGCTCACTTGAATTTCACATGTCCCTCGGGTTTGGGTCAATCCCAAACCCACTGATCTCGGGACTGGGGGGGAGTGTGTGTGTGTATACGCATACGTCATGTTGAGGGACAGCTCAATGGGGCCCCACTGATCCCTGGACTGGGGGGAATGGAAAGAGACATCTTGGATGGGGCCGGATATCAAGTTTGGGGTCAATCCTATGCCTCTAACCCCTTCATTCGTGGCTCACAAGTTTAAAAACTTTATATTAAAGAAAAAAAACTTGGCCCTCGATCCAATGATCAAGTCCATTAGGATCGGTGAAAACTCGATGTATCCAGTGTAATTCAGGGGTCTTGCGTTTGTGGATGGTTCGGATGGATCATAAAGTCGCCTCCACTATGTTGCCCTTACCAGGGCCGTATGCTTATGAATATTTCCCATATGTAAGTCAACTAATTTTTGGTAGATGCCAATTTCTCAAACCCCTCTTGTATTTGTCAGCAGCCAGTGGACCACCCGTACTACATGCCTTATAACTCCCTTTAATGTGCCGTTCGGTCATCAAACACAGTTGCAGTGTCTTTTCTTTCTTTTTTTCGGTTGCATGCATCCTCTTGCCTTTTCTTCAAATGCTTTCATTTTTGTTTCTGACACTGCATTCTATCATATTTACTTGAATTAGTTGAAGGACATGGCTGAAAGGCTACCAGTAGGAGCAGCACGCAACTACAAACCTCCTTCCATGACATCTTTCAGTGCCAGTTCTGCTTCTAGTGATATTTCTGCTCCAACTTATGATTGTTTGAGCAGTCCAGTGACTTCTTTTGACCCAGATTCAAACGGATCGAACAGCATACCAGTTGCTAATGGGCCTACTACCAATGGAAACCGTAGTGCAAGCCATAATAGAACAGTTCATTCAGAAGTACCAACAAGAAATGGGGCCAGAGTGGCAGATGCAGAACCCAATCTTGAGACTGAATGGGTTGAGCAAGATGAGGCAGGAGTATACATCACACTTACAGCTTTAGCTGGGGGTGTCAAAGATCTCAAGAGAGTCCGCTTCAGGTATTTTAAAGCTCCTCATGCCTATCTGGTTCATCGTCTTATATCAGTAGAGTTTGCAAGGGGTACATGCATGCGTAGCTGGAGACTACCCACTGATGGCATCATGTGTGCTGTGCCACTCGCATTCTGAAAAGAGGTGGCCCCACTGCGAGGTCTGGTCTAAAAAGATTAGGTGGGTCCACCATAAGATGTACATGCATAATGAGATAACTAGACAGGAAGGGGGGAAATGGACTTCTGTTGTCCGTGTGTAGTGCAGATGCTCAGACCCATGTAATGAGTAAATTAACCTATTTTTTCATTTGAGTTCCACCCCTGCCAGGCCAGAATACGCCATGTTCTTTTGTGTAGCAGCCTATTTAGCTGCCAAAAGGGTTGATCAGTATTTAGAAAGGGAAATGGTGATGTAAGGCGAGCAAACATTTTGTTTATTTTCAGCTTCAATAGCAGTGTAGGCTTTTAGAATTTTTTTTAAAACTCCATGACTGTAATTTTGGCCACGCTAAACAATTGTTTTTAACTTCCAGTCTTGTCAAGTTTTAAACAATGACTTCCATCTGTTTCTCTCCGTATGCTCTGCACCTGTCATCTTCCAAGAGAGTCCTGAAGCCTGACAAGAAATCTGACAGTTTCACAATTAATTAATCTAATGTTTGCATGGTTGAAGGCACAATGCCCTTTAATACCTGCCCTATTGTCCCTGCCTTATTTTGCAAAGTATTTTCCTTAACCCAATCAATATCTGAATGCAGCCGGAAGCGGTTCAGCGAGAAACAAGCAGAACAGTGGTGGGCAGAGAACAGAGCAAGGGTGTATGAGCAGTATAACGTCCGCATGGTTGACAAGTCTAGTGTTGGCGGTGGAAATGAAGATGCAGCTCATTTACAGGGAAGCAATGCGTCATAGATTGTGAGTCTTTGAGGTTCATGCCTTGATCATGCAGAAGCTACTAATTTATGCGGCTTTCATCTTATAACCCATAAGGGAGGGAAGGGGCTGCTTTAAAAGGAAAGGTGGCAGGTATGATTGTGTTTTACTTGAATTATTTTTTATTTTCATCTTTTTGGGTTTCCATTTTTCCTTTTTTGAGTGCTGGAATTAGAGTGGGGTTCAGGGTGACCAATGTAAATTCTTGGTAGCTGGTTTTTTATCCAGAGTAGCTGCCCTGTAAATTCATAAGCAAATGCATCTCCATAAGCTAGCTCTCTCTCTCTCTCTCTCTCTCTCTCTCTCTCTCTCTCATGCACTGGATAAGAGAAGGGGTTGGTCCATACGTGCTTAAAAGAAAGTAGTTAGAAGTGGCACAGTAGGTTTTAGAATGGTGATGATGATTGATGGTGTAAGGCTAAGATGCTGATGTTGACGAAGATGATATTTTCTAGATTTATTCATGTTAATCCAATCAAGATATTAAAAAAAAAAAAAGGAATTATACTTTTTGGGAGGGACGACAATCATATTCTTCTCTGATTAGTCCTTCACGATGAATTGCACCTTCACTGAATGGTACTTCTCATTCAGCCAGACACACCCCTCAACTGCGCCATTGAGTTCTTCCCACGCCGATTTCTTGTGTGTTCTAGCTTTCTGCTACGGAGCATTAGATTGCCGGAACCGGCAGCTGCATTGCTGTTTGCAAGGATAGATTATCTGAAATCATCAACTCAGAAGCATGCAGTCATCCCATGGCCTCAAGCTCTCCGTGAGAAAGATTAAGGTGGTCTTCACATTGGGAGTAACATGCTTATTGACCTGATATAGCTATTGAGCATTTTTCATGTGTTATTTCGATTCTCTTGTAGCTGTAGATGCATCATGCTGTGAATAAGAATCTTCTCTTTTGTTTCAGTTAAAGAAGTTTTTCTGCAAGTTTAAACTCTTCCGACAGATGGTGCTGTTTTAGCAGGTAGTGTTCCAAGGTCAATGAAATTCGGATTACAGGTCCAAAAGTGAAGCTATTTATCAAGGGCCTATGGTTTAGTTAAACATCGCCGTTTAGTAGTTTACCAGTGGTAAGACACGGCAGTTCTCATCTGATTGATTATACAGTGAATTGCCTAGGCCAGTATGATGATGAGTAAGTTCATAATCAATCTTGGATAGGGTTGTTACGGATGAAATCATTGCCACCCCCATGATATCATGGGATTAAAATTTTTTACCAAAGTCATTAGACTCTACTAACATTTTGGGGACTTTTGTCGTTATCTCATGGAATCTGAGTTTAAGAGGGATTAATTCGGAAAAATCCTTTCTCCCTTTTTTTTTTTTTTTTTTTACATCTTTCTTGTTCACATCTACAACTCAAGTGGAAAAACAGTTAGTGGGCTGGGCTCTCTAGCTAAAGAAATACATAGGAAAACAAAAGAAGGTGAATATGAAGTCGATTAATCAATCCGGTGGTTGATTGGGACTGTTAATTTGACCTATCAAGCCATGGCCGTATGATCTAGACCATTAATACATGGTTTTGTCATCTACCCATTAACTAAAGTTGTGGTAATCCAAACAGGTACACTTACTATGATGGTTTCCATTTTGCTAATGGAGTACTTGGTGTGCACTCAGATTAAAAGACGGGTTCTGTAATTATGGTTTTGTCATTTATGCATTTTGCATCTTCACTCATGTGCCCTGAAAACTTCCAAGGTTTACCTCAATTGTGTAAGCTTTAAAAGCACTATTTCTATAGAAGGTTTTAGATGTCATACATGAATGGGCTTGACAATTACAGTAGATTAATCTCACACCTTCATCTACTTCCAGAGAACTTGATTGAAAGCCAATAAGCAAGAAGACATTCCAAAGAATTTGGTTGGATGCCAATTAGCATACCAAAGAATTTGAAGCAATATTTGGAAGATTATCATTCTTTTGCTGTAGTCGCATTCCAAAGAAGTTGGTAAATATTTTAAAGAGATTTTTGCATATACCCTTATAAGGTTTCTAAGATTTGTAAATAGCTCATATGATCTTAGTAATTACAAATAGGATCCTGCCTTTTTATTTTAATACATTTTGTGTCCTTAAAATCAGTAGCTAACCAACCACCTAGAGGTTTTTTAAGTGAAATGACACATTTGCCTATCTCTTTATCCTTATATACTTAAATTCAAGAGTTTAGATTTAGTTTTCTCTAAAACTTGTAACATTAATAATTACATTTAGTATGTGAGAAAAAACGTATGTAAATCTGTTCTTATTAATAGAGGGCCTCTTTCATCAAATCCAAATCAACCATAATGACAATTAACACATGTGCTTATAATTAGTTATAATTGATCCAATCCATGATTAGGCTTCTTCATGTACATTAAAAAGTTATTGAGAGAGAGTTGGTAGTTGGGATACAATAATAGTGTTTTGGTAAATAATAATACTCATTTTTGTTTAATTGATATAATGGCAAAGTCGTCATTTTTATAAAAGTTCAACACAAATCTCATCATCGTTACCCATTTTCATTAGAAATACTGATTTTGGAGATATGAGATGTATTGAAATGAAAAGGGGGTATATACAAATCATACAAACCTTAGGGGGGTATATACCAAAAAAAAAAAAAAAACTCTTTTTTAAAAGATTATCATAATTTCAAACCGAAAACAAGATTTGCTCTGTACTGTTTTGTTAGTATATATAGCTGTACAGGATAGTGATTGACTCCCTGATTGCAGGGATTGCATACAATATTGATGATTCCCTATTGTAGGAAACCCATGTAGAGAAGGAAAGTATACACAGTACAGTTGACCAAGGTTAGAAAGATAAGCTTTAGCCAAGTTATCCTTCAATAAATCCATTCAAGAGATCCCAGGATTTAGTCAAGAGGTTCCTTCTTCTAGTACGAATTCTGCCATGTCTATTCCACTTATCCCCAACACTTCATATTGGCCTCAACATAATTCCTTCAGTACAATCACCAAGCCAGCATGTCTAAGAAATATGTTCAGCCAAAAGATGGCATCATATAAGATGCTTCATGTAGGACTGGTTTTCGTACTATATCCACTGTGGAGTACTTAAATATATATGGATGAGAGTTTTTCAACAATATATGACAGTACTCCATGCTCCTTAACTCCTCTTGAAGAGCCATCTTGGATAAAATAAAAACTGTGAGATGTTATAGTTTTTAATTTAAGATGCAGCCAATAAGGAAGTATTTGATTCGTTATTTTATATTGGAGTGGTATTTTCTTAGGACCCATACAAATGCTGGCCTTATAGGTGGTGTTGGACTTGGGCCGACAAGGGCCCAACATTGCAACCCATAGTGGATTCCCAACTATATTGGACCATCTTCTAGAAGACCTTAATCAGAAACTTCCAACACTTGTGATATTCTGATTGAGGAGAAGAGAAGAGCAAAGATGAGAGCAACAGGCGTGTCTAGTTGTTTGGTGAATTGAAGTATAGTGAAGTAAAACCTCCATTACCCCAAGATATAAGACAAGCGGTTATATCGAAAGTATACAAATTCAAAATTCTCTCGTTCTCTTTTTACCCAAACAACATAAGACAAGCGGTTTTATCAAAATTACACAAATTCAAAATTCTATCATTCTTTTTTTTTTTTTTTAAGTCAAAAATCAACCTCCTTACTCTACAAAATAGGTATAAAAAAAAAAAAACATCTTATTTTTATTATAAAAAAAAAGGGTCAAAATTTTTTCCTATCAAGCCACTAAAAATAAAAGACAATCATAACCCCTTACATTTTATTCTTTTTTGATTTAATGCTTTACCTCACTTTGTAAATCCAAACACCTGACCTCAGTTGTTGACTTTCCCACCTCACTTTACTTCAATTCACCGTAGATCCGAACCCTGACCTCAGTTGTTGACTTTCCCACTCACTTTTCCAAATGTGGATCGTCCATGGGGCTCTCAATTTTAATATCCTTCAAAGATCAATCCATTCATAATCATAATCATTTTGACAGGGTGGCCACGAGATGGACGGTTCACCAACCCAACCCTCCAACACCTGTTACACGTGCGCCCGTTTTACACACAATATCAAAAAAACCCTCACAACGTGGTTATATCTTTGCCTCTACGCGTACTCGTTAGTATTTTTACATTTTTCTTCTTCAAAGTCGAATCTCGCGTTTCACATGCCTTCCTCTTTCCATCGCTTAATACGTTCTTAATTGACTAAAAAAACCCAAAGAAACATTAATTAACATGTCTTAATCACGTGTTGCAGTGCCTACCGATTCCTACATAAACCTCCACCTCTTCCTGATTTCAACCTCATCTCCATCTCCTTACATTTCGCCTTCAAGAACTTCCTCCATCACACATACACACTCTCTCTCTCTCTCTTTCTCTATATTGCATAAGCGTTTCGATACTGTTAGATCAAAATGGAGTTTGGTGATCGATTCCAACAGTCTCCCAGTGCGAAATGTGAATGTCTTCTCTTTGGTAATCCTCCTAGACAAGACAGAAACTTTTGTTTCTAAGTTTGAGCATTGAATAGAGCTTAAATGGCAGTTCTTTCTTTTTCAGATTTAGATGATACGCTCTACCCTCTGAGTACTGGCCTGTCAACAGCATGCACCAAGAACATTCATGGTACGTACACGAGTTAACTAACCCCTTGTCTTCTATTGCTCTTTTTGATGTTGTTGAGATCAAGTACTCATATTTATAATACTAATGCTCTTGTGCCTCGCGCGTCCTCCAGATTACATGGTCGAGAAACTTGGGATGGATGAAAGCAAGATTCCTGATATTTCTAGTATACTATACAAGATTTATGGGACAACAATGGCGGGACTTAGAGTATGATTGAATTACTCTCTTTACTTTTCTCCAAACGTCAAAGCTTTAATTATGGGGTTTTCTGATAGCTAGATCCTTCTTATATATGTTTTGCAGGCCATAGGCTATGAATTCGACTATGACGACTATCACAGGTAACATTTATCTTTCTACCTTGTTTTATGCATGGCTTGGTGCATTCATATATATGAATAATTGTAACATCTCTCCCTCCTGTACTGCAGCTTTGTTCATGGCAGGCTACCCTATGAAAATCTAAAGCCAGATCATGTTCTAAGGAACCTCTTGTTGAGCCTTCCCATTCGGAAAGTTGTAAGTTTCTCATTGTTAAGCCTTGGCAAGTAATGACTTAGTATCAACCACCCTTTCTCTGATCTTCTCATACCACTTTACCTCTTGTTTTCGACAGCTATTTACGAATGGAGATAGGATTCATGCTGCTAAAGCTCTTAGCAGGCTTGGTTTGGAGGACTGTTTCGAAGGAATTATATGCTTTGAGACATTAAATCCAACTGAAGGTTCTTCTTTTATTGATAGCGAGTCCAATATTGCTGAAGATTTGAGCCAAACTGGCAGTGGAGTTTTTGACATTCTTGAGCATTTTTCTCGATTAGATAATGTTTCGAATCTCCCAAAGACGCCAATTCTCTGTAAACCATCTGAAGCAGCCATGGAAATGGCTCTTAAAATTGCCAATGTTGAACCTCATAAAGCAGTAAGATGTTTGAACCTCGTATGATGAATGGAGTTCGTTTTAGTAAGTCCAGTACAAATTAAAGAAAATCATACTAACTATACTATATTTCTTCTTCAGATTTTCTTTGATGATAGCATTAGGAACATCGAGGCTGGCAAACGCATTGGTCTCCAAACTGTGCTGGTAAGTCCTGATCAATATATAGGCATAGCTTGACCATAAATGGTGTTTTAATCAGATTATGAATGTGTTATGACACTGTTTCTAATTAACCTTCCAATCACTCTACATTGTGTTTAGGTGGGTACATCTCGTAGAGTGAAAGGTGCAGATTTTGCATTAGAAAGCATCCACAACATCAAGGAAGCGCTCCCAAATCTATGGGAAGAAGCTGAGAAATCCGATGATATTCGGTATTCAAGCAAGGCCACAATTGAGACATCGGTGACAGCTTAATATTTGTAATTGGATTGAAGGGGAAATGTATTGTGGGAAGATATCTGGTTCGAGTTCTTTATTTTTAATGTTGGTTAGGTTTTCTTTTTTTTGTTTTCTTGTTTGTATATGTACATGTTATTAATAAAATTAGTCTTTTTTCCTTCTCTCCTCTTTCTCTATGGAACTTGCAAATGATTTTTTTAGGAATTAGTCCGGCCCAAAGGGTTATGATACCCTCCGATATAAAAAAAATAATAATAATAATTTTCCTTTCTTTCACATTGTGAAAATCATTTTCTTCAAACTTGAGAATTACATGTACGGTGTATAATGACGTGTGCTACAAAAGTTTAGAAAACATTAAATGTACTATACATATACAAATACAAGGGATAAAAATCATTGGCATTAGAAGTCCCTAGGATTAATTGCAAATCCTAGGTGGGACATCCCATGCAATATGGATCAAATTCTTCTCCTCCTTTTTAGGCAATAGCTTCATATGATTGGTGGATGGATATAAATCCTCTCTTGGAAGTATTTCTCCTTTTCAGGAAATAGCTTCAATATATAATAATGATTGGTGGGTTTGTTAAATCCTAAATATCATAAACCATTGTTTAATAAACTCTTTGAAACACTTGGAGTCCTTGAAATACTTGGAGCTTAATATTGGCCAACATAAAGACCCACATATGACCCTATTGAACTTTGAAGCCCAACATAAATTGGCGGGCTTCTAGACTTTGGATGCCCAACATAGATTGGGTTTCTAGACCTTGGATGCCCAACATGGATTGGAATTTAACATGGGGCCCACCTTGATCTCACTCGAGTCCTTGTTATTCCCTCTAATAATGTCATGGAATGTGATTTTTGTTAGCTTTAGCAATACAGAAGCACTGGATTAGTTCTGATTAGGCCACTGTAAACTCGAAGGTGGGACCACATGTATAGGATAATCAAGCATCCAATGTGTGTTGCATGATACAGCCTCAACCATTCTATCATTAGCATCATGAACTAGGACATATCTGAACTCACTGTAAATCACAACTATACAAGTTGGCCCCCACGAGTTATCTCGCATGGTAGGTGCGTGCGAACATCCACACAAGAGCATGCCCCATATATATACACAAGGGTTGTGCTCATGATGGTATTTTATTTTATGGAATTTTTTTGACTTTTTTTTATTGATAAGTAGAGTTTTTTAGTTTTTTAGTGGAGAAATGAGGTTACTTTTGACTTTTTTTGGAAAAATATGATGGAAAATTTGAATTAAAGTGCTTTTGGTGGGATTTTTTTTTAGAAATGGGACTTTATCTTACTTAACTCTCTCTAATAGTAGAATTGCCAAACAAGCCCAAGACTAGCTTTGAGAGAGTATTTTTTGGGGGCCACTTTGGGCCGTACCAAAATGAGGAGGTGGGGGAAAAATCACAGTGATACCTAATAGTGTACAGAATATCAATACCAATAGATCATCCTAACTTCTTGATTTTTGGCTCTCAAATTTAATGGTTTTAGAATCAATCGTTACTTTAAATTTTCTAATGGTGAGCAACAGTTGGATGTGTAGTGATTGTGAGCAGGTTGGTGCCAATTCATGGAGCACAGTGAGTGCGAGCAGGATTACATTGGTCAAAAGCGGGTCCCAAGTGCCTAAAAGAGGGAGACTCACATGTTGTCTCTAATGAGAGACATTCCCAGATGAGCGTTTCCCTAAATATATATAGGCCAGTGTTCAAGTGCAGATGTCTTACATAGTGTGAGACATCACCATATGATTAATCCCATATGATTAATCCAAGCCCATCATCCTAAATCCACCTTATATGTCATAAATCGTATGGTTTTTACACTGATCGGAATAAAGAAACCCATAACCCATTGAATTGAACTTCAAAAAAACAATGCACATTTTAGCACTATCAAAATTTGAGGGCCATAATTCAAAGGTTAGGATGATGGAATTAACTTGAAATTTGATACCCGGGCTGGTCCCACTTGGATCCTTTGATCTCCCACCTTGGCCAGGATTAGTGGAGCCCCAAGTAGGCCCCATGGGCTTCGCACGATCTTTTGTGCAAGACATCCGTATCTGATGACTCCCCACATATACATATAAAAAATTTCAAGTACACACGGTGCATACTTGATCGTGGCCCCAATGGGGTCCGTTTATGATTCACTCAAGGGGTCCAAAAAACCGACACCCCCTTGATAGTCATCTATTTAGGCCTGTCAATGGGACGGGCCGGGCCTGGGCTTTGGTTGTCCAATCCCGTCCCGAAAATAGGACGGGCATGCCAGGTGTTGTCCAATTCCGGCCCTAAATTAAACGGGCCTACATCAAATCCCCTCCCATGCGGGTCCGGGCTGAGACAGGGCCGGGCCTGGGCTTAGCCCGATCCTAGACAGAAGCAAAACATTCTCTAATTATTCATGTTGTTACCAGATACCCGGTGTGAATCGGACTTTAAACCATCCTCCTTTTTTTTCGGGCTTAGGACTGACAATGCAATGCAACAAGTAACATAGCGGAGTTAAAAAAAAATATTTTTTTTTTTGGCCGGTGACAGTAGAAATCTGAAAATCAATAGATATGAATGAGTATCCTATAGGCTATATGGGTCAAGAAATGAATGAGTATCATATATGAGTCAAGTTAAAGTAATGTAAGATCAATTAAAAACTTCTTTTTTTTTTTGGACGGTGAAAGTAGAAAATTAAAAAATTAATAAAATGGATGAGAATGAGTATTATATTTTTCTATATGGGTCAAGTAATTTAAAAAAGAAATGAACAGAAATGTATTGTTCAAACCCAGCCTACTGGGCTCAAATTTTTTTAAAAGCCCTATATTTTAGAGCTTGGGACGGGCCGGGCCTAAACGGGCTGTGCATCCTTTGCCCAGTCCCAGTCCCATTTTGGCCGGGCTTTAAAATATATTGTCCAAACCCAGCCCACTGGGTTCAAATTTCTTTTAAAAGCCCTGTATTTTAGGGCTTGGGACGGGCTGGGCCGGGCTTTTTACCCGTTTCATCCCGTCCCATTGACAGGCCTACATCTATTCGATAGTTTTACACTTATCCAAATGGATTGGATCAAGGTGATTATATACATGGGCAGTGTTCCAGTGCAAAATAGCTATGGGGCTCACTGTGGGTCCATCTAATGATGGGATCGGGAGAATGGAAAGATCAAAGTGGGAGACATAAGTTTGAATTCAATCTCATGCTCTTAGCCCCTTCATCCATGGCTCACAGATTTAACCGTTCCTTATAAAAATTGATTCTCAATCCAATGGTCTAGTTCATTCAAAATGGTGCCAAGCCCTGAGATAGATAACTATCAAGAGATCCCTATTTGGTGATCTATTTGGATTGATGATTGGGTGGGCCCCACCATGTGATTCTCATTGCGCGAGTCCCACGTGAACTGGATGTGCCAGAATCTCTCTTTCCAGGGGCTGACCCAAGAAATTCTCCTTGCGAGGGCTCTACGCAACAAAGATCTTAGGCAAAGGGGCAAATGTAAAAGAAAAACATATTAGTTTTTAGAATTTACATGGGGTTCTTAAGAGTTTTTTAAACTTTTTTTCATGTATGCCCCGACCCTTGTACTTAGGTCTCTCTCTCTCTTAAGAAGATATATCTTATATTCTTTGAGTCTCACCTGATCACTAATTCAAGTGGGCCACACACACCTTTGAATGTTACTGGATTCCTAGGGTTTGTACCAACCGAATGGACGAAACAATTGAATCGACTAGCCACACACAACACCCCTTCCCACCCTCTGAATGTCACCGGATACCATGAGTTTGCACCAATCCAAATGGACTGTACCATTCAATCAACTATCACTCTATTCTTTTTATATAAAATCAATAAATTTGTACACCATGGATATAATTATTAGGATGATTAGATGAGCCTACAATTTTATATAGAGGTATCACCATCTAAATCTTTCAACCCCCCATTCCCACTGACTAGTGGGCTCACAACATGCAAATTGGGAGTATTCCACCAAGGTGAGCAGATGATTACCTCTACAGATCTACATGTACGCAATTCTACACCAATGAAGGGATTAGGTGCATCCTTTTCACCAACCTTTCTATACACATCATATAAAAAACTCACCACCCTTTAATGGTCACCCTATTCAGAGTCTCGTTCTTAATATTACTTGCATCTATCTACCTTCAGGCTTCAACGCTTCTTCTTATTCTTTCTCTCTTTTTTTTTTCCTAGTCTCCAATCTCACGTTTCTCATGCATGCCTGATCAGTGTCCCCCTCTGTCACTTAATACATTCTTAATTGACTAAGAAATCCAAAGCAATATTAATTAACATGTCTGTGAGAACACGTCCCACATCGCCTATGAGGCCGCCCAGAGACTGGGCTAAAAGGTGCGATGCTGGCCTTACTGATTGGACGCGTTTGGTACCGGTGAGCCGGGCTACATCAAACCAACGTGCGGGCTGAGGCCTCAAAGCGGACAATACCGATCAGTTCTGGGCTGGGTCGTTACAAAATGGTATCTGCCGAGGGCGGCTCTCCTCTATTGTGAGAACACGTCCCACATCGCCTATGAGGCCGCCCTAACTGGGCTAAAAGGTGCGATGCTGGCCTTACTGATTGGACGCGTTTTGGTACCGGTGAGCCGGGCTCCATCAAGTAAAACCGTGCGGGCTGAGGCCCAAAGCGGACAATATCCGATCGGTAGTTCTGGGCTGGGTCGTTACAATGTCCTTATAATCATGTGCTGCAGTGCCCACCGCTGCATTTTCTTTTTCTGAAGTTTTGTTTCTGATCATGCAAGATAAGGGTGCAAGCTCTATATATAATCTCATTCACTTTCGTCTCTATAGTCGATGTGGGACTCTGGGGCGTCACACGAAGCTAGTCATTGATTTGAAGTCAAAATATTAGGCTTTGGATTGTTGATTTTTTTCGATATTCCTTGTATTGCAGTGATGCTTGAATTTGTAGGTTTTGGTAGTTCAAAATTGAAGAGTCTCATGATCTGGAGTATGTGACTCTGAATGTTTGCTGACATTCATTGATTTTGATTAATTAATGGAGTTGTAGATTCAGTTTTCTTCTGTTTTGTAGTGATTTTTGAACTTTTTTCTAGTCCTTCGAGTGAAGGGTTTTCATGAACTTAGAGTTTGTGCTTTTGTATGTCGTTTAGAATTCTCTTTTTATAATTTCTGAAGCTGCAGATGTGGTTTCTTTGATTTTTCATGGCTCGGGTATTTTTTAATTATTTCTGTTTTCATTGTTCTCGAATAGTTCTTGAGTTTTAGGTTTTGGTCATTCCAATTTTCATGATCGATCTCGAGATTATGGTTCGGATCTTGTTGAAATTTAGGGAACATCTCCTCTTGGGTGAGAATATTGCTTTGTAATGAAACTGTAGTCTTTTGGCTATACTTAATGATTGATGTTTGGTCAAAAGGTTTTCGAGATGCCCTCTTGTGTTTTAGTTCTTTAATTTTACGTTCATAATTTCATAGTTTGTTTTTAATAGTTGAGTTTTGAGGCTTTGATTGATTTGGGATGGTAAGATTCAAAGAAAAATGTGGGGGGCTTTTAATAGCTTGGGGGATTTCATGTTTATCCTTACTAATTATAACTTCCCTTCTCTTTTGAAGCTTTTTAGAACAAGATGGAATTTGATGGTCAATTCCAACAGTCTCACAGTACTAAATATGAATGTCTTCTCTTTGGTAATCCTCCTAGACCAGACAGAAACTTTCTTTCTATATTTGATCATTGAATAGAATTTAAATGCATCTTCTTCTTTTTTCAGATTTAGATGATACTCTCTACCCTCTGAATTCTGGCCTATCAGAAGCATGCACAAAGAACATTGAAGGTACAAGAGTTAGCTCTCTCTTTTTTAATGCTCTTTTCGATGTTGTTCGAGTATTCGTATTCGTAATATTTTAACTCTTATGCCTTCTTCTCCAGATTATATGGTCGAGAAGCTTGGGATAGATGAAAGCAAGACTCCTGATATATGTGAAGTACTATACAAGATTTATGGGACAACAATGGCAGGACTAAGAGTATGATTTAATTACTCTCTTAATTCTACAAACATCAAAAGTTGATGGGGTTTTCTGATAGATTCTTCTTATATATGCTATGCAGGCCATAGGGTATGAATTCGACTACGATGACTATCATAGGTGACATTTATCTTTCTACCTTGTTTTATGGCTTGGGGCCATTTATATTTCATGTATGAATAACTGTATCCTCTCTCTTTCCTGTACTGCAGCTTTGTTCATGGAAGGCTACCCTATGAAAAGCTACAGCCAGATCATGTTCTAAGGAACCTATTGCTGAGCGTTCCCATTAGAAGAGTTGTAAGTTTCCCATTGTTGAAGCATTGACAAGCAATGACTTGGTATATCCAAAGCCCTTTTCTCTAATCTTCTTACCACATTACCTCTTCTTTTCAACAGCTATTTACGAATGGAGATGAGATTCATGCTGCTAAAGTTCTTAGCAGGCTTGGTTTGGAAGACTGTTTTGATCGAATTATATGTTTCGAGACGTTAAATGCAACCGAAGGTTCTTCTTTGTATGACAGCAAGTCCAATGTTGAAGATTTGGGGCATACTCCCGGCACTGGAATTTTTGATATTCTTGAGCATGTTTCTGGATCAGAGGATGTTTCAGATCTCCCGAAGTCTCCAATTCTTTGTAAGCCATCTCAAGCAGCAATGGAAAAGGCTCTTAAAATTGCTAATGTTGACCCTTACAAAACAGTAAGATGATTGAAACTCATATAAAGAATGGAATCGTTTTGGCAAATCCAATGCAAAGAGAATCATACTAACTTCTATATTTCATCTTTAGATTTTCTTTGATGATAGCATTCGGAACATTGAGGTTGGCAAACGCATTGGTCTCCAAACTGTGCTAGTAAGTCCTCAAAGAATAATAGAAAACATAAATGGTATTTTGAACATACATGCATGTGGTGGCACTATTTTTAATTAACCCCTCCAATGGCTCTACATTGTGTTTAGGTGGGCACATCTCATAGAGTCAAAGGTGCAGATTTTGCAGTAGAAAACATCCACAACATCAAGGAAGCGTTGTCGAACATCTGGGAAGTTGTTGAGAAATCCAATGATGTTAGGTATTCAAGCAAGGTCACAATTGAGACATCTGTGACAGCTTAATATTTATTACTGGGTTAAAGGGGAATGAGTTATGGGAAGATCATCTAGTTTGGACTCTTTTTTTTTTTTTTTTTTTCCATCTTGATGGTTGTATATGTGACTGTTATTAATAAAATTAATCTTTTTCATTCTCTTTTTCTCTATGGAAAGCAACTGATTTCCTTTCTTTCTCGTTGTGAATGTTGTTTTCATCTTCCAACTTGAAAATTATATATGAATGTATGAACATATCGATGTATGTATGTATGTAGGAACAACTACCACACAAGAGAAAGTATTCACTTAAAGCTAAAGAGTTTCGAAATAGTATTGTGTATTTGTGTGTAATGATCATGTTTAGGCAACAACTTCATATGATTGATGGATGGGCAAAAGTCCTAAATCTCTTGGAAAGTAGGAATTTATGTAATAGCTTCATATGTTTGGTGGGATTGATCAAGTCTTAAATCTCTTGGAACATTGTTAGGGAAATTCTTTGAAGAACATTTTAGAGTCCTTGAAATACATGGAAGAACTCCATTAATGAAGATGCTTTGAACGACACTAGGACCGATAAGACCCTATTGAACTTGGATTCCCAACATGAATTTGTGGGTTTGTGGAACTTGGACGCCCAACATGGATTGGGCTATAGATTGGTGGATCTAATTAATTCAGGTTGAGTGATAAATGACTCAGACCCCAATCTCCAAGAATTTTCTGGCATCTGACAAATTTCATTCCAATCACATTGATCCCATTAAAGCTTGATGATGATGTAAAACATGTGATTCCCTATGTTCTTTTTTCTTCACACTTAAAGTTATGCATGACAGCAGGCAAAGCTGCCGAACCAATACAAGATGGGCTGCAATCTTCCTATTTTCACGTTGGGGCTTTTAGTCCACAAGATTCACACCTGTGGACATGGAGCTGTTCATGACTGCAGTAAGATATCATAGATAAAAACGCAATAGAAAAATTACATACAGTAAGATATCATAGCCAAAAACAAACACGCACACCCAAAAACTGCAAACCTAAAGCAGATACCCTTGCTTCATCACAATATCATCTCTCTCTTTCAAAAATATTTTCCGGCAGTGCCTATTTCAAAAACCTTTACATGGATCAGTATTTTGGTCAAGTGCCAAATTTTAAAAGAGATGCAATGGGAAAAACAAGATGCCAACAAAATACCTATGTTTCTTAAAAAAGGCTCAACAAGAACAAAACCGTAACTGTCCAAATTCGTTCTAACATAAACTAAAATAGAAGAATAACAAAACCGACCTAAGAATAAGAACCCAAAAATCTGCTATAAACGCAACCTAACTTGCAAACGCGGGTAAAGGACTCAAGGTCTGATCTCAATCTTAAACATGCTGGAAAGAATAACAATAAAAAAACTTGCCACAACCGCCACCAGCACACCAATTTTTGTAGGCTCACTTTCCCTTCTTGACTGCAGACTTGGTGACCTTGGCTCCTGATGGTTCCTTCTTTTCTACGCTCTTGATGACTCCCACAGCAACAGTCTGGCGCATGTCTCTCACCGCAAAACGTCCAAGTGGGGGATACCCGGAGAACGTCTCAACTACCATGGGCTTGGTTGGAATCATCTTAACCAATCCTGCATCACCATTCTTCAGAAACTTGGGCTCCTTCTCAAGCTCCTTGCCCGACCGCCTATCAATCTTGGTGAGGATCTCAGCAAACTTGACAGCAATATGAGAGGTATGGCAGTCTAGAACTGGTGCATAACCATTGCCAATCTGGCCAGGGTGGTTCATGATGATAACCTGAGAAGTGAAATTAGCCGCCTCCTTTGCAGGGTCATCCTTGGAGTTGGAAGCAACAAACCCACGCTTGAGATCCTTGACAGCAACGTTCTTCACATTGAACCCAGCATTGTCGCCAGGCAGAGCCTCTTGGAGGGCTTCATGGTGCATCTCCACAGACTTAACTTCAGTTGTCAAGCCGGTAGGACCAAAGGAGACAACCATGCCCAGCTTCAGAACACCAGTCTCAACACGCCCGACAGGGACAGTTCCAATGCCACCAATCTTGTAGACATCCTGAAGCGGGAGGCGAAGCGGCTTGTCTGAGGGCCTCTTGAGCTCCAGAATCATGTCAAGAGCCTCAAGGAGGGTTGGTCCCTTGTACCAGTCCAGATTAGTGGACCTCTCAATCATGTTATCACCTTCAAATCCAGAGATGGGGACAAATGGGATCTTCTCTGGGTTGTTAGCACAACCTTCTTGAGATAGGATGACACCTCCTTTACAATTTCATCATACCTTGCCTTGGAATACTTGGGGGTTGTAGCATCCATCTAGATAGCAGTAACCAATTATTCAAACCAATCAATCACAAATGCAGTAGAAAGAAACTCGGCAGGTATAGATCACATAAAATAATGTTTAAGAAGAAAACAGAATCGGTAGAACTTCTGCAATTGGCGCCAATTATGCAGGTGGACAACATATTAAAGAATAATAAAAAAAACACAACAAGATATAGTGAGATAGGATTATGACCTGCATCTACAAGGAACACTTGGCTACATGCCTTAACTCATGCAAGTATAATGCAGTAAATAGTGGCGATATGATTAAAAGGCCTGCTGAAGTTGTCCAAAACTCACAAGAACATGCCTGACATTGTTTACCAATATAGTCACCAAATGTCAAAGCCTTGTCCCATCATCCATACAGGATTGGCGTTTACCAATATAATAAATATAACTATAGGTGCCTTGAAATGCAAAAATTTTGAACCACCCTCCATGCATTTGACTAAATTCACAACTCGAGGCGCTTTCATCCAGATACAAGTGAAGCTGAGATGACGTCAGGTAAAAGGAGAAGTCAAGAGCAGAGTGCATCAGTCATGCCAAAGATGAAATGCATTCCACGTGTAGAAAACATATGCTAAAAAGAATTAAATACGCAATAGCACGCATCCAAGACTTTGAGATGTTACCTTGTTGCAGCAACAGATCATCCGCTTGACTCCAAGAGTGAAGGCGAGCAAGGCATGCTCGCGGGTCTGGCCATCCTTGGAGATACCAGCTTCAAAACCACCAGTGGTGGAATCAATGATAAGGACAGCACAATCTGCCTGAGAAGTTCCAGTGATCATGTTCTTGATGAAGTCGCGATGGCCAGGGGCATCGATGACAGTGCAGTATTACTTTGTGGTCTAAAATTTCCACAAGGCAATATCAATAGTGATACCACGCTCACGCTCGGCCTTGAGCTTGTCAAGAACCCAGGCGTACTTGAATGACCTCTTGATCATCTCAGCAGCCTCCTTCTCAAACCTCTCAATCACACGCTTGTTAATGCCTCCAAGCTTGTAGATAAGATGTCCAGTGGTGGTCGACTTGCCAGAGTCGACATGTCCAATAACGACAATGTTGAAGTGAACCTTCTCCTTACCCATGAGTGCCGACTGAAGTCAGGAGAGCAAAAGGCTACAAAATTGAACAGATAAATTAAGAAATCTTCCCACAACTAGTAATCTTTTCATAAACCAGTAAGATTTTGGTTAAAGAATATCTTCAATATAAATGAAGAGGCCTTCACATCATAGTGTAATGAAATTCACTACTCACTACAACACAGAGGAAAATCCACCACAAGCTCAGCCATAGACCTCAACCACCATCAAGCTTGTTCATGTAAGCACCAATGTCACAAATATTGCTGATATATTGAAAAAATCAAGAATGACTAGTTTCCCAATAACATCAAGGTATTTAAAAAAAAAAAATTATTCTAAAGAAATTGTAATAGTGTAGCAAAATTTTGTGAGGTGTTAGGCTCAAAATGGGCTAAACTTGGCTCAGCCCGGCAAGACTTATCTATGCCCTTAGTAGGATAGGGGAGACAGACCCTTCTGCAAGGGGGTGCAGGACACCCAAGACAGACAGACCTTCTAGGTCCAACAGTTCAACCAAGTAATGGGTGGACCCATTGTACACTGTTGACTGTACAGCTTGGAAATTCCTACTACATTCCCAATAATTTCATGAAGAAGATTTTATGAAAACTGTGAAGGGCAAAGGATGTTGACCTACAATGGACCATCAAATTCTAGGATGCCATTTCATAGTTAAAGGATGAGTAACCACTTTTTTCTAAATCGGTAAGAATGAGTGACCATATGCTATAAGGAACACTTTGACAGTCCCTCATAAACTACACCTGACAGTAGCCCATGTCCTAAGAATAGGAATTTATGATAGGCTACAATGCTTCCAGATAGACACACATTACTGCAAATATTTTTGTACACAGCAGATCTGCAGAATTCTGGTATTTTCCCTGTCACAAGTCATCTTTCTCTCATATTGTCTCAGATTAAACTAAAGTTTATATATTGTCTATACTCGATATTATTTCTGGACTACTTATCTGCATGCAGTAGTTTTTCTTTTCTTTTCCTTTCCTTTTTTTGGTAAATTACTGCATGCACTAGTTAGATTTTGCAAATTCACATTCATTAGGGCCTGCTTTCCAAAAAGAAGCCCTAAATGTAGGTCAGGACTCAGGATTCAGCAAAGTAGTTCAAAAGTGACATGGTTTTTACTTTCTTAAATTTTTATGTTTAAATTGTATTATTCAAGAACTATTTTATTTCCAACAATAATCTTCCAACGTTTTTTTCTAAATGGTAATAATTTTCCAATATTATCCTACTAAAAAGGACAAATGCAGAATTATCCAGATATTATCTTCCATCAATATCATTTGAAAACAATATCTGCAACAATCCAGTGGATGAACAATTAATAACATTTTTGGGTTTTGGGTTTTGGGTTTTGGGTTTTGGGTTTTGGGTTTTGGGTTTTGGGCCAAAAACATTTTAAATGGTTAAATGGCACTGGACACAGACAACACATAGCAAAGCAAGAAAAGTCATTACAAATACCATGATCTTAACATTGATACAGTCCCACACAACGGAAAATGAAAAAATTATACTAACAGAAAAGGCCATGATAAAATCCATGATCTAGACTTCAAAGCAGCCCAAAAAGCTGGGAATGACAAATGCATATTGTGACCAAGTCACATACTAATGGGGTGAGAAAGAGGAAGTATAGCCAGAGACTATTCTCCAACACAGTGCTTAAGACTAAATCGCAAGTTGCAACCACACACCAAGGTTCCATGCCAGATGACTCATTCAATCCTAATTCAAAGAGAGAACTCAAGCATTCTCATAGGTCCTAGAAAATACAAGGAGTTAGTCCTTTGAAAATGAAAAATGCTAGAGACTGAAGTTAAACCTTTCATATAGTTGATTCAATAAACTTTCTAAATGCTAGCTACTATAAAGTGAGCAAAACACTAATAATTAACTAATGATAACCAAGACTGTTTAATTAATACTCTTTATAGTTTATACAACTAATACGAATCATGAGTTTAACACTCAACTAATCTAGGATTCTATGATCGTTAAAAAAAAAAATAAGGTAAATCTCCAATGATTTCCAAGATAACACTTGAGTTAAATCTCTACTAGTTTATCGAAAAGGCTGTTTGTGCATGGAGCTCGCTCTCCTTTAGTCAAGGGGCCTTTGGGTCATCTCCTGTGCTCTTATTCTATGCACAACCAATATCATAGACGATTGGCACTAACAAAGCAATTATCTAAACTTTGAAACAGCTCCCGGCAATGGAGCACTGGCAAAACCCTTGTGTAAGGGAAAATATAAACATGATCTTAACTATGGAAAGGATGCAGAGAATGCTCATTGATAAAGACATTTTGTAAAGAGCACACTCATTCTAAAAACTCATTATCTACGTCTTAACAACCCCAACAATCTCTGGTGGGAACATGCAAAAAAAACACATTCAAGAAAGAATTTTTTCCCGAATCTCCAAAGATGGGTCTATCATAAACGACCCCTTCTACGGTTCTACCACTTCAAACATGGAAAAGGTAGTCAGCTTCTATAAAACAACAACCCCACAAACCATAATCTTGCAAAAACTCATCTTTTGTAAAACCCATGAACTCAATCAAGGAAAAAACATAAACGGAAGACTTAAACAGCAGCAGCAATCACAAAATCAAAAACAGAAAGAGACTAATCCATACCAAAACTCAATCAAGTAAACGATGATTGATACCAGCAGTAATCACCAAATCAAAAACAAGAAGAGAACTAATCAAACCCAGATAAGATCTATCTTAATCTAGCATGAAAGGATACATTCAAGAGACCCACTTCATATTTTCCAAAGAAAAAAAAAAACCGAAACTGTTACGATCTTAGGAATATCGGATATCTGTTACCTTTGGAGTTTGGAAGTAGAAAAGCTTCGGGGAGATGGAGAAGCTGATAAGGCAAAAGAAGACAAGAGGGTTAGAGGAAAGAAGGCAATTTGGCTATAAAGCGCACTCTCCAGGCTTCACTTGATTAGGGTTTCATTTTCAGCCGTTGGATTTTGGATTTTGGATTTTGGATTTTGGATTTTGATTTGAAAAATGGACGGTTGGGATCACCTCTCGTTATGTAGTGTATTTAGGCACTATTATAGCAAGTGAGCAAAGTGGGAAAAATATCCTCAAATATACTTCTGAGTCCTGTTCTCCGGCCAAGTTTTATAAAGGGGAACAATGAACCCGTTCGTATTATCCGTCTCGATCCCTAAACAACTAGATGAGAATTAATACATCTTATAATCTCAAAAATAAGCTATTTGGCTCAATCAAATCACAATGTGTAGTGGTAACGTTTTGTCCGGGTGGGACCCAACAATGGGTCTGGATAAACTGGCGACCGCCCTCAGCGTGTTTGGTAGGTGGGTTCGGATTAGGTTGAGATTTTTAGATTTTCAATTGGGTCAAAGATCGTGGTCATTTTGGTTATTGCATGTTAAACAGATCAGTGGGGAAGGAGCTGGTGTGGGTTGGGGGAATGTAGCTTTAAACTAGCTCATGCTAAGAGCAAAAACAATAAGCATAAGCTCATCCTAGAAAAGAAGGAAACAAAAAGTCCAATTCCATCTCATTGCAAGCCAGGCTTGGACTGGTCTGGGTTGGCCAAGCCATGGCTACCAGTAAGTCTGCATGTGGGAAGGATGGCAATGTGATCCAAACTAGTGGTATCATGGGCCTCCATAGAGTAGAATGCACTCCATAGTCAGCTGGATTAATCAATCAAAAAGTTTGTCCAAGTAGCATTACTCTTAATCAATACAATTATTACCCATTCAGTATTTCCATACCTATAATGGAATTGGATGAGGAAATTATTGAGTTTTCATCACATTGACTTAAGAAACTATTAAGTTTAAGCCCTTGTTTGGCATGTCTATTTTTAGCCTTTAAACATCTATTTCTCTAAAGCGGACAGAGGTTTTGAAAAATAGAGGTGTTTGGTAATGTTTTATAACCTCTGCACATTCTAGAACAAAAGAGGCAAAGCCTCTAAAATGAAAATGCCACAAAAATGGGCACGTATAAATAAGAGGCAATGCCTCTTGAAAAAGCAGAGGCGGAAGCCACTTTTTAGGACAAAAATGACCCTGACGGAATTTTATTTCCAACGAAAGTCCCTAGCATAAAGCCCTCATTCTCGTTCTTTCTGCAACTCAAAACCCATCTTCGTGAAAGAGCCTGCAAAGGGAGAACGCTCATCTCTTTTGGTACGATTCTCTTCCATTTCTTTTATTTCTTCTTCTTATTTCTTTCTCTATTCCATAACAGTTGCTTTTTGCTTGATTCCCATTGTTTGGGGGGGGGGGGGCTAACCGGGGGGGGGGGTGAATCCGGACCCCCATTATAAACAGGGCTCTCATTGTGGAACAAGACTCTGTCCTAATAACTGATGCAGAAGTGGGAAGAGGGAAAGAGGAAAAGGAGGGAAGGAAGAAGAAGAAGCCCGATTATCCCTTTCTCTCTCGACCATCTCCATTTCTGACCCTAATCCCCATTTGTGAATTTCCAAACCCTAACCCTAACATTAATCTGACCCTTATCTCCATCTCACGATGACCCATGGCCACTGGGGATTATGCAAAGAACAACAGTGGTGTGCTTTGTTTTTTGCAACAATGGTGGTACTCTGTAACAATAGTGGTATTTGAACACTGTTATCCTAACCCCAATTAAAAATTAGTTGATTTGTTTGTTGAATTTGATTTTGATTTGTTAATCGGTTGGCTAGATGTCTGTTGAATGGCTAGATTTCTCTCTAGCCCTCTGGTTCTGGCAGAGGCACAATCCTAGTTTTCTTGGAAATGTATAAGAAAATTGGGTAACATTTCACCAGCAGAGACATGAGTTGGGTGTTTAAATTTCATGTATTGCTTAAAATTGGTTGCCTTTTTATTTGATGGGTCATTTGGCATTTGATTGTCTGTTGGTTCTTGAATTTGGGTGCTTAAATCTATGTCAGTTAGGGGTGTAGTTTGCTTGAATTTGAGCTGAATTGAGATTTCTAATATGGGGTTTTCATGCTGTTTCTTTGATAGATCATTTGGAATTTGATTGGCATTTGATTTTCTGATGGTTCTTTGATTTGGGTGTTTAAATTCATGTCAGTTGGGGTGTAATTTGGCTGAATTTGAGCTGATTTGAGATTTTTATTGTGATGGGTGTTGGAAGTTTGCTTTAATTTCTATGGCCTATTTCAGTCTCTTTTATTTTTTTTATCTTGATTTTTTAGTTTCTCATTGTTTTCTCTTGATCCATTTCCTGATTTGTTTTTATCTGATACATCTTCTTTTCTGAACATAAATGTAAGGGTTTGTGATTGTTGTTATAGATGATAAACTTCCCCTTTTAGACCTACGTGAAACTAATCTTATACCCTTACCAACTGCTCCGGACATTACCATTTGAGTTCTCATTCTATGGTTTTGTGCCTCCTAGAAGTTTTTGGAAAATTTCCAAATGAACAATTTGGGACCCTGTTCAACTCTATATAGTCCTCAGTCATTATGCTCCATATTTTAATATCCAGAAGTATCAAACAGTTCCGATCAAACAAATTTTATCATGATTTTTTATCATTGTGCTGATCATTGTGGTAACTTTGTTTTTTATCTACTTCAAACAAGTTATGGCAGTATGTTCGTTTGACATGCTCTTTACCTATGTGGTATGTGGATGGGAAGGTACAACTCATGATCAATGGATTCTCTTGGATACCATTTCTGATGTAAGGCTAAAGTTTCCACATGCCCCGCCTGGTAAGAAAGTATATGTAGTGCTTTAAATATCAACAAATGATTGCTACAACATAGTTTGACATGCCCTTTAACATTTGTCTTGGATGGTCTTTAGGTAAATTCTACTTGGTTGATGCTGGTTACACAAACATGAGGGGATTTCTTTCTCCATTTCGAAATGTTCGATACTGGCTTCCAGATTTTCAAGGTGTTGCCATTTCTTGTACTAGAGAGGAGCATTTTAATCGATTGCATTCATCCTTAAAGAATGTGATTGAGCGAAGCTTTGGAGTATTGAAAGCTCGATTCCCTATCCTCAAGCGGATGACTCCTTACCCATTTCCAGTACAACGGAGCATCGTAGTTGCTGCAATGGCGATGCATAATTTCATTAGAAAAGAAGATATGGAAGATCAATTATTTTCACAATTTTCAAAGGATGATGCCCAGGTAGAGTGTGACACTAATGTTGAGGAATCACATGGAGAAAACGCTTATACATTTGATATCACAGATATGATAGAGATGGATGCTAAGAGGAATTCAATTGCAGATGCCATTTGGCGAGATGCTTCTTCTCGTGTTTGATTTTTATCATCTTATGTCATGGTTCTTCTTCTTCTTCTTTCTTTCTTTTTTTTTCCATTTTATGTCATGGTTTATCTCATGTCATGCAACATGGAGTGACGGTATGTAATGATGGAATGATGGAGATAATATATAATTGTATTTGATGTTGTAATTTTTAAATTATGTACAAGTTACATGCCATATTTTGATGGAAATGGTTATAGTTTTCAAATGATAAGTAATTATGATGTTATGGTATGTGTGTAGAGGGCATATTTTAATGAAAAAGTGCATAAGTTCATTTTTTTATATAATGACAGAAGATGCCCTTCTACAAAAAGAGGCAAACCCCTCTAAAATGAGGTAAATAGAGGGCATACCAAACGATCTATTTGAAGTAGATCCGTTCATTACCAAACGCATTGTTTTGTTATAGCCTCTTTTTTTAATAGCTTATTATTTTAATGACTCTATTTTGAATGGTCTGTCAGAAAAAGAGCAGAGATGCCAAACAAGGCCCAAGTTGTGGCTTAGTGGTGGGGTTCAATGTTGTCGTCACATAAAACGATGGGTTTTGGAGAGTAATTTGGCAATAAGTCGCTTTGGTTAGTATTAGCTACCAAATTAAACCTGATGATATATTGTATTAAAATAAAAACTAGTGATTGTTGTATTGAACATCTTACATAACATCAGGCAGCATTGGCTACTAGGGATAAGCTATGTGTTAGTTGCCTAATTCGTGAATATTTCTTTTAACTTATGATAAATTGATACCAAATATCACTTGTGGCATGTGCAACAGGCAAGTTGTTTTTCTTTTTCTCTTTTGTTATCACAGCTAATGGGGTGGGACCCTGAATTAGTTATCTATTAAATACTTGGTCATCTCTAAATTGGTTAGCGACATGAGTGTGAGTCTGAGTGTAAATGAAAAAAAAAGAAGTTGCCTATTTTAACATTCACACTCAACAAACCCAAATTACCTCCAACATTTATCTATTTGTATTACAAGTAACTTGCTTATGATCTGTGATCTCTATGTGAAGAATAAACAAATGGATAGTCTATATTTTAAAATGCATTCACATGAATTGTTGTAGGAGGATTTGGATCCTATAATTAAAAATCACAAGAGTGTTTTTTTGAGGTGGTTTGAGAATGTAGATTGCAGAGTCCTCACCAGTAATCATAATAATACTGCTCACAAAGTCAAATTCTCTATGCGTCGCCAGCCATTGGTGTTTTTGTTTTCTTTTTCTGTACACTTCTTTCGAGGTATGATCCAACAAACACATCTAATTTTAATTCACCTTGAAAGGGCAGATCGCACCCGGATCTTCTTCCACTTGCATGCGGAATATTGTGACAGTAGAGACGTCACAAGATTTTGAGCTCTGAAAGGGTGGACCTGCTAATCAATATTATAAACTAAATGTCCAAGACTTTTATCTAATATCACCAAAATTTACTCTAATAAAAAACTAAAGCCTACTGTAAGTTTAATTGTACAGCTATGGTGAGTGGTTCAGACCACGGTTCATGAGAAATCCATTCGAGTAAGATAAATCGCATATAAAATATTATAATATATTAAGTTAAAAGGTTTTGGATTTAATTTTGTCTGTATTTTATATTTTGACTGGAAATTACTTTCAACTTTTACAACTGTTAAAATACTCTCCTTTTAATTTCTACTAAATCCCCTCCCCCTCCCCCTCCCTCCACTTTTACAATTGTTAACATACTCTCCTTTTAATTTCTTCTAAACCTCTTCATGCATGCCCATGATTAGCACGAGTTTTTGTGCTAGTATGAAGTATATGATTAAAATTAGATTTTTTTTGTACATTCCCCCTATAGTTTTATGATTTGTAAATAGGCCCCTGTTGTCTTAGTATTTATAAATAGGTTCCTAACTTTTCATTTCAATACCTTTTATGTCCTTAAAATCAATATTTCTAATGAAAAACGGGAAACAACTATGGGATTTATGTTGAACTTTTATAAAAATGATAACTTTGCCCTTATATCGATTAAAAAAATTAAGTATATTATTTTTACCAATCTACCATTATTGTATCCCAACTCCCGATGGTCTCTCTCCATAACATTTTAATACAAAATGAAGCATAATCATATATTTTGAAACTTTCATCAAACAAATAGTGAGGCATGTATGGCCGGATCAATTGTAACTGATTATAAGCACATGCGTTAATTATCCTTATGGTCGATATAAGATAAAAATAACTAAATTAATTTACTTACAGTTATTCTCTCCTGCTAATTTATGTAAAGTAAATGTATGGAAGTAAAATTTTTTCATTAAAAAAAAAAAAAAAAAGAAGGATTGATTTTATATCAATTCTCAAGCAGTTATGATATTAACTCAAAACGATCCGGATTCACCGGTCAAACCTAATAAAAACGGGTCTCTCCTCCCGCCCCCACGTTACCATCCTTTTTCATCCACACTACCCCATGTGCCCCCACTTTCAGTTTTCACACTCCCAAACACTTATCAGACAGCACAGACTCAGAAAACAAAAGCCCACAGTGAACAAGCACACAAACGTGGAAATGCATTTCCCCCCAGTTTCCAACCCCTATCCTTCCTTCTCCCAGCTTCTAATAAACGACAATGTTTCCTTCTCATCATCATCAATGTCAACCACTTCTCTGCACATATCCCAATCCAACTGACAAAACCCAATTCTCCTCTTTACACCCCAATCCCAGAAGGCCCTCTCCCTAAACTCCCAGTCATCGATTGATTTCTCTCTTCATGGAGCAGAGAACCAGGATTCTGCTTCTGCTTTCCCTTTTTATTGGGTTTGTGATTGCAGCTCCTGATTCTGCTCCTGCTGCTGAGAGTCGAGTCGTTGATCGCATTGGGGAGTTGCCGGGTCAGCCGTTGAATGTGGGGTTCTCTCAGTATTCGGGGTATGTGACGGTTAATCGAGTAGCTGGGAGGGCTCTGTTCTATTGGTTGGTTGAGTCGACGGTGGAAGGAAAACCCCTCGTGCTGTGGTTGAATGGAGGGCCGGGTTGCTCGTCGGTGGCGTATGGGGCGGCGGAGGAGGTGGGGCCGTTTCGGGTCGGGGCTGATGGGAATAGCCTGATGATGAATCCGTATTCGTGGAACAAGTGTAGGTGATTTTGAGTTTTTTCTTTTTGACTTCTGGGGTGATCTCAGAATTGGATTTTAATGAGTTGTTTTGGGAAAAATTGGGTTTTGTGGAAGATGGGTGCTTTTTAATTTATTTTTTTGGGGGTGTTTTTTGGAGAATCAAACCAGCCCATTTGGTTTCTGAATTGGGTTTGAATGAGATGTTTCTGGGGGAATTGGGTTTGCTGAAAGATGTTTTTTTTAATTTAGAATCAGACCTCTTTTGGTTGCTGAGAAAATGAAGCTGGAAAGTGAAGTATTCCTATATATGTTTTATTTTGGCTTTGAGTTGTGTTTGGATGCATTATTTCTGTGAAGTTTTGGTTTTCTGGAAGATGTGTTCATGGAATATGCACATTGGATCTTCCACGGTTTGCTAGATCTGGAAAAAGGAGAATCCAGGTTGTCCCTTCTTGTATTTATCATATTGTTTATTCTCTACTCTGTTTGCTTGCATGGAAAGTGAATTCTACTGGTAACTTTTTAATTTTTATTTCTTTAACTGTGTTTGGATGTATTTGGGATTTTTCTTTCTTGGGTCAGAGAGATTTTTTTTTTAACTCCATCATGGATACCAGCTACCAGGTCCTGCATCTAACAGAATCAGATAGACTGTTTTTCATGCATTTTCTTGAAATTGTTTCCAAAGTGGCAAACATCAAAACTGTTTTATCTTCTGAAAAAAAAAAAAAAAAAAAAAAGTTTTTGAGGATGAATCATTACTTGTTTCCTTCCATATTTACTTCCCAGATGGAGATTGACTTCCCTGAAATCATTTCTAAATTTTGTATGGATGCATGGAAACTGTTTCAAGACAAATTGTGTGTAGGAATTCATTCATCCCTGAAAGGGGTTTTCCATGCAACCAAAGTCCACCCCTTGATTCTTGTTATGAGAAGATAATGTTGTTGTTTTTGGAGTTTGCAGTGGCTAACATGTTGTTCCTGGAATCACCTGCTGGAGTGGGTTTCTCGTATTCGAACACTTCATCAGATCTCTACACTGCTGGTGATCAGAGAACAGGTCAATATCAATCCTTCCTTCTGCACTCTGTGATTTCTCTTCCATTGGATTTGTTTTCCGAAATGTTCATCTTTATGTTTTAGCAACCAGAATATGATTTTAGTAGGTGTTGTGAATCTGTAGCTGAAGATGCATATACTTTCCTTGTGAATTGGTTTGAGAGGTTCCCCGAGTACAAGCACAGAGACTTCTACATTGCGGGCGAGAGTTATGCCGGTCAGAAATAAGTTTTGTTTCTTTTTTAACTACATAAATGTTTGGATGTTTTTATGGATTAAAACAAGTGGATGTTTCTTTTTGCATTCAAGAGAAAACACGACAAATTTCATAGACCGCCTTTTATTGCATGCTTTGCAGGTCACTATGTTCCTCAGTTGTCTCAAATCATATTCCGGAAGAATCAGGGAGTCCAAAATCCTGCTATCAGATTTTAAAGGTTTCATGGTATGATGCATAGTGTTGGATTCTCCTGTAAGTAATTTGTTGCGTGCATCTCTATGACGAGTGTTAGAAGATTAATTTGCTGATTTTTTATTTTTTTTTTCAAAAGGTGGGCAATGCTGTTACTGATGATTACCATGACTATGTGGGCACTTTTGAGTACTGGTGGACTCATGGTTTGATTTCAGATGCAACGTATCATAATTTGAGACTCACCTGCAACTACCAATCCTCTGAGCACCCTTCGGATGAATGCCAGAAAGCTCTTGATGTTGCTGACGCCGAACAAGGAAACATAGACCCATACAGTATATTCACTCGTCCATGCAATAGTACTGCATCTCTCAGGCGCAATTTAAGGGGTCACTATGTAAGCTTTCACATTTCTCCATGTTTCTTTGCTTTTCGATGCAATTTTGTGCTTTGTTAATGAACATAACATAGTTCCGTGGCAACCATAGTCATTTTCATGTTCTCCAATGGATTATATGAAATCTACTATAGTGCAACATCTTGCAATTGTGTCCTTTAAGCAAGGTACCCTCTGGTTTTCTAAGTGTGTCTTTTTACCACCTTGGACTGCTATCAATTCCACATAGTAGTAACATGTGGGGGTAGGCAACCTCACTAGATCAAAGGAACAAGGTTGGCCATAATTTAAGATAAAAAATGGAAACTTTAAACTCATTTTGTTTACAAAAAAGTACAGCGAAATTTACTCAGGCTGTAATGGATGTGCAAATGGTGATTTAAAGTTGTGGATACTTTAGGTTCTAACTTCTCAGTGTGCTACTACTAGTTTTTAATTATAAAGAGATCAAAGAGTTTCATTTTGGGCATGGTTCAAATTATCTACCAATATTAGTGCATTTATGTCATTCACATCAGTAGGGCAGGGACAGGTATGATAAATTAGTGTATTGATCTATAAGCTGATCCATGTTTATTGGCCAATATTATCAGCTGGTGGACTATAACTTCTACATTTTTTCACTCTCTCTCATATGTGTGTGTCTGCAACTCCTGGAAACTTTTCATTCACTTCTAGCATGTGCTGATGCCATTCTTTTTCACCTCAGCCTTGGATGTCCAGAGCATATGACCCCTGCACTGAGAGGCACTCTAAGGTGTACTTCAATCACCCCGAAGTTCAAAAGGCACTCCATGCGAATGTTACTGGAATTCCTTACTCTTGGGAAACCTGCAGGTTTGTCACTTAATGTTGCTAGATACATTTCATACCATCTTTTTTTAATTATTACTGGTTTTGTAATTTTGTGAGCCTTCTTTCAAAGTTACATTCATGAACTTTTTTCCATGCAGTGATATTGTTGGAAACTACTGGGCTGATTCTCCAAGATCCATGCTTCCAATTTATCAAGAGCTTATAGCATCTGGTATCAGGATCTGGGTGTTCAGGTAAATTCCTTTAGCATATTGTGCTGTTGTTTTTAGTGTGTAGTTGAAAATTAAAATTATAAACCTGTTGTTAAAATTTTACAAAAAAAATATGACAGTTACAACTTACAGGGATTGCACATACGATTTTTTTCAATCGAGATGTAGTTGGCATCGTTAAAAGGATCCGACCTTTGTGTTTTAGCTCATTTATGTTGGTAAAATGAGAAGAAAAATTTAACTATTCCCCTAATCAAATGAAGAAAGCAATTTCTACTGTTTGAACAACCATACTTTACCTTCATTTAGTGGTTCCTTTCTAATTTTCATACTGGTACCCTCTATTTTTATGTGTCAGTCTTCATTTGCATTGCTTGTGATGTAGACTAGGGTCAGAGAACAACAGTGATCAACACAACTGCTAATGGTGCACAAATTCCAAAGTCACAAGAAGTCAGGGAGTTTTTTTTTGGGTGTTTTAAGTTTCAAACCTGTAGAGTATTTATTGTTCAATGGGGATGAGGGGAAGTGGTAAAGACAGCAGAAGACTATAGCTTGTTACACCTCCACCTATATGGATAAAAGAAATTACATGATTGCTCTCTAGAAGTAGAATACAAGCTCTAGAAGTAAGAGAATAAAACAAGGGAAAAAGAGGGAAAATGTAGACCACGACCTGTACTCTAGGGTACACATACGCCAAAATCCCCTTCCCCTCACAATTAGACAACACAAGTTCCAATCAAGGTTTAGTCCATATGCTCTGATGAAATGTCTCCAAGTTGATTTATGGTGGATAACGGAGCTTTTATTTCTGTAAGTCAGTTTGTTTTACATAAATCCAATGAGTTGGCTGATAGATAGCTTGGCTAAAAATGGTGCATCTTCCACCCGATCTCTGTACTTTTCATTTTTGCTTAATAAGTTTATTTACCATTTATTTTTATTTATTTTTTAAAGAAAAACCTAAGATAGGAATTGAAAATATCTAAATCTTTTTACCTTCTCATGTATGTGGTGATAATCAACTTCTGTATGTTTTGTCCTTCCATGAAGACTATATTAGAGGCAATATGAAATATGAATAGGCAGTTCACTGTTACATAGCATCTGATGGGAGCTTTGGTTTGAATCCTGCTCTCTCTCAAATCTCAACTACTGCCTATGCCATACTAGCTTACATATGGCGTGAGCCATAACTCTATTCTATTTTCACTTTAGACCCTATGATCTTTCTTCCTCCATATACATCAAATCCACCACTGGTGTAAGTGAAATGAAGATCTGATGGAGACCTAACCCATCAGCATTTAGAAAACAGCATGTCGAGGTGATCATTATAGGCACTGAGAATTGCATGACCATACGTGCTCACATATCTCAGCATCATATCACTAGCCTACTACTAGCTTGTGACACAATGTCTGGACGACCGATAATTAGGTAGATTACTTTGTCAACAACAAACACGTCTTAGAATCTTTGAGAAGATCCTCGCTGTCAAGCCCCAGATAATGACATCCAGCGTCAGTGCGTGGCAGAACCTCCTTAAACATGTCTCTCTTCTATACCCATTTGATGATGATTTGTTATTATTCTTCTGAATATGGCTTAGTTACTTCTGGACTCACTAATGATTGAAATTTGAATTTGTGTACAGTGGGGACACAGATGCCGTTGTGCCTGTGACTGCAACTAGATACTCTATCGATGCTCTCAAGCTCCCAACTGTCATCAACTGGTATCCCTGGTATGATAGTGGAAAGGTTAGTGCTGAGAATAGTTACTTGGCTTTTCCAATTCTGAAAGGAATGCTGCAGCTCTTACTTCCCCCCTTAGCTCACTTTGTGCTCTGCACTGCTTTTCACAGGTTGGTGGATGGAGTCAAGTATATAAAGGTCTAACATTTGTAACAGTAACAGGTGCAGGGCATGAGGTTCCACTCCATCGCCCTCGACAAGCTTTTATACTATTTAGATCTTTCTTAGAGAATAAGCCAATGCCCAGGTGACCAACCCCTTGAAGCTTGTTGACCCAATTCAGAAGCAGCAGCATTCATAAAGGGCGTCCCTGTTTTAAAATGGGTAAACCCGAATCATGCTTGGTGATTTTCTTCTCTCCATTGTCAATGAGCATTCCATCCCAATTTTTAGCTATTAATTTAGTGATTCTGCAACTTGGTTAATTTATGCTAGCTATCATTTCCATTGAAGGATGTTATTGTTCAAGGTTAGTTAATAAGAAATGGGGGAAATATTATATGTAATATATGTTTGACGTTTGAGCAGTGTATGGGTGGAAGATCATTTATTTTGCATGTCTCTGTCACAATATAAAATATTGTGAACATGGCTTTTCTATCTTTTTTTTTTTCCAATTCAATGTCATCATCTAGGCTTTGTTAATCCCATCTATCTGGGGTCGTCTCAAAGACTTCTACTATGCAACTAAGAGGAATTATCATTTTATATTCTATAAAGAGCTATGATTTTATATTCTCACTGTTTTTTGCATGATAAAATCCACAGTATGGAAACAAAGAACTGACTACTGACTACAAGCCGTAGCTTGAAACTCCCTTGTTATTAGTCAAGGCACTAGGGCCCGATCCTTTGCATGGAATTGAATTCCAAGGAGTTTTGAGATATGTAATCCGATTAAAGTTGCTAAAATTGAAAAAATAAAGGTGAAAACTCACGAATTGCCATCAAGTAATCTCCCCTTTGGTAGAAAATGAATACAGAGTCACCACCCCAGTAAATCAAATCTTAGGATGGTCCGGGGCCATCTGCATCTCCACCTTTTACCTCTTTCATATTCCTTATGGGTACCATATTACCATGAATGCATGATAATTTGATATCATGCGAACAAACGGCCATTAATTTCATTCCTTGTTTTTTTTTTTTGACATCTGCAGAGACTCCCCTACACTGAATAATCTATAAATTTCTTTTCCTTGAATTCTCTCAAAAGTGTTCCAATACTATGCAACTTTGAAAGAGTCCGTTTGTGCAATGACAGGATCGTACAATGGAGAGGAAAAATTATTCAGAATTTTCATGTAGCTCATTGCTCCTATTGTTTGGTGCGACATATTTTCTTTATGAAAAAGAAAAAAAAAATGAAGTAATTTTCCTTGATAGGAAGATCTCTATTTCCTATGAGAGGAGCAAGAATGTTGTATTCCTTTCTCCCGTTGAAACAAAAATTGGGAGTGTAGAATCCTTTAGTTGCACAAACAAATATAGCTTTGCTTCCTTTTTTTTTTTCTCTAGTTTTGCTAAGAGTCCAAGTTGCCCATATCACGCACAGGTAAATTGTATGGGCGCCATGAAAGTTTTCAATTCAAATCTAAGTGGAAACAAGTATAGGTGTCTTACATGTAATTAGGACAGTGGGCCTTGGATAGTGCATCAGTTTGATCACTTATAAAACACTTAACTAAAAAATTAAAAATTTTCATGTATTTTAGTGATCAATTTGAAGGTGATCCCATATCCTACTGGGGTGAAATGTGACGCCATAGTGGGGCCATTTTCTTTGAGCAGTTTGGATTTCATTGACAGGTCCCATTGAGAAGCTTCACATCGTGCCTGCATGTCCAAAAGATTGGGACTGATATAAAACTAATTGCGGCAAATTTATGTCTTCTTTCTAGTTTTAGTTTTTATGAAGCACCTAATGGGATCTATCTTTAATAAACCATTCAAAATAGTGTCTCATTATTTTCTATCATCTCAAAAACTTTCAGCCTAACTAAACATATTCCTGCTGCTTCTGAGACACATTAAACAAAAAAAATACAGATAGAAGAATAACACTAGAGGAAGGAGTGGAATGGGGTGGGGTGGGTTTTAAATCATGATCCCCATGCCCCAATTTTACCTGTTTGTCATCCATTTTGAGTGGAATTTACAGTCTAGCCAAACCATGCTTGACCACTTGAGAAAAGAGAGAAGAAAAAGAAAAGTGGTCTCTGTCAACAAGGGAACTCAATAATTAAGACGATCTAGTCATGGGGCCTATCTGCAATACAAAGCTCATATCAAAGGTCCCACAACTTTCCATTTTGGACATTAGCATTGATTGGTGTGAACTGAAAGAGCAAAATGAATAGGGAGGTTGAAATTTCTAGCTATATTGATGGTTAAACATAAGAAGACAAATATAAGTTAGATAAGGGCCTACTAATTGGTTTAAGAGATTAGATAAATTGCTGGCCATATAATTGAACTCAAACTCAATGATTCCCAATTGTTCGGGGCTTTCATATTACCATCATCCAAAACTGTTAATGACAAAGTTGAAAAAAAAAAAAAAAAAAAACCTTCACTGGTGTTTTCAATTGACAAATGTCAAATTTTTAAATATTAATTGTAGAGGCTGTGGAGCCTGGGGGTGGCTCAAGTGGTTACCGTCAATTCGGAGGTCTCGAGTTTGACCCTCACCCCCTCCGCTCCTAAAGGTTTCCGGTCTATTGTCAAGGGGCCGAAGGACTAATTCGGTCATAAGACTGAAATACCTCTGATATAAAATAAATAAATCAAAATTATAGAGGCTGTGGGCATTCTTTCCTTTTCTTTGAAAAGCATATAATTATAAGAGTAGTGTTACCTGAACAAACTTTTTTGTCAGAATTTTGGACAACTCCTATGATATCTCTTAAATATTATGCAAGGAATATCATAGAAGTTGTCCAAAATTCTGGCCAAAAGACTTTCTGTAGTTATACAAGTACTATGTGGCAATCCAATTTCCACCTCCATATTCTCTATAGCTGCTTTCAAACTACTCACACTCTTTAAGAAAAAAAAAATGCATCTCTTCTTTTCCATTTTACATTTTTGCACCTCCTTTTCACCTCTTACTCTTTCTAGTCTTCCCTAACCATGCTCCTATACCTTCTCTTTTAACAATAGTGGAAAAGGAGAATACCAAAAACCAGACTCAGTGCGGTGGCCATGTCCCTTAAAACAATCCCACAATTGCCTTTCCCCTCATTTTTTTTACTCCCTCCAGAGACTGATTAAGATGATTATCAACTTGCCTTTTGCGATCTAGTTTCAGTTTGTGCACTTGCTCTCCGATGGCTTTCTGTACATATCTTTATTTCTGGTGAAGGAAGACGTGGGGAACAAGTAAGAGTTGATTCTTGGATCTTCTCCATGAGTCAAGATCATAGCTGGAGATGTTGAGCTCTCCAACCGTGAAGATGTGGTTTTCTCCAAAGAGTTCTCACACTCAGCAATTTCATGAGCCAACTATAAC
This sequence comes from Camphora micrantha, assembly GCA_003546025.1. Classification (NCBI taxonomy): domain Eukaryota; kingdom Viridiplantae; phylum Streptophyta; class Magnoliopsida; order Laurales; family Lauraceae; genus Camphora; species Camphora micrantha. The sequence goes on along the minus strand of QPKB01000002.1, from coordinate 55,167,777 downwards.
TCCTCTATTAAAGAGAAAAAGAAAAAGGAAGCTCAAGGTAATTTACAATTTAACTTGAAGAAAACATGTATACCAGTCGCTTTCTCATCATAAATCTCTTCCTTCGTCTTAGATGCAAAACAAATACAAACATTACAATTACATTATATACTTTTCTCTTACCCTTTTTATTCATTTCATATAAATAATGAGGTAATTTATTTCCAAAATTCTACTTCTTCTAAAGTTACTGTGTACTTAGAGGAGAGTAAGTGCATGTTACAATAAATCCATAGATTTGATGATTCTTCATTACCAATAGAATAAGGATTTCTTGTTGGGAATTTGTATAGTTGAAATAAGATTTGGTGTGAAAATCTATTGATTTTTAAATCCTATGAGAGTTGGTCGGATCTGAAAATCCTAATAAATAAAGCTTTTTATTTATCCAAATTTTCATGAAATTATTATTACTAAATATGAATTTACAACGATTTTATGAAAACGAATTTTTTTTTTTTTTTAAAAAAATTTAGTTGCCAAACGTGATCTAAATAAAAATGAAAGTTTAAGCTATCATTATTCTCTATTTCAAGCTTAACAAACAAGAAAGAGAGGGAAGTGACCTAAATAAAAGTGGAAGTTTCATCTATCATTCTTCTCTATTTCATGCTTGGCGAACAAGAAAGAGAGGGAGAGGGAGAGGGAGAGGGAGAGGGGAAATTCAATATTTTGGGACTATGACAGGTTAGGCCGGGCCGGGTCACTACATAGAGGGGCAGGCTATAACTACAACGCCTACTCGCTAATTAGTCCTCTATTCTATTCTTCTCCCCCATTTCTCTGTTTTTGTGAAAGACGCACACGGAAACGGTCCAAAAGGCGGGTTCATAGAAATAACAAGATTTCGCGGATTCGAATGAGAAACTGAAATCTGGTTTTGCAAGCCTTTTCAAATCCGCTCTTTTCTCTCCCCTTATCTCATCTCACGTTCTCTTCCCTCCTTCCCTCCCTCCTTTTCTCATCCTCTCTCCTCCCACACAGGCGATACTCCAAGAATCCATTTCCGCACAAGATAAAGAGAAAGAGACGAGCATAGCAAGCAAGGTACCCCACCGACGGCCACGATCTCGTCCTGCTCTCCAAATCAATGGCACATCTTAGGGCACGCCGCATGACATCCTCCACTCCCTTCCCCTGCTATTCTTCCACCTTATTCTCATTACCTGGGTTTTCGAAATCTGGTTCTCTTCTTCTTCTTTGTTGATTCTAGGGTTTTCTTTTCTCTCTCTCTGTCTCTCCTCCTTTTCTCGTTGCGCTCTTCTTCTTCTTCTTCGTTGATTCTAGGGCTTCTTCTTTTTTTTTTCCTCTCTTTCTCTCTTCCTTCCATGCTTTTTGATGTTATTTCATGCCTTCGGAACCTTCGCCTTTCGATCGCAAGGATTTCTCCAAGGAGAAGAGGAACGAGAGATTGGATTCCGTAGATCCTTCTCCTTCCAGATGGAAGGATCGGCCTCGCAATCCTCTAGGTTCGTTTTTTTTTTCCATCTCTTTCCATTTCGTTGAGATTTTCCCGATTTCCCGTTTCTGTCGCTCTGCAAATCGATAGATCTGAGCTTGTTTATGGCTTTTGCTGCGTTGATTTTTGTTGTTTCTCTTGTTTGTTGACTTTCCCACATGGTTTTTTCTTGAAGATCTCTGGAAGCAAGGGAGTCAACAGGGCTTTCCCAAGGAGTCCGCCCATGGATGCACGACCTCGCGATCCTGCGATAGGGTTTCTGAAGGGGAAAGCGGCAGGGCTTCGATCAGCCGCGGCGAAGGAAGGTATGGAAGGGGCAACGTCACCAGGGTCGAAAACAAGGCGGCTGCGGCTGAACATCATCGACGCTATCACCATTCATGGGATGCTGGTGCGAATGATGTGGCTGCGAGCCTGAACTCGACGAGCGGGAAGAGGTCAGTTGATGATCTGATTGTTACAAACACATATCATGCTAATTTTGATGTTGGAAAATCGCCATTAGATGAATCCCAATTGAAAGATCAGCATGATAAGTTGGGTGGTGTGGATGGCGTGGGCACAGGCCAGATTTATGATAAAGACCACTCCTTGGAATCAATTACATGGAAGACGCTCAAGTGGACGCGGTCCAGCAGTAGTTTGTCTGCGAAGAGTCTCAAATCCGATTTGGATGATGCTCAGCTTGAGTCCCAGGATGGGAAAAAGCCTCTGCTTCGGCCGCCTACTGAAGACCCTGTTGAGGGTGTGACTGCCACGGCGCTGGTGGCTGAAGGTTCATGTCCGAGGAAGAAACAGCGCCTTGGATGGGGCCAAGGGCTGGCAAAGTATGAAAAGCAGAAAGTGGAAGGTCCTGAGGAAACCGCTGGCAAGAGTGGATCGGTTCATTGCGATTGCAGTGTGAAAGATGTTCATAATACCAGCACTCAGAGTTTGCCCGACGTAAGCCCTAGAGTTGGGAGTGTATTGGTATGCACATCGCCTGCAACTCTGTGTTCTGTTGCATGCAGCTCATCCTCTGGTTAGTTGCAATGCCTTTAGGCTCATTTACATCTTTTATAATATCCTTTTTTGTATATGTGCATTGTCCTTCCCCCCCTTTGGGTTTGTTTGTTATAGTCATTAAAATCTATAAGGTAGTTTGTCGAATGCTGCCTTGTGTGTGATGTAGTTGATTTAGAACTTCCACTATTGTTACTTTGTTAACACCATGTAGTATTAGCAATAGGACAGTCTAAACTGAAGCTAATCCGTCTGCCTGTTTAGAATATCCAGCTCTCAGGCCTTAGAATCAGGCTTGGTCACAGACTCACAGTCACAGCCCTCTACGAACATGGATGGGGCCATGTAACAGGACCTTTAAGGAGGTGTGGATCATTCAGACATCTGGCTAGAAAATAGATCCAGCTCCATCATGGAGATTGAACCTGTTTCAATGGAAACATTTTTCTCACTGGCCACTGCATAATGATATGTTTCTCAATGGATAAGGGTAGCTAGTGAATTATTTTGATAAGAGAATTTAGATTACTGGTTTTTTTAGATTCCTGATAATCCATGATCCAAGTTTTGTGAGACTATATTATATTACTAAAACAGATATACTGCAGTTTCCTTCTTTGAACCACTAATGATAAAAAGTCCTATGTTTTTACTTTATTTCTGGAGAACATATATTTCACATTATGATCTTGAACTTCAATGCTTTTGGAAGTCGTCCACCTTTGCACATCTTTACAAGATTGGGATATATCAAAATACACACGAAATTCCCTTTATAAACTCCGGTATCTATGGTACACGCATTTCTGCTTGTTATAATATTTTTGACTATAGGCACCTTTGATTGGGCATGTCGATGTTCTATTAATTTGGTTTCTTCATATACTTCAAATCTGGTAGTATTTTGGGTTGGATTTCCTTGGGTTTTAATATTAAACAGGATTGGCTAGACTGCTCTAGCTTATATTTATTTGTATGTATATATATATATATATATATATATAGAGAGAGAGAGAGAGAGAGAGAGAGAGCAGTACGGGGAATGGGAGAATAGCCAACGGGCTAATCTCCAAGCCAATGACTTAGGGATAGGGATCCATAGGATCGAATTGTCTTGGTCTCACACCACACTACCACATAATTAGGGCCCGTTTGGATGTCTAAATAGTATAGAATACAATAATATAATATTGTAATAGTATAATATTTTTACTGTTTGGTGATTTTTGAAGAATATTACAGATCTTAAATTGAGTTGTTTGGAAGGTGCTATGATTAAATTACAGTAAATTATAAGAATATTTTTTATTAAATATTTTTATTTATATATAATTTACCATGTCTGGATAAAAAATAATGTGGTAAAGTAAAGTTTAACTTTCATGTTTTTACCATAAGTTACTTTTTTTTATCACATGAAATTATGCTAAAGTATAGTATAGTAAAGTAAAGTCAATAAAAAAAAAAAAAAAAAACCTACTACTTTATAACTCTCTCTCCTACTTTGCTTTACCACATACTTCATTTGACCTTATTTTACTTCACCTTTTACCATGATATGACATCAATCTTTATTTTACTTTACCACACATGTAAACAAGTCACTTTTTATTTACCATATAAAACTACGATAAAATGTGATAAAGTAAAGTAAAAAAAAAAAAAAACTACTTTACCATTTCTTCCCACTTCACTTCATCATGTACTTTATTCCACTTTTACTTTACCCCACCTTTACATTCCTGTGAGATTTAATTTACTTTACTTTACCATATATGTAAACATACACATCATGATGGATATGGTGAGCTAAAGTCTTTACTTTACTATACCACTTTGTAATCGTTATTTTGAAAGATTTTTATCTTGTAGAAAGTTTTCTACAGGAGGGAGCTGTAGGAGAGAATATTGAGTTTTTTGAAAGAAAATATTCTTTTTTTCAAAATTTTCTTGAGTTACCAAACGCTCAAGATTTTCTTCTTTAAAAAATAAAAGATTATGTTCTATAAAATATTATTTTCTTTTGCATCCAAACAGGCCCTTAATTGAGAGAAAATTCTCAACGAAGAAATTTTATTGATCACTGGACTTGTCCCTAAAGAGGGATTACAATCCTTTATATAGTCTCATACCCTAATCTATTCTTGGAAACAAATCTAATTAAAATAATCTCTAAATTCAATAAGATAAACTTTCTAATTATTCTCATAATTATCCCTAAAATTTAGGTAATACTAAAATAGATACTCCTGCACTATTTGAAGATCTTTTTATGGGCTTGGGCCCAGTGGGCACTGGCAGCCTGGCAAATCTTGGGTCTAACCTGCATCAGAGAGAGAGAGAGGGAGAGAGAGAGAGAGAGAGATCATACAAGATGACCCTTCCAAAAAGGGGCGTTTTGCCCCTATCCAAACATCCAATAAGAAGCAGCTGTGTTGGGTGTCATAGGGTGTTGCTGTGGATAGCAACACCCACTCCCACAGGGCCACAGCACCCACCAGGGATGCAACACTCTTCCTCCAACGTTCTTGGCCACTGGGCCAACTCATCAAAAAATTAAAAAAAAAAAAATTAAAAAAAAATGAAGCAGCTGTGTTTATTGTTGTTTGAATACATTCAATTTAATGATACTTGGAGCTTCTGGACATTTAAAGAGGGGTAACTACAACTTAAAAGAACATGGATATTCCCATATGTAGCCAACTACAAGTCTACAGTGTTAATTCAGATATGATAATTTTCTTGGCCTAAAAAAATTCAAATCAAATTATAGTGCTTCATATCTCAAGGCCCTCATCAAATTTCACTCCAAGAGGAAGTAGGCTCCATTGAGGCGCATCACGAATTTCTTGCTACCATGAGTTATAGACTTTTAAGTTTTTTCTAGTGATCATGGGCCCACTGCGAGATTAGAAAATTTTTCAAGTTTTATTTTATTTATTTTATATTAATCAATCTAACAGTGGATGGTTTTATTACATTTGATTTTCATAAGTGGGCCCCATTGAGGTTCCCTACTCACTTTTGCATATACCCACACCCTATGAGTTGGCATCGAATCTAATTTTATACTTAATAGGGCCCTGGTGATGGATTTCTAATGCTGCCATGTTATGATGGAAACAATTATTAGCTCATCAATTAGCGTTAATTTGATACTAATCAAGCCATCAAGTGTCATTGGTTCAGTTACAAAAATAACAGGACCCATTGAGAAGGATAAAAGTTAGATAAGTATGAACCCCGTTTTATTTTTTTTGGTTTGAGAGAGAGAGAGAGAGAGAGAGAGAGAGAGATTTTTTAAATGCTTTTACTTTTCTTCTAAAAAATTAGCACAGAAAAACACCTTAGCCAACTCATTCGGCAAACACAATGAGGCGTCTTTTCTAGTGATATATCTGATTGTGGGTCCAACTCCCATTAGTGTGAAATTTGGAGAGGATCAATAAGAGATGAGGTCATTTAGTTTGAATGGATTGGATTTCTCATAAATGGTCCCATTAAAGGGTTCTCAAAATTACCCACTTTGAAAATGAGCTTCTTCCAAAAATAAATTATTCCCTCGGGCGTTTTTAGAGAGAGAAAAACTAAGAGCCCTGCATTAGCCTTTGAGAGAGAAAAAAGTAGGAGCCATTTAAGCTGTTCGCTTTCCTCTTTCATGACAACCACATAAATGCAATTACATGTCACTTTTATTTCATTCGTCGAACACGGCCTTCTTCTTTTCAAAATGCCAAGGCGTTGTGTAGCATCTCTATTATATATTATGTATACATTTATGTATGTATTATTTATGAAAACTCTAAAAAATGGGAACATCATGTTCTGTTCATTGATTATTTTTTCCCTCAGCATTGAAATAATACTGTGAATTTTCTTTTCTGTTGTTCAATTGTTTGTACATCTGAAGCCATTAGAGGGGATTGGAAACATGATTATTTCTACTGCATGATTTTGGTAGCTTTTCATGTATTTGGTTATGCTATTAGTGGGTTCATTCTTGTGTACTGTTCAGTTTCTGTCGTTAAGTCTCCTCTTTCTGTAAATACTTGGTTATTCGGCAATTATTGTTGTTTATGTGGTTTGTGGGTGATTAGATCTACATCTAGTATTATGTGGGTACTGCTTGTGCCTTTTGCTTCCTATACTGTGGTTCCAATACTGCATCAGTTGGTATTAGAGTAAATTACAATGAGCTCTGCGAGATGGGTTTAGGATCTGCCCAAGTGGATCCATTGGAGCAACCTTTTTTGTCCAGCATTTGGTCTTGGTCCTCAGATATTCTGTCTTTGTACATCTTATTTTAAATCCTTTGGTTTCTAAAGCCTTATGCCATCTCTCAAGTTTTGCATTCACACCGTCTTTTGATTCATCCACCAACACTATATCATCTACAAACAACAAACACCAAGGTACCACCTCTTGAATATGAGCAATTAACTCATCCATGATAGTGCGAAGAGATAAGAGCTTAGGATTGACCCCTGATGCAAACCACTGGGAACTCACCTATCTCTCCACAGGTACTTCTCACACTCGTTACCTCTCCTTCATACATGTCTTTAATAATTTGAGTATAACCTCTTGGAACGTTTCTTTTATTTAAAACCTACAAAATTAAATATCTAGGTACCCTGTCATAAGCTTTTCTTGATCGATGAAGACCATATACAAAATTTTCCTATTCGCTCGATATTTTTTCATTAATTGTCTGAGTAGAAGATAGCTTCCATAGTTGACCTCCCTGGCATAAAACTAAATTGATTTTCAGATATCTTGATCTTCTGTCTAAATTTTTGCTCCATTACTCTCTCCCAAACTCCATAGCATGACTCATAAGTCATAAGTTTAATCCTTTGATAGTTGGTGAAAAGTTACTCCTCATTAAGTTATATTTTTTTTTTGTCATTTAGTGTCTTTTAAGAGTAGCTTTTTGTGCACTTTGCTCAAAGTTGTTGGATGATCCATCTATCTAATGGGATTGTTAAGGAACTCTAGACCATTAGAAGATGCTGCACCACTGTTTTGCTTCTAAATGAAGTCTATCACAATGTCCAGGCGGAGATTGTAGTTTTAGTTGATTTGTGGACTTGATCCATGCAGATCACAAGCAAACTTGATGATGAGTTCTTCCAACCAGGATATGATAATGCAGTATCATTAGACCCGTGGACTCACATCCTTTGCAAAAAAAAAAAAGAAGGGCTTCTTAGTTCTGGGTCTAATTGTGTGTGGCTTGCATGAACTAATTAGATTCAGGTGTTTTCTATTATTTTGGGATTTATTTTTCTATTAGTTAGGGAAGCCAAGAGTCCTAGTTGGTATTCTTTCTACTAAGAAAGTCAAGGGTCACGGCTGTATCATCATTGGCTATAACCTATTCCATAGAATGTGGGGTGTGTTAAATTCTACTCACAGACAGTTATAGTTAAAATTTTGATTTAGGGAATTTTTATTGCTGACTGCTTGTCTAGCACCTTTGTTTGGGCCCAAGAGCAGCAGAGGGCCGAGGCACAGCATATGGTGAAGGAATTATCCTGAGTGGGACACTGACATGGGGCAACAAAACGAGCTTTTTATGAGGAGCCACCACAGTGTTCACACATTTGCTTAGGGAAAGGACTCTCATAGGAGAGGCTACTCCAAAGGAAGTAAAATGAAGTGATTAAAATTGATAAAAGGGACCATTGTGGGCATTGTTAATCCATTCATGCTAAAATGAAGATAAAAGATTAATCTATGCTTGTAGCTCGATCTTCAAAATTTAATAATGAAGGGACCATTGTGGGCATTGTTAATCCATTCATGCTCGAAACTGAAAATGGATAAAAGTATGCCTTGAGAAATCTATGCTTGTAGCTAACGGTTGGTTATCTCTCTTCAAAATTTAATAATGAAATTTCTGCAGATATGTTTCTTTGAGATGAACATTCTTCAGGCATCATTTTTTTTTTTTTTCGATTACAAGTTATTTTTATGAAATTTCATTGCGGACTTGACGACATTTTAAATAAATCACCTTAGACTGTTGGTTTACATTTCTATTCTGTTCTGATTTGGCAGGTCTAGGGGATAAGCCTCATCTCAAGGTTACAAATAGTGATAATGATACAAGTCGTTTCAGTAATTTACTCGGGCAAGGATTTCAAAAGTGTCCCAAGGAGCTTTCGGCTAACCTGGAACACTTAGAACTTAATGCAATTAATGACTTAAGTTCTCTGCTTGTCAATTTGCTACCTTCTCTGGATGCAAGCTCTGGAGATTCTGATTATGTGCAATCTACATTGGATAAATTGTTCTTGTTGAGGGATGATATTTCGAAATCATTGGAGAAGACTGAACTCGAAATTGACTTGTTTGAAAATGAGCTGAAGTCTATAGATTTTGATTGTAAAACACATGTTCCCTGTCCAACTCCATCTGAGTCGGGCAAAACTATTGCCGTCTTGAAACCTTGTCAAGCACAGGCAGATCCTGTTCCAAAGTTGTCTGTGAGGGAGCAGCTTCCATGCAATGATCTCTCAGAGCTTAAAGCTGAAGTTAAAGAGGACATTTGGAGCTCTGAAACTGTGACATCTAAACACAATGATCTACCTTCCATGGAAGACACAGCTGCATATGATATACTGAAATTAGATGACTCTGCTGCAGAATTTGGTGCAACTAAATCTGTAGCCCCAGGAGGACATTGTTCTGTGCCCTTTGTCAGTATGGAAGCTTCAACATCTTTATGTGCTGATGAAAGCGGGAATCACTTTAATCAGAGAATTGCTAATACTCATGTGTCTTCCGTCAGTAAGGCTATATGGTGAACCAGATAGTGCATTGAGTACGCTGATTTTTGCTTCAAATAAGGAGTTAGCAAGAGAAGCATCGGAAGTATTTGATAACATTTTGCCAAGCAACCAGCCTCAAAGTGATACTGGGGAAACAGCTAGCAATATCTTTTGCAGGAAGAGTGGTCTGCACATTCAAGAAAAGCTTTCCATGCATAAGCACTTTCAAAAATTTAAAGAATGGGTTCTTACATATAAATTCAGGGCATTTCACCACTTGTGGAAGGAAGACATGCGGTTGCTTTCTTTAAAGAATAACCGGGTAAAATCACAGAAACGGTTTGAATTAAGTTGCCGTTCTTCACATAGTACGTATCAAAAGCATCGGTCTTCTATTCACTCTCGATATACTTCACCAGGTGAGTTTTTATTTTCAGTTATTCTACAGTCTTCATGATCTTATAGGCCAAAAGAGCTAATTGTGGGGTAAAAAAAAATTGTAATTGAATCTGTAAGTGATAAGCCTGAAATATGTATAAATGGGTAGTACCGTTATTGTTATTGTTATTGCTATTATTACTTCTTGATATAGTTGTGAACTTGTGATTGTATTTCATTGTAAACAGCAGTGTTTTAAAACTCAGTATTCAGTGACTGTTAGCCAACACTTACCAATCAAATGAGCGTCAGTCGATATGACTTGGTAGGAACCAAAGTTCTAACTGGCCAATTTTCAAAACCCTAATACAACTTTGCCCTTGTTTCCTGCTTTTTCTTCGAGGATCTTTTAGTTATAGAATCATGTAAAATTATTGGCCAAGGTTTTATCCTTCATGTATGGTGGTTTATTATTTTTAGACAAATGTAATTTCTTTTGTTATTTGACATATTTCTTCCATATGACAAATAATGATGTCTTTACTCTTTACTGTGTGTATATTGTTCTATTTGTTGTTCCTATTTAATCTTGTGTATATTTGTTGTTCCAGATGACATTGTTATTTACTCATTTCTGCAACAGGTAATTCAACACTGGTTCCTACAACTCGGATAGCAAATTTTACAAGTAGTAAGTTGTTATCCGATTCGCAAATCAAGCGCTACAGAAATCATCTGAAGATGCCAGCTTTGATGATCTTGGAGGAGCAGAGGCATTCAAGGTTCATTACAAAAAATGGGCTAGTTGAAGATCCTTGTGCTGTTGAGAAGGAACGGAAGTTGATAAATTCATGGTTGCCAGATGAGAAGGAAATTTTCATGGAGAAGCTAGCTACATTTGGAAAGGATTTCAGAAAGATTGCATCTTTTCTTAGCCACAAGACAACGGCAGATTGCATTGAATTCTACTACAAGAACCATAAATCTGAAAGCTTTGAGGTAGTAAAGAAGAGGTTTGAGTTCAGAAAACAGCCAAAGAGCTTCCCCACCAATACTTACATGGTAACTTCGGGGAAGAAGTGGAATCGAGATGCAAATGCTGTCCCACTCGATATGTTGGGGGCAGCATCAACAGTAGCATCCCATACTGATGACAGGGAGACTCAGAAGGTGTACACTGGAGCATCAATTGTGGGATGCCATTCTTATGACCGAAAAGCATCCATCGTTAATGGTGTTTTGGAAAGGACAGGCAGTGAAGGTGTTCGAAGAAATGAGAGTGATGCTGCAGCTGCTGACGTATTGGCTAGCATATCTGTGGAAGCAGTGGGCTCTTATATAGTTAGTTCTGTTGACCCTGGGGATGGTTGGCAAGAGTTCACAGGAAAACAGGCAAAGTCTATGGTAATGGAGAGACCATTTACACCAGGAGTTTCTGAGAAAATTGATGAAGGTGATGCCTTTTCAGATGACAGCTGTGGGGAATTGGATTCTGCTGATTGGACAGACGAGGAGAAGTCATCTTTCATTATGGCTTTAAGAACTTACGGCAAGGATTTTGCAAGAATTTCCAAATTTGTTAGGACCAGAACTAGGGATCAATGCAAGATCTTCTTCAGCAAGGGACGAAAATGTCTTGGCCTTGATCTGATTCACCGAGAGCCTGGCAATGAAGGGATACGAATGAGTGACACCAGCGGTGGAAGAAGTGACACTGAAGATAATTGCATTGTGGATATAGATTCAGCAATCTGCAGCACACAATCTTGTTCCAAGCTTGATACGGATTTACCCCTGGCTGTGCGCAATGGATGTGGAGGATCTGGGAATGCTGAGAAGAATCTCATGAAGGTTGAACTGGATGCATTGAGTGAAAAGGATGAGGTGGGTGGAACCAATCTAGAAGCTGGCACTGGGATGAAAGAGTTGGATACAGGTGTTCATCATTTTGGGGATATGGGGGAACTGGTATTTGACAGTGATAACAGATCATTGAAGGAAGACCATGACCAGTCTGGTTCTGTTCCAGGGGTTCTGCAGTTGGATGGAGTAATGACTGCAGATGCTGTATTGGGTTGTAGTAATCCATCTGTGTCACTCCTTGATTATGAAGCAGGTTCATTTGTTGAGGCTGATAAGAAAGTACAGAGATCTGGCCTAGCTAGTTCATATGTTCAAGCAAACTGTGTCTCCACTGAAGTTCCGCAGGAACTTGACCAGTCCACATCGTTTGTTGTGGTAGAGCCCACACAGGAGGAACAGAGCCAATGCAAGCCATTTGTGGGGGTTGAGGCCATGCAGGAGACTAAAACAGTCAGTTCTGATGGGTTGCTTAATCCCAAATCAAAGCCACTACAGTTTCAGGTGGCAGAAATTGTACCAGCAACTGGTCTTGCTGATGCAAGGGTCCCAGAAAGGGTTGTCGTAGATGGAAACAGTTGCAACACTAGTGCACGGGATGTACCTCATTCAAATGGAAATGGAAACTCTTCCCTCCGAGAAGTTGAAGTGAATGCGCATTCCAGTGCCACTTCTGTTCCTGGTCACCAGCATCAAATGTCATTGGAATTGCTTACCTATGCACAGAAGTCTCAGGTCTTCTCATGGCAGCTGAAGGATAATTGCCCTTCTGGTCTTGTAAATTCACCTGAAGCTCATCATTATGACCATCTATGCCAAGCTACACAATCAGTGCCTGATCACGAGGTGCAGGGGAACAAACTGCGCATGGCCTCTGAAAGTTCAGATTTTTACCAACAGAATCTGCCATTGCAAGTATTCAGAGGCAATCCATTGCGGGTGCAGAATAAGAAAGAGATGAATAAACATGCAGATATGACCAGTGAGAAGCCTGTTCAAAAGCTTTCAAAGATAAACAGGGATTGCCAAGTGAGTCAGTCTAATATGCTGGAAAAATGTGATGTTTCTACATCTTCTGTGTCAGTTTCTGGGCTTTCTTATGTGCCCAAGAGTAATGACAGATCAGAAGATTTGCAAAGATCGAGTTCCCAGGGCATGGATACGCAAGTGATGGGGGGGTATGAGACTGAAGAGCAGTCACTGAGAACTGGTGATGTCAAGCTTTTTGGTCAGATTCTCAGTCATCTCTCTCCTTCGAATAAAGAAAAGAATGATAAAGCTGTTTCTTCTAAACCAAGTCAGTCATTCAGCTTCAAGCTTGCAGAACATGTTCCGCATGGAACGACAATTGGGTCAAAAATCGAAGCAAGTAGTTACATGGGTCGGCAGGAATTTCCAGTGACAAGTTTTGGTGTCTGGGATGTTAACAGAATGCATAATGGTTTCCCCTCGTCGCCGGGTTCTGCAATGTTATCAGCAATCCACAATTATCCAGTTCCCACATGTCAAACGGAGCCACGGCCACTCTCTGCAGTCCTTATGAGGAATGACGGGGTTTTAGGCCGTGTGTTGGGTTATCCAACCAAAGATGCCAGTGGGAATGTTGGATTGGACGGTCATCAGCTCTACCAAACCTATGAGGGCACAAATGTGAAGCCGTTTTCGATGGACATGAAGCGGCAAGAGCACAATGGGTTTGAAATGCTGGGGTTCCAACAACAGGGGGGCACATTGGTAGGGTTGAACAGTATCGGTGGTGTTGGAGTAGGGAGCTGCACCAGCGTGTCGGATCCAGTTGCAGCCCTGAAGAAGCATTTTGCCAATGTTTCGCGGTCTGGCAATGGGCCTGCCTGTGTCATCAGAGAAGAAGAGCCCTGGAGTGGTGATGTTTGCAGGTAGCAGATATTGTAGGTGTGGCTGAGAGGGTGGGGGATGATTTGCTGATTGGGTTTTGTGGGCATTAAAGAAAAGCTCACGGCATAAATGTCATGCCATCTTGTACAATAGTTCCAGTGTAAGCCCCAAATTAGATCAAAGTGAGATGAACATCACATTCTCTCCTTCCCATTGTAGTTAGGATCTGTAACGTTCTTTTCTGTATTTGTTGTATTGATAAAAAAAAATATAGAAATAGAGAAATAACCTGCATTTTGTTTAGAGGGATGATGCTTGCATGGGGGGGAATCTGTTAGCATCCCCTCCTGCCATTTATTTAACAAGAGGATGACTGATTTTCTATCTGTAGCGTGCTTACAATTAATTCTGTTTCAACCCATCTTCTCAACCTAACTTGGGGTTTCAACGGAGGTTGCGTGTGCTCCGGGGACTACTCTCAAACTTGTATGTTTTTGGCTTTTGTGAGTTGATTGAATACTTTCTCCATGCAATTTCATAACTGAACATGCTTCTCCATTAGTAGTGTTTTATGACTTTCTCAAGGCTTTGCTGATCTCTCAGCTGACTCTTTTGTTTGTACAGTCTTGACTTTCTTTCAGAGGCTGACAAGCTTTTATAGATTACCTGCAGATCACAAAATACTGGTATGTTAGTAGTGTTTCTATGGCATGCTTCTTTTCTCATGCTTGGCCTAATTTGATTAGAGAGAGAGAGAGAGAGAGAGGAATTTTACTTTGCGATAATATTTACGGTGGAAAGTAATTTGTTGAAATCGAAGCGTCGTTTTTTATTTTTCTGACATGGATGTTGAGAGCCTGGGCCTTTCTGGTCCTTGGATCATTCAGGTCTGGGCGGAAATAGGGCTCTGTTGTTTTTTGCTAGTTGTTAGTGACTCTTCAAGAGTGAGGGCTACAAATAGAAACTGGGATGGATGCCATTCTTACAATAGGCGGACGCTGATGTAGTGCTTACTAGTGGTCGTGTTGTACCTTTTCTCGGCTGTTGGGGTGCTCCCGGGCATGGCCAGCCTAGGTTAGATGGATCTGGGCTCAGGCCTCTGTGCTGGGTCTGGACATTAGGTATTAATACTTGAGTTGGGCTTGGATCTAAAATTTGGGCCAAGCTTGGATCAAGTGATAGAAAGTTTGAAGCCTGCCCTGTTCCGGAAAGATTGGTCAAAATTTAGTGCTTGCAGTTTAGTGAGGGCTGGCTCGGCCCGAGCGACTAAATGGATGGGGCTCAGGCTTAAGATATTTTAGGTGTGCTGGGCTGAATACTGACAACTAAGGTCTATGTTAGGAATTTGGGCCTCGTACAGGCATACAGGCCTGAATGACTAAATGGGCAAGTTTAGGCATGAGATGTTTGAGGTTGGCTGGGCAAAATACAGGCATTTAAGGGCCCCGTGTCTGGCTTGGGCCGCATATAAGCCTGTGCTTCTAATGTCAGCGCGTGGCCTAGATACCCTCGGCCCATGAGCACCCCAAATAAGGCGGTCTTGTATATGGTTTAGGTTGCCCATACCTGGTCCGAGTCCAGGAGTTGGCTCAAAAAAGCTAGAGCCACATAGTTTTAAGCATAGAATTTTGGAAAATCTGATACAAAATTCCTCAATTGATAAAATGTAAAATTTGTATGAAAATATGTTAGCGTTAATTTTATATTTTATAAATTTAATTTCCTGAACAATTGAAGTTCAACGAAGTAGTCAATTTTTATTTAAGTTAGAATCAATTTTTTAAATATATGAAAAAGTAAAAATACTACAAAATAGAGAAAAAAAATTGAGATAATTGATTTTGAAGAATCATTAAATTATCCTAGTGCTAATTATGCAATTTAACTTGTTAATCTTTACTGAGATTCAACAAATTACAGTTACTGGTATGAAATCTTCTTGAAATATTGCTATGTTTAGCATATTGATATGAATGCATGATATCTTTTTATTTATTTATAATTATTTAAGAATAAAAGACATTGCAAATTATAATGTTGTATATTAGAATAAAAAAATTAAATATAAAAAAATAAATAATTTTACAAAAAAAAAAAATATTTTAAATAATCAATAGATCAAAAAGGTCACTTTAGGAAAGCTCATGCCAAACCAACCTTTGTAAGTACTCACCCAAAAGATCTTATTTTTTTTATTTTTTCGTTTCCACTGTCAACGTCGACCCTCCTTGATATTACAACCTACCGGAAGGTACTCCACAATATAATAGGATTACGATGAAACTTTAGCACCTTGGCACCACCATTGGTTCTAGTCAGCTGCCACAGTGGAGCTCTTTTTCATTTTGGTCAGTTACAGCGTTGGTTCAGGCAAGACAAAGATGAGCACATGGTCCTAGGAACTATGATGCACGGATACTTTAAATTGGACAACGTCTCGTATCATATTTGATACTTTACTTTTTATATGTAAAATCCGTGTTGCTGTGTCTATAGCGTGTCTTTACCGTATCTGTGCATCATAGCTTAGGAAACGATTTCAACAAGCAGCCCTCCAAGTCTCCCAAGTCAATGACAGTGTCCTTTCACTAGGGTCGATGGTCAAAAATCAGTCCGAAATTTTTTGAGCAGTTTCTGTCTGGAGTTTTGTGGTGGCCGAGTGCCCACAGTTCATCAATTGTTGTCTCAGCCTCTTGTCATTTTTAGCTATATATATGGTTTCACTCGATTGGTTAAGAAAGGGGCTTTGCTAAGAGCATAGAAAAGAGAAGGCAAGAAAAAATGTCTGAAAGTAAAAAATTGAAACTATGGACAGTTGAGAATGAGTGGTTGCTCACTTGAGAAAAGAGTGGTTAAATTTCGTTTTCCCTTTTTTCTTCACAAGGACAGTGTCTGAACCAAACAATGGAAGAGTGGTTGCCAGAAGAATGAGAACAAATTGTCTCTCTATTACGAAAATCTCACGTTTCACAAATGAATGATTGCAAAGATTTCCCTACATTGTATTTTATATACAATGAGTGACCCAAATCATGAAGGGTCGGTTCATTACTAGGATGAATTACATCGTCCATCATGACGCAGACCATCTTAGCTCATCTAAATAAAATAACTTTTGCCATTAAATCAAAACTGTTGATAGTGGTGTTTGTTTTGGACTGTTTACTGTGCATTTCTGATTATATAAATCTTAAATTTTAGAGGTTGATGACTGATGGTTGAAGACAGTGAAACCTAGCTGGAAATGAAAGCCATTCAAATAGAGTCATAATTTGTTACTACTTAGATCTAAAGAGGCTACAGGCTCTGCAAGGACCTTCTCTTTAATGGTTAGAGAGATAAATACGGTCCATCCATTCGATTAAACCCAAGGTTGAACCCAAAATTCAACTGAACACACAGGAGGTTGCAATATCAGGGAAGGTTGACGAAACAAGGTTTTTTCTTTGCGAGAAGGCTGGTTTAGTGTGAGCTTTGCTAAAATGACCTTTTCACAGGGCCGGCTTCAAAACAATTTGAGGCTTGAAGCAAAAATCCAAAATGAGGTCTTTTTTTTTATTTTTTAATATTATTATAAATATTTTATTTAAAATCTATTTTTCTTGCTTTTTGTAATGCAAGATTACTAATTAATTAGTTATTTTTCTTTTAATTTGAAATTATTGCAGTTGCTATTATGGGGCCTTCTGTTTTGTTATTAGTAATTAAGTCACAACTCTTTCGGAAGCTAAAATTTCAAGCATTGGCCAAACATTTTTAAAATAGATAGAAAGAGGCAATATATATATATATATATAATATAGAGTGAGAGAGAAAGGGCTCAGAAGGCTATAAATGGACAGATATTTCTGTAGTGGGTGATCTAGATAATTAATTAGACAAGAGGAAATTAAGATCTTCATTAAATCTTCTCAAGAGAGTTATTATGGGGCCTTATTTTTAGAGATAAATAAAAGGATGTCAGTTGTTGTAAATTGGAATTTAAAAAGATACCAATTGCTATTATACGGCCTTATGATTTGCATTCTTGGGGTCTAAAGCAAGGGCTTTCCTTGCTTCATCGTAAAGCCGGCCCTGCAGTTTTTCGGTCTATTGGTCATCTAAAGTGTGTTTTTTTTTTTTTGGTAAAATTCAACAAAAAACATAAAAATGTATCCATATGTTTGAAAATTGCTTGATTAATGATCTTAGAACCTTGTTTCATTGAATTGGTAATGAGCTTAGAAAACTGATGTCTGGATTATATATTGAAGGTAAATGCATTTTTCTGTGGTGGCTTTTAAACAAGTTTGTTGCCCCTACTTTACTCTGGTAAACATAAAAGGACATCGGCAATACTCAACTTTTCCAGTTCTATCTAAAACCCCAGCTCACTAATTTTGTACTTGGGATCCCATCTACCTTAAAATACCCCTACTTCTCTGCATCTTCCTTGACATACTCAGTTTTCATCTACTTTTTAGAGACAGTGGCACCCAAGATGACCTCGGTACATCCCTATGTCTGCATTTCTCATGGATGATGAGAGGCTAAAATATAGCTTCTCCTAAGTTATGTTTTGGGTGGATTTGGTGAGAGTTTGGAAGTCAATTCAAGTGTAAATTGAAATAATAGGTTTGCATTTTTATTGAGTTCTAGTAGAGTTTAGGGCATGATGAGGCTAGTTTTGAAGTGAAGCTTACCTTTGCTAGATTGTTCATTGAAAAATTGTAGAGAGCTGAAGGAATGCATTTGTGAAACCAAGATCCTTAGATTGAAGTGTCTTTCACTTTTTCTTGACAATTAGAGATGAAAATCATTAATCCCAAGCAGGGATTAAATGTTTATGAGTTGGATAATCTAAGAGCATTTGTTTTTTTAGAGCATTTGATGGTCTTAGTGAGCATAGTAGGGTTGATTTAGTGCGCGTTTGCACTCAATAAGTGAATATTTTAAAAATGATCATCAAATTAAACATTCCCCTTTATATGAAATTGAATAAAGAAAGATAAAAAATAAGCATCCCGCCGTCACCCTAGTAATCCGACATCATAGAAAGTTAATCTTCCATCTACACGGCAACCTCCCCTCACTTCAAATTCTTCACCAATCACCTCTTTTAAGAATCCTAAGCTCGTTTCGCGTTGAATTACATATCTTTTTATGTATTTTATGCAAATAAATGAGTTGGTAATATTTCTTTTTGGTAAATCAAAATGGGTTCTTAGTTAAAAAGAAAAACCTCCAATTATTTGAGCTTCAATTTGAAAATTGATAGGAAGAGCAAGGGTCTTTAAGTCATTTCCCCATGACACCTTCTGAGTGAGTTGCTGCAAGTCATGCAGGGACCAGTTTGAAAGCCATCTATTATTAGACTTTGGGACCATTTTGATACCATTGATTAATCCGACCCCTTTTTTTATATTAGCTCAAAACTTAAAGCCTCTTGATGAAATTTGATCAGAAAAAGGACAAAGGTCAAGCCAGCCAGGTGCCGGTTAGCTTCCCAACCCCGCTGCATTGTAAAAATATGAGAAAATAACGTGATATTGGCATTTTCTCATGATTTATCAAGAAAATGATAAAAAAAAACTCTAATTAAATAAAAATCTCCAATTTTATTATGAAAATCTAAAGAGATTTCTTGAAAATATTGTCATGTCATCAGAAAATTTACCCTCATCGTTGTATATATTTCTCGTAAACATCCCCGTTTTATAAGCTTTCTTTTTTGGCACCCTACGTTTTTGGGATGTGGAGCGGACCTTTAGTAAATTCAATCCCCGTGAATTGGTACAAAGGCTATATTTGACATTAATTCAACTTTCATTCACCGTTTGATTGAAATCACAAGAAAATGATTACTATAAAATCCTTAAATTTTGGAGCCATGAATCAATGGGCCGGATGATCTAATAAGACAGAAAATTCTCACATATGTAGATCTCATCTAAATTATTTCATCCAATAGTATTTTATGACTAGCAAAGCATGCTCGTGCTAAGCTCGGGCCCAAAAATAAATACACGTCCAATTTGTGGCTATTTTATAAGATATTAATTAATGAGAAGATAAATATAAAACAAATAAATATGAAAATAAATATAAACAAACAAATATACTATTTATTACGGTTCGAAGCATTGCCTAGCCCGACATTTATACAAAGTAAATATTACTTTTTTTATAAATGAGTATGAAACTTCGAGTCTTATGTAAATTAACATTTGCAAAACTACATATGGCCCCGTTTTTAGGAATTAGAATGTGAGGCCCACTTTAAAAAAGTTTATTGTATGTGGAGCAAATATGTATAAATCACTATCAAGGACCCACTTTTAAAAATCACAAATATTAAGGATTTTCTAACCATAATAGATATATTAAAAATTCTAAATCCACTTAAAGAAGACTCATTTTAACTTGATTAGATAGAGTTATTGAGCAAGGTGGATTTTTTCATCTGAACTCTTTAATCAACTATCCATAATATATATATATATATATTAAAATTTGAATTCACATAAAGAAGCTTAACAAAAGTGGACTCTGAATTGATTGATAGAGCTTCTCTCTTGAAATTAATTTAAGATTCAATTTCTCAAATTGATTTGAGATTAGAGTCCAATTTTACAATCGATTGTGAAATCGAACCCCAATTTTGAAATCGAATCGTACGTCTTTATTATATATTAATTAACTAGCAAAGCATGCCCGCGCTAAGCCTGGGCCCAGAAATAAAAACACGTCCAATTTGTGGCTATTTTACGAGATATTACTTAATGAGAAAATAACTATAAAACAAACAAATATATCATTTATTACGCTTCGAAGCATAGCCAGCCCGACATTTATACAAAGTATATATAATTTTATATATAAATGAGTATGAAACTTCAAGTCTTATGTAAATTAACATCAATGTTTATGTATTTATTTTAGTAATTTCAACTTTATTTCAAGTTGAAAACCCTAAAAGCCCATAAAGTCTCTTTTAATTTATATAAACAAATTTAAAAACATAAGATTAGTATGGGCATGTAGGTTAACTCGTGGGTGGCACTGCTTAGCCTAATTGGGATACGACATGGTATGGTTGGGCTGATGTGAAAGTTGGCCACGCTTTTTTGACAAAAGTTCAAATCTTATCTTTATTTGAGAATTACTGAAGGTCTTTTATATAAGAATCCCTTTTGTTTTTATATTTTCTTAAAAATAATTTTGAAACATTTCACTTTCCGCGGAATGTGCCAAAATCTCATTTAGACGCTGGGCACCAATGCATACGATAATTTTGGGCTTGAGTAGTTTGGATTTCAAAACTGATGCCTACGTCTATAATATGAAATAAAAACACGTCCAATTTATGGCTATTTTATGAGATATTAATTAATGAGAAAATAAATATAAAACAAACAAATATACCATTTATTATGGTTCAAAGCATGGCCCAACCCAACATTTATACAAAATAAATATTACTTTTTATATAAATCAGTATGAAATTTTAAGTCTTATGTAAATTAACATTTGTAAAATTGTTTGTGGCCCCGTCTGTAGGAATTAGAATTTGAGACCCACTTTAAAAAAGTTTTATTGTATGTGGAGCCCATGTGTATAACTTGGTTTGATAGAGTTATTGAGTAATGTTGATTTTTTCATCGAGACTCTTTAAACACCTATCCATAATAAATATATATTAAAATTTGAATTCACGTAAAGAACCTTAACGAAAGTGAACTCAGAACTGATTGATAGAGCTTATCTCTTAAAATTAATTTGAAATTAGAGTCCAATTTTGCAATCGATTAGCAAATCGGACTCCAATTTCGAAATCGAATCTTACATCTATAAGATATATTAATTGTCATATACCATAGTGGGCCCCATTAAAAAAAAAAAAAAAAAAAAACACTCTCATGGAGTTTCCAGCGCTCCTATATATATATATACATGGAGAGTATTCAAGTGTATCTATCCATCACCATTTGTGGTGAGGGACACTTCTTTTTAGGGTATTTCAAGTATAAAATGGGATCTTCTTTTGTATTTGAAATACCCTAAAAAGGGGTGTCCCTCTCATATATATATATATATATATATATATATATATCGCGATAGTCTGAAAATATCGGCGATATTTTTGATAGAGTCGTTGCCCTCGCGATTACCGGCTATTGACCGGATCTGTACACGCGCTCCACTTCCTCGTCCCTTTCGCTTCTTCTTCTTTTTCGTCTTCTCTCAAACTCGTATCTTTCTCTCTCTCTCTCTCTTTCAAAAGACACACGGACGAACAGATAGATCATCGAGAGATCAGATAATCAAAAGAAAGAAGCTATACATCCATTCCATGGTTAATCAAGATCCTATTTCCCTTCTTACGTCCAGTCAAGATCTCTTCTCCTCGCAGAGAGACGTTACCTACAGGTTTCTTCTCTCTCTCTCTCTCTCGCCACTTTCTCTTTCCAAGTTTTGATTTTTTCTTTGTTTTTTGATGTTTGGAGAAAAGGGTTTTTCTTTAAACATCTCATAAATCATGTTTGAGTGTTTTTTTGATTTTTTTTTTTTCAGTTGTAAAGGCAATCTGTATGATGGAAAACGACATAACCCCTTTGCATCTGTCTCTTTAATCGGTATAAAATCAAAGTGGCAGGAAATCAATTGAAGAAAATAACAATTTTTGGGGTTCTTTTAGTGTTCTAGTTTTTTTTTTTTTTTTTTTTTTTTGGTACAGGTTTTTGGAGGAAAGTAGAATTGGGTCGATTCTTGGAATCGATGAACGATAATGGGATTGTAAGTATGGGGTTTGGGGAGTGTTTTTAAGGTGTTAGATCAATGGATTTTAGGATTGTCCTGGGTCTTGTAGTTGACCCATCTGGACTGAAGAATCACAATTCAAAATCTCATTTTGATTTTGTACAATTCAGATGAAAACTTTTTTCATCGAATTTTAAGTTAAAAACCTTTGATCGCCGTTTTAGATATTGCTTTTGGTGGCTGTAACGGTGGTTCTAAGTCCTATGTTAGGTAACTGTGTGTATTTTTTATTTTTTTTTGGTAAAGTTGGTAATTGGGTGGTGTTAGGAAGTAGTTTGTTTCGAGATATAATAGGCATAGAATAACTGTTTGTCAATTTGCAGTTTGAAGTACCTATGATCAAGTGCTCAAACAATTGAATTCTCACCACCCAGAAAAAGAAATTTGGGTTATGCTTTTGGAATAAACAGAAAGAAGAAAAATGAAAACAACCAAAAGCAAGGATCTGTTTAGATGAGGAAGAACAGGGAGAACTGTCCACAGTTTGGTTTGTAATGTGAATGGTTTTCCCTACTTATTTTATCCACCCATTTTCTTCATATCCAGTCTACTTCCGGGAGGCAGGAAATTGACTGAACCACCAAAGAGTTGTTTAAATGGGAGCAGAAACATAGCGACTCTACATTGAAACTGAGATCTTTGACCATATTCTGTAAGTATGAATGGAGATTGAAATCTATAGGCCCAACCCGTTGTTTGATTTAGTGTAGAATAGAGTCATCATGTCAATATAAGATAAGGGCCTCTGGACTCTTTGTTACGCATATCACAATTGTGCAAAGTTGATGTATCCATAAGCCTGATCCACTTTTATTCAGGCAGAAGCCATGAAATGGGTTTAGACCATGCACGAGTCCTTCTGTTGAGCATTCCCTGTTAGTTAGGTCCTGTGTTGATTATGAGTGAGAAACAATCCTAGTCATAATGTTATTTTGTCAAGAGTTTTAACATGAAGTTGTCCAGGCAACAGTTTTAGCAATTCTTTACTTTGGAAAGTGTTCAAAGTTGGTCAATCAAGTTGTAAAAGGATTTTTATCCCTCTTTTAGGTGATAAAGCATCTTTAAATATATGTATACACAACCAGCAATTAGATAAGTTTGAGTTATTAAAGAAAATGAGGTATTCTCTCTTCATTTGGAGATCGGATGAAGTCATTCTCATTCTCATGGTTTGATGTCATTAGTCTAGTGATGCAAGTGAAGACCACAGTGTAATAGTGTATGCCTAAGTTGACCAAATGCTGTGTGCAACATGGTGCAGAGGGCAACAATGGGGAATGTCACATCAACAGAGAGCATGTAAATCAATAAAAAAAAAAAAAAAAAAAAAAAAAGAAAAAAAAGGGGAGAGCATGTGAATGCTGACCCATTTCTCATTTAGTCCATTGTGTATGTGGGAGTAAATTATCAAAATGGAACTAATTAGGAAAATACCCATTTATTACCTTAAGACCTTGTTTGGTTGTCATGCACTCAACTACCTGCAAACCTAATTACTTGCAACTCTCTTTTCCTGTAGTTTGTTATGGTAATGAAGAAAAAAAACTGTGACTTTCAAGTTATTTGGTGATCCAAACACATGCATATGTAGACCGAGTTACTTGAACTTGGTTCACAAAGTTCCAAATGAGCCCTTGGCTTTAGAGCTTGGGAAGTTATTCCAAAACACCTTAGCTTTAGTGCTTGGGAAGTTATTCCAAAACACATAATATCAGTCATGGCTGATATAATGGCCCTATTGGCTATTGGCATGAATTTTTGCATGTCTGAATATGGTAATACCATGTAAACACAGTTAAAGCGACTAAAAAGTTATATATATTTTTCCTCAATTCTTTGATTGTTTTTTCAACACAGTAAAAGTGAATCCAAAGTTCTATATATTTCCTCAATTCTCCGACTGTTTTTCCTCAGTTCCATGACTGTTTTAAGGTCTCACCTTAGCGTCTGTAAAGGCATGTAACCATGGTTTTGATGGAGTTGCTTGAAATTGATTTGGTTACATCTGAAGCCATCATGTAGCAACAATGCAGATATTTAAGCATTCCCAATTCTCCTCTCAGATTTCATTCTGGGAACTCTTAGGAATTCACGGTAATATGGGTTCCAATAAAGGATTATTAAAGAGGTGATGAGAGAAGGATAGAAGGTCGAGAGTAGATGGGATCTGACTTTCCTAGGACTTGATTTACTAGGTCATGACTGGGTATTCATTTTCCATCTCCCCTTAATTCATTTTCCATTGAAAGGGAGATTATTTGATATCCATTTGTAAATATTCACCTTTGTTCTTCCATTTTGGCCACTTTTAGTTATACATTTCTTAGAGTGCCTAGGAGTTCGATCCTGTGCAAACAAATGGGCCCTCCACACGTCAATGTTGGAAATACTTGTTGTTTCTGTTTATTAAATTTCCATGTATGATAAATTCACAAGGTTTTTACTGGTCATTTTATTCAAGTAGTAATGAATTCTGTCTATGATGAGCCAGATCTTATTTCTATCAATTTTTGCTTGTGATTTCTTTTTCGAGGATTGCCAAGATTTTCCAGTTGCATGCATTGCGAATGTTCAAAGTGCCTATAATATCAGAGCCACTTTGTGGACATGGGAACAGTGAGATTAGGCACTTGCTATGATTCCCAAATACAACATGGATATGGCAGGAACACAAATTTTTTTATATTTTTAATATATTCTTTTATAGGAAGTATTAGATATAACATGATGTGGAAAAGTTCCCTGTTTTGAAGTATCCTGGTATTATAGGGTGCTTGATGGGTCATCATGCAAATGGTTTAGGTTGGCTGGTTTTGCACTCGTCAATTATAATTGAGCAAATTCAACATAATGCTTCATTGACGCCACAATTGAATTGATAAAAGTATTGCTCTTCTGTGATGCAGCTGTGGTGCTTGTGGTTATGCACTGAACCTTAGCTCGTCCAACCGAAACACTGCCAATATTGGTTCTAAGTATAACAAGGCTATAAAGAAGGGAGTTATATCCTTCTTCTACATAGATGAGAGCAGATTCACTCAGGTTGATGAGCTGAATTGTGTACCGCATTTCATCTCCAAGAACTCATGGGGCCTGTTCCGCCCAAGAACCAAGCTCCTATGCCGAAAATGCGGGAACCATATCGGTCATGCTTATGAGGAGATTACCTCCCCCATTGTTTCGGACAACTCAGACTCTAATTCAAGCAATGGGGCCTCTGTCTGCCGAAAATTCAATGTTAGAATCAGAGCCCTACAGCCATCATCTGAGGATTCTGGTATTCCTTTTGTTGTGTGATTCCGTTGACTTTTGCTTATCAAAATCCATTGTCCATGTGAGAAGGCATGTTTTCCTATATAGCCAGATAGAAAGGCTTGTGGTATTCGTTTGTAATGTAGTCTGATCTGATGAACATCACTGTACAAAGAAACACTAGCTCCTTATGGATGGGATTGTCTATGAAATATAAAGATTCGGATTGTTTTAAGGTAGTGGCTGTCTCCAGGAATTTTGTTGGTCATTTCAACCTGTTGGAAAAAAAAAAAAAATCCTATTGGTCCAGCTTGGGTTTCTGTTAGTCTGATCACCCACCTAAACTTACAGTTAGGCAGTGACTTCTTGTTTTGTTCCTATGCAAATTTGATTTCTTGGTGGAGATCGTGGCTTCTCCATATGAGTTTCCTAGCTTTTGATAGGGTATTCGAGGTGAGATTTTTGCTGGAAACTTGATTTATACATTATGCAAACATTTGAACTCCTGACTTAAGCATTAACTCAACTGAGTGTTAACTTAAAATGATTTATTGTTAAGTAGGGATTTCTAAACTGACAAAACGTAAAACAAGTTCTCTCGATTTTTGTTGATCCAGATGGGTTCTGTAGGTCTATTCATGAATTACAGATTTCATGTAATTGAGAGCCTGATGAAATCATGGTAGCTATTGATCTCAAGATTTGGAAATTCATAGTGGGGAACTAGGTTTTAAAATGCGTCTATTACTAGACCTTTCTTCTAACCAAGTTCTTTATATTGTGAATTCAAATTCAATGATAATGATATCAGAAGCTGAGGACCTTTTTGTTGCATGGCATTTAATTCCTGGGAATTCTAAGAGATGAAGGTTTGTAAATGGCCATCAACTCTTTAATGGACAGTGAAGTAAGAGGAAATGGAAAATGAATACCTAGTCATCACCCTAGCAAATCATCCACTTCTCCATCGTATATATCATATGGCCCTTCTCTCAAATAATCCTTTGTTTTCACCCCAGTTTACTAAAAGTGTTTACAATGTTATTCTGTCGTTTTTTTCTGAAATGGTATGATATTTTTTGGTTAAAGGAAATACAAGTGGTGAGATTGCAATTAGCCATGAATTTCCTATTTTTCCTCAATATTCTTTTTTATAAAAACACTTGAACTCATGCATCTACACACACTACACCATGTCCCCAACCAGCTGAGCAAGAGCTGGGGATCTCAGTGATAAATTTTTGCTTATTTTGTTTTTGAGAATATAGATAATCTATTCAATGCTTCTGGTTCAATTTTTGATTCTTTCCTTTTCTCTTTTCTCTGTGTCCCATCCCTTTTGGCCCCTATTGCTTTAGTAGTTATTTTGATTAAATGATAAAAAGCAGAAAGGAATGGAGATAGAATCAATTATAAGAGGAGGGGGTGAAAAGATCAGTGATGCTTTCTTAAAAAGAAAACATGAAAAAGTAAAGGGTGCCACCATTTCTCACCCATGATTCAAAGCAGTAGGCATTGTCGGCAGTCTTTAAACCTTTTAGATCTTACTATTCCTGTCCTAAAGATAGTCTTTTTTCTTATAACTAACTAACTTTATATGGCGCACTCTGCCGACCTGTTTATAGATTTAAGGAATAAGGATGGAAAGAAATACGTGTGCTAGGTAACAAGAGAGGATATACTTAGGAAGAAGTGGATAAGAGGAAGCTTTTGGGTCCATTTAGGGTGAGTTTGTGTAAAACTAATTTGATAGAAAGGTGAATTGATTTTCTTCATTTATACTTTTTTGTAGTTTGTTGCGGCGGCACCTTTTCACTTGTAAAAAGAAAAGTAACGAACTATTTTTCCTCTAGTTTGCAGAACATCACAAGACTCCTATTAAAGAGGCAGTGGCTCAGATATCACTGCTTTTGAATTGTTTGCCTACTGAATTGATCAATGCACAGATCATGGTATTTAACTTATACTTCAATTTCCCTTTTTCATGTTTAGGTGAATCTAATGATGTGAATGGCTTGGATTAGTGGAAAGGGGGCCCTACAAAAGTTTGCTGCCTGTACAAGTAATTCACACTTACATATGAGGGTTCTCTTTGTCTACAACTGATTGTTTGTTTCCTTAAACTAATAACATATGTTTTTTTTTTTTTTTTTAAAGGGAGAGGGGGATATTGTTCATTGGTGCATTAAATAGGGTAAGATTAGAATCAGTAGATTATGGTAAACAAAAAAAAAAAAAAGTCAATTTTAAAAGTAAATCTCAATGGATACACTCAGATGCCAAGAAGTACTGCCATTCAAACTGGGGTTTTGTGATGAAAGAGATTGAAATAGTTTTCTATAGACTATGGGTCACAAGGTCCAATAGCCGTTGACCTAACTGGCTGCCACCTTTCACTTTTCACCTGAAGGCTGGAAACCCAATCCTCAAATGCACTTTATGTTAAATTAAAGCTGGACATGGCCACATTATTTATGTACTTATCGTGCATGGCCACTTTATTTAGCTACCTTTTTTTCTTTCTGTTGCAATGCATATCCATGTAACATTTCATCCAATTGTAGAGCCATTAGACATTTCTCCAGCTAAGGAAAAGCAGTGTCTGAAAGATGTTGGCTAGATCTGGTTTTGTAAAAAGCACTAGACTTTCAGAAGAAAGGGGAATATTGGCCACCTTCTTGAACCTAATTAGCCTGGTTCTGTCCAACAGGGACAACGGGCTAAGCTTAAACCCAAGTCAAGGTCCGAGTCTAAAAATATATACAGAGACTTTATAGGAACAGCCAGACTGTGCCCACCTCCTCCTACCTCTGTCATAGATCGAAGCCCTTAACAAGCCCCTCTATCATAGTTCAAAGCCCTTGACAATTATATCCCTTCCCATTTCGAATTAGCCCCGACTAAATTTGAAACTCATTCGAGTTTCATGGGCCCTTCAATTGATCATGCAAGCTTTTACCAGTCCGGTTAGGCTTGCCACGGAAGTAAATTGTGATCTAGGTGGTCATTTCTCATAAATTTGTGGATTATCCAGGCTTATGACTCTAGGGATAGGATTAGGGATTAGTTCTCGGCTTTTTAGAATCGAGTGTCCTCCAAAGGCTCTTGGGCTGGGCTTTATGAGAGATATCCTGGGTTATCAAAAATAAAATAAAATAAAATAAATTTTTTTATTATCTACTTTGATCGCGATGACGAGTTCTCCTATCCTCTTTTATTTCTTATTTTAACAAACATATCTAAAACATTTTAAAAACTTGATAGATTTACTAGAGCAATGGTCTTGTAAGGACGGTCCTTATAGCTTGCGGTAATGGCTTTCTAAAAATTCAAACTTAATAACCATCAAGCCCTTTATTCCTACGCTTTATAATATAATTGGATATGTTAAAATCATCAAAAAAGACAATGAAATATTCGTTTTTCTTATGAGACCGGACGTTCATATGCATGAAAAATCTCCAATGATAGATTTCAACAACTCTGCTTCTAGATGCCTTGGAAAAAGATTGATGGACAGTTTTCCTCTTTATGACATGGCTCAATTATCACGTATTCAAATTTTTTAAGTATCCACAGGAATCTATCCCTTTCCAATATACTTATTTTGTCCTTGTAATTGTGCCCCAACCTTGGATCCCACAAACAAGTCACTCTATCAAGACACATTTTTTTTCAGCAATTGATGTTCCTTAGTGATCAATTTAGCCTCTGTTATCTTTACGAAATGTTTCTGGAAGATTTAGGGTTTAGGGTGTAAGTGTCATTTTCCATGATGGTGAAAGACTCCTTATCAGATATATGTATGAGGATCTAAAAGTCTGAATCTATTAGTTTTCCTGCTGTGCAGTTGTAAAAGGATTCAATAGTAGGTGGTGAGGGTCTGTCAGTGGTGATCACTTTTTCTTGTCAACATGCAGATGCAGTAGAGCACTGACCATGACACACTTGGTGGAATCTGATGGAACCCGCATGGTAGACGTATCCAAATAACATAAAATAAATAGAGGGTAGGGTGAGCGTGGCCTACTTAATTGTCTACTAATCAAAGGGAGTGGGTACATGAAAACTTCTTTCTATGGATAGGGGTTTAAAAAAAAAGATAAAAAGTCCCATCAGATCATCCTAAATATTGATTTTATAGCCATGACATTCATTGATCTTTTTAACCAAACACGTCTTTGACCCAATTATTCTTTTTTTCGCTATAAGAGGATTTCAATTTTTTGAGCTGGACTAATCCAATGATAGATAAAAGATTTGATGACAGTGATACCGAGCCTTCTGCCAAATCTTGGGGTGATGAGGGTTTTGAAGGGCCTGTATTGTGAAAAGGTGTTGGGTATGGGGTGTTGGGCTTGGCGATTCCTAAAGAAATCTCATTTAAGGCGGGAACTGTCTATGGTGATTTGGCGGATCATGATTAGTCCATCCACGGATACCGTGGTTTAAAAGTTATGTTCACTTATGCGATGCCGGGTGGACTGAGAGCATGGAGGCAGTGAATAATCTCAAATAGATAAAATACTGATCTTTCATCAAATGGGTCCCATGTAGATATTTTTGTTAAAAGGTTCCACATAAATAGTCCCATATAGATAGTTTAATTGAAAGGTTCCATGTAAAACACTCAATGTACATAGTTTAACTAAACCGTCCCACGTAAATAAGATAAGGGATTTCTCAAATATAATAATGCATTTTAATAGAAGAATTAAATACTATATTTTCTTCTTTATTATATCTTCACTGGGTTACTTTATTAAAGTGCGCCTAGAAATTGCAAATGATCATCTATATCAAATCCAAAGTGGGCCCTGGATGACTAATATAGGCCTTACAACTTATCAAAGCATTTGTTAGCTTTTCTCTCATCATTAGTTACTGGCTTAATAACCCGTGCTGAGCATAGGTCTAATCGGCCTTTATGCATTAAAAAATATCTATAAAATGTAGAAAGAAAAGAAAATAATAAAATGTTATCATGAAAGTACCTGTTTATGTAATCTATGAGCTAATGAGATAAAAAAAAAAGACAAAAGAGAAGAATTGGAGAAGAAAGGGAATGAAGTTCTTAATAGAAAGGGACGTATTACAGAAAAGGAGGAGTGTAAATTTCAAAAGTGGAATAGTGGAAGGAGACGTGAGCAGTGGTTTCAAAATAGTTGGTATGAGATAAGTGTGGAGAAAATTGAAAATATTTTTAAAAAGAGTAACTTACTTTCAAATTGTAACTGATTGTCAAAATCCAACCCAAAACCTCCTAGCTTAATATAGTATAATTTTAGTTTTGGAGATTTTGGATCATGTTGCAGAATTTATGGATGACTAAAACATGGCCTTTGCAAAGACTCGTGTTTGAAATGTTTTTTTCTTTTTCTTTTTGGTTTTACGTGCATTAGTGGGTTCTGAGAAGGTGGAAGTTACATTGTGGCAACAGACCGTAGAATAGTATGTGATAATTTGTATATAAACAATGCATTTGAGTATAATTCCACTAAAAATTCCTTCTAAAGGATTTTATGGGAAAAATCCCCTTAGATACACTGTAGACTATGTAGTAGTAGTAGTCTCATGGACCCCCTTTTGTTCATTTTCTTTGTTGTTTCATCGAGCAGCAATATCCCCGCACACCTACATATAACAAGCAAGGATATCCCGCTTGTTTCTTCTTTCTTCTTCATGGTTAAATAGAGATATCATTGTCCAAGTCAGATTTAGAAAAAAAAAAAAAAGATATTTCTTCTTTTGGATGCTAGTCTTTTGGTGATGGAGGCTAGATGGTGGTGATGAGTGATGGAGGCTGGATGGCGATGATGGGTAAAGTCGAAGATGATGGTGAAAGAAAGATGTGAGAGATAAGTATCTATTGCAAGTATAGATTGGTGGGGAATGGGGATGCAGATGAAATGAAATGAGATGATGATGTGCGTAGAGGTAGTTTGAAAATGGGCAATGGTTGTGTAAGGAGATGAGAAAAAAGATGTTGAGAAAGGTGGGTTGCAAAAAGAGGAGGAAAAAATGAAAGAAAAAGATGGGTTCAAGAAAGATGGAGAATGTGAGTTCTCTGAGATGAGGATAAAGTTTCATATATTTGGTTGGAAGATGATGAATGAGTTTAGATGTTTTTGTTCAGTGGGAGAAAGATGGATGAGAAAGATGATGCATTTAGATGAATATATGTGATATTGGGGTGTCTCAGTAACAAGCTCCCACTCGCACCCAAGTCCACAACCATTGAGGTCACCATATAATAAATGAAAATGTATGGGTAAAGGGTTAGTTGATAGAGGTGGAAAAAGTTGGAGGAAGGAGGGAGAGGGAGAGGGAGAAGACGAAACAAGCAGAGATATCCTCGTTTGTATAAATGGGTGAGCGGAGATTTTTCTACGATCTTACTTGGGGGGGATATCACCACTTAATTGTGAAGAAGAAAAAATGAATGGGAAAACCCAAAAAAACTAAAAAAAAAAAACTAAAAAGGGCCCCTGTGACTACCACAATTGATTTATATATTTTAGGTCTTCTTTTAGTCAATTGTAAATTTAAAGGGGTTTTTTCCAGTAGAATCATCATTCTAATTATAAAAATAAGGTTTTTAACGGAAAATACACTTTATGTGGTCAGTACACGGAATAATGAACATTAGGCAAACATGCACCTAACACGATTCCTAAATTTTTTTTATCATTTTTTTTTTATGGTCGAATTCAACCTTCAGTTTCAGCGCTGGAGATCGAATTCGACCTGAGATAGAAAGTGGCTCTAATACATTTTAGTTTCCTGCGGCGAATTCGACCTTATAAGAAAGACATGAAGGTCGCATTCGACAAAAAATGTACATGAGTTTTTCTGAATTTAGGTACTTAGAGGGCAGTACATGAGTTTTGCACCTTGTCATCATACATCATAGGAATCAAAGCTGTGGTTAAGATAGAATTTCTCCTTACAAAATTCCAGGAATCCGTGGGTAAGATAGAAAATAGAAAAAATGACTTGAAATTAACGATTTGAATTTTAATTTGAGTTCACACCACACCACGAATGTTCGTTCGCAGAAGGTTCACACCACACCATTGAAAAATTTTGAAACCCTCAAGCCCTAAAACCAAACCAACCCATGAGACCTCAAACAAATCCAATCAAGGCCTATTCTTAAACCCCTCACTGAACTACACCCATCGTCCCTAACCCCACCAGCCATAATTAAACACCAAATCTACTACGAATCCAGACCATGAACACCTCTACCCAAACTAAAGCACTTTCCCACTCCTCCCAAACTGCAAATCCCTAGCCTTTTTCAATCCCAACATCTCTTCTTCCCCATCATACCCAAACTCAAACTCAAGTGAAAAAAAAAAAAAAAGAAAGAGAGAGAGACGAGAGAAGAAGAAATCACAAGACCGAAGAAAAGGTTCGATAAAGGAACATATCAATGACGAAGCCAAGTCACAACTGTTTGACCATTATAAAGTCAGAATATTTTCAGTCTTCGGGTGTTTCTTAAAAGGTCGAATTTGACGCAGGAAACTAAAATGCATTAGGGTCACTTTCTATTCTCAGGGTAGAATTCGACATCCAGCAATGAAACTAAAGGTTGAATTCAAAAAAAAAAAAAAGAAAGTTAAAAAAAAAAAATAGGAATCCTATACGGATTCCGTTAGGTGCATCTTTGCCTTAATGTTCGATTTTCTGTATTTTCCGGTAAAAACCTCTATAAAATATGAAATTTATGAATTTCAGAAATTAAAAAATCAATCATGATTCAGAAATTACATAATTTAGCAGCATTTCAAATCTCAATCTCAGTATTTGAAATTTCGGACACCACCATGAGCCATCCCTACCATGAGTGACATTGCTAAGGTGATCTGACAAATTTTCTTCTGATCAGATTCAATTATCGGTTTGATCGTTCTTAGAGTGGGCTGGTTGTCCGAAGTTCTCTGATGATAGGACATACAGGGAAAGTGATTTTCAGCCGTTCAGATTTTCAGGTGGGCCACACCAATAAATCTAGTGCAATGTCCCTCGTTCTCCCCCTCAGTTTTATCACTTCGGCGATTCATTCCATTGCAGAACTTCCTACGCCGACTCTCTCTCTCTCTCTCTCTCTCTCTCTCACTCACTCACTGAGAATAATAATCAATTGATCGATGGGTTTATCATCTTCGAGGGTGGAGAAAACCCTAACAAACTCCACCGAATTCGAAGCCGCGTGCCACTCCGTCTTCGACGAGTGTCTCGATCTCTCGCAGCACGCCTTCCCTGGCGTAATGGCCTACCAGCTTCCCGGCGCAGCCGTCCGCCTCCACAGCCACCTCCTCGTCCTCCTCCCCATCGTCAAGAGGTGGGTCCCATCGCCTCCAGATCAGGGCCAGGTCGATCGAGCGGTTCTGATTAGCCGAGGCGAGGGGAAAGGAACACTAACCCTAACCCTAACTCGGGAAGAGTTCAAGGCCTTCGCAGTGGAGCTATTCAAGGACGCGATCCTGTCGAGCGCTCGAGGAACGGTTCTGAGGCAAGGCTCGATTGGAATCGCTGGAATCGCTGGGGCGATGATGGTGACTCGGTCGAGTAGAGAAGCGTTGGGGACGGTGATGAGCGTTTATGCCCTTGGGCTTGCCATTGCGGTTTCTCTTACCTTATAGTGGGTATCATCGTAATTATCATTCAATCTCTCTATATGCAATCTGTATTTTGTAAATTATTAATTATGTTATCCTTGATAATCCCATATCTATATTTATATGATTTCTCAAAAACTCTCCCTTTTTCTTTTTTCTTATCTTTTTAGGGCATGGAACCCACCATAACTCAATCCAATCATTTCCCGCATGCTAATAATCCATGCATTGGTATAAATGTCAAATTTATGACTCATCCAAATTTTACTCAACGTCATATTGAAATCACAAGTGATGTCTCTAAAATCATTAAACTTTGAGGCCATGAATCAAGATTAGGAAAATCGAAGGAGTTAGAAAATTTTTTCATACGTAGATCTCATCTAGATTATTCCATCTAGTGGCGTTCCATGTTGTCATACACCACGGTGGGCCCTACCCATGCATTTTTGAACAGTTGTTTTATCATTATTATTATTTTTCAAAAAATTATAAAACTTTTGCCTCATTTTTTATAAAAAAAAAATTCATGGAAATTTGAATATTTCAGAAAAGTACAAAGATTTTATATTTTTCTTTCAATCAAGTCCTCTCCGTGATTTGTTTAAAAAAAAAAAATGATAAAAAACACCCTCATGATAAGTTTTTATCTTTTTAAGCCTTTTTTCGTCTCCAAAACCAACCCAAATTTCAATTTATAGGTCTCATTGATCAAATGTCGATGCTAATGGTGGAGTAGCTGAAGGTTTTTGGATTCCTAGATTGGTTAACTCAACCCAAACAACGTGTGCAAAATAAAATAACACGCGCGGAAATAAAAATCAACAAGCACACACCATAAAAAAACACCAATTTTTAATGTGGAAATAAAAATCTCTCAACACACCTATTTTTTTCAAAATACCCAAACCCCTATACCCTCATTTTCTCAATTTACTCCCCTTCTCCCCCCCTCCCCCCTCCGCATGCTCTCCCTATCTTTCCCTCTCTCTCTCCCTCCCTGCTCGCCTCCACCTGCCTCCGCCTGGCGCCACCGCCCACTCTCTCTCTCCCCCTCTCAGGTGGTGCTACCAGAGGGGGCGGTGGAGGTTTGGCTGGGCTGGGGGTTGGGGTGGGTGAGTGTAGAGAGAAATTGGGTGAGGTATGAAACTATGAATGATGTGCTTCTTGATAATTTCACATATGTGTATATTGGTCTTAAAATAAAAGGATGTGCTTAGAGAAGTTCGGGATGTGGCATTAGCAGCTATCTTTTTTTATGGTGAGGACTTTATTGAAAGAAGTATGGAAGTCTTCTTTACTTTTTCGAAAAATTTGAATCTTCATGTACTTTTTAAAAAATAATCTAAAATCTTTATACTGTTTTGAAATTATTCCTATTTAACATAGAACTGACTTGCTTTTTAAGGGAGAATTTTCTCCTGGCTCCTTTCACACTGTTTTCACACTCTCATCAACTTTAATCCTCCAGCTACTTTTACAATCATCAATGTTTAAGGTGTTTTTTGATGAATAGAAAAGGTATGCAGGACACATAAATGGAATATGAAAAATACCTTGAAACACATTAAAAGGTTATTCCAGGCATATAACTGCTTAGAACCAATATTGTAAAGAAATTATTTGTCATATATTATATTTCAAAGTTTTCAATTTAATTTTGATCCGTATCTTTCAATTTTGTCTCTCACCAAACCTCACACGAACCTATTATCATGGGCTTAGTCGGTTGGTGTTTCTTTAATTATCACCTTGCTGTCTTCTCTGTCTAGGTGATTTGGAGACCAATGGTCACCTATTGTTTTGAATACATACAGCTTTGAGATTGATTTATGAGATGGGTCTCTTATCTGCTGCTGGCCATATTCCAACCACTTTCTCAGCTGTTGCCTGCTGGTTTATCTTGGCCAGGAATTGGCACAGCTCATGCCATTTGGTCGACCAGGAACTGTTGTATTTTTTACAGCATTAAGCCTTCTTTGGAAAGAACCACTTCAATTCTTGAAGAGGTTCTTAAGAAGCTGGCTTTAATTGGCTTTAAGAAGAATTTCTTAGGGACTTCCTCGTACTCTCTTCTTGCCTTTTGATCAAATGGGTGGAGGAAGTTCATGAGTTAGAGCTAAAAATAATTGTCAAATGTTCCCTTGTATGATTGGATTCATTCTCAAAAGGGGAAGGGCAGATATCCTTTTTCTATGAAAATTCACGTCTCTCTGTTAATGCATGCTCTAATCAACTGTGGCTCTATTTCTCTTGTCAACATGATCTGCCTTCTTTCCTTCAAGAAACTACTCCGCAAATGCCAGAGGCGCCTTTAAACAATGGTGATACTCAAAATTAATATGCTTTTATGTTATTTATGCATCCAGGGGAGAGAACAAAAATGATTAAATACACAGATACTATTGTAAGTTTCAATATATATGAGCAGTCATCCAACAACTTACAGAAGTAGTTCAAGTATTTGATCAAATCAGAACTCGAATCGCACCAGAAGCTTTACAGGACCAGCTAAAGTTAATTACTGATTACTCCCTGGCAATCTCAAACAAATTCAAATCGCATTAGAAGCTTTACAGACTTGAACATTTTTCCTTTGCGGTCGAATAATGGGACTGCCCGAATCCCCAACCTCAATTCCGATACAGGCAAGCAGGTCTGACCAGCAAAGTCATCCTTCTGAGACATATCATGCTCATGCACCTCAATCCGAAGCAAAGCCAGTTCTGGAACAGTCAAAGGGAATATAAACTCTTCATTCCAAACAGGTGCCCAGTCATCCTCAACTATGCTTGTTTGAGCCATTACAGCATCAGCAGGGACTCCTGCTATCCCAACCTACAGGCAGAGATGTTAATCAATAATCAGTAACTAACTACTAGAAAGATTTCAGTTTCTGCTGTGACATATCACAAACTTTTCCCAAAAAGTGGATCCATCTTCACATTATTATAATGTCTGACATTTGCAGGCAGCTTCTTTTAGTGAGAGATTACATATAATTCTGTCTTAAAGATGTCTGAATCAAACAACTAAAGCAACTCATCTCAAGCAGAAACGACTATAAAGAAGTTAAAAGATTCAAACCATCATTATTCTTACCCTCGTATAGAAGTCTGGTGGGGAATATGTATCAAAGTGTGTCTGCTTAAAATCCAAACGCCATCCATCGCCCATATAAATTCTGACCTGTTTAGAAGAAATAGTACAAATGAAAACTTGAATTAGAGCTTGAGCAACCAAAAAATCAACTACAAACTGGGGCCTGTTTGTATCCATCGAACTTGTGCAAATGTCCTGGAACCAGAGGACTCCAGACCTATAAAAGTTTCTAGAATTAAACAGTATCTTCCAAGGTGGAATTTCACTTGTTCCTGAGAAATTGACCATTCAGGAGGGGTATAAAATCAGACTGAGGAAACCACTGATAGCCAAATAGTAGTAACTCAGAAAGGTATGAATTGGTTCTATTCAGTACTCCCAAAGTTCTCTAAAATGAAGGATTTCATCATCCCAGGCTAACAGTGGTAACTCAAAAAGGTATGAATTGATTCTATTAAGTACTCCCAAAGTTCTTTAAAATGAAAGATTTCATCATCCCAGAGTACCATGGAACGGATTTATACCGGCCGTAAATATAGTAACATGTGAGCAAGGTTTCTACCTTTAAGGTTTTCTTCACTTGCAGGTTTTCTACAGGATTAAAGACTTCACTACTTTCACCAACTTCCATCAGAAAATCAGGTTTTTTAACATAACCACACCCTCCATTGGCTCTGAAAAAACCATGCATCAGCCAGAGTGACCTGCCATATCCCTGCCACAGAAAGACAACATTGGAATCTATGAAACACACACACACGCACGCACACAAACACACGAACAAAAGCGCCAAAGCCAAAGTCGACCAGATCCAGGCTTGTCTTGACTCAGAAGACCAATGCACCTGATCCTTTCGTGCATTGGGTCCGTGCTTTCTTTTGTTTTTTGCTACTTTACTGGTACAGCTTGTGGGCTGTATTTAGTTATAGTTGTATATTGCTTGTTTTGCTCACTCTCTTTGCTCCCCTTGCAGCAGGCCACCATATGCCTAGCATGGCTGGTTGCCTTACGGGAGAGTTGTAAAGGGTTAATTAAGATACTTGAGATCTGATCTTTGCTGAGATATATTTTTAGTTGGAGACATAAGGTTTAGGGGAGATAAGGATTACTCATTTACAGCTTATCTCATCCAGTTAAGAATCTATAAAAAATAGCTCTCAATGCACAAGGATTTTAATATGGGAAAACTCTCTGTACGAGTTTTTTTTTTTTAATCTTCTTGTATGGAAGTTATCAATTGGTATCAAAGCGCCTGGTTGGACCAAATCCAAAGTTCCTTCTAGTTATCTTGGTTTTTTACTGCTCAGTGTATGACACAAGAAGGCTGTGACAAAAATGAAAGAGAATGGTAGATTGTTGGTTGGAATCGAAAAGCTCAACAATGCCGATTTTTTCTATTGAAAATCTTGCAGCATCATACTTGCAAGGTCAAGACTTGTGGAAAACCATTAATGGCAATGACATTGCGTCACTGGATGATATGAACCCAGAAGCCTTGGAAAAGTGGAAGATTAGAGACAGAAATGTGTTGTATGTGCTGAAGTTGTCAATCCTAAAGGAGTTGGTAGAGCATATCAAAGAAGTTAAAAATGCAAAGTAGGTGTGGGTGCATCACCAGCTCTTTTCTTATGAGCAAATATACTAGATTGCAGTTGCTAGAGAATGAAATCGTGTCATTATCATAAATTCTTGGTATTTATAAAGCTTTACTGTCTGTGCAACAAGAATTCTCAATTAGATTTAAGAGTGTAGGATTCGTAAAGCGCAGCTGCGAAAGCTGTGTATCCGTAGTTTACGACATGAACTTAGTGGGTTCAGACAAGAAAAATTAACTCTAAATAAAAAGGCTCATGATAAATCAAGAGATGTTAGAAAAACAGATGGCTGGTGTATCCTTCAAAGAGAGTGAAGTGCTTGTGTTGACGAGCAAGCGGCTGAACCAAAAATAGAGAAAGATAAGAAAAACGTCATCCCAATTAAAACACGTGATTACCATTGCTATCGTTGTGGAGAGCCAGAAAATATTTAGATCCACCATGTACTAATAAATCAAAATAAATGTGCAATGGACACAAATCTTCTCACAGATATTTTTTAGGTCTATCTGAGATGTAATTGCTTTCAATGGAACTGCATGAAACCCTATAATAAAAAGCACTGCCAGCTGCGTGTGGATCATTGGTTGAGCAGATCAGAAATGTGCATCAGTGACAAAGTTTAAAGCAAACTTATCAAAATAAGCTCAGATAAGAGATGCAATAACCCAAAATTTAACCTGCATATTAAATGCAACCATCTGAGCTCCATGCGTCCACCCAATTAGTGGATTGTAATTCGAGGAGTTGACTCGAGTGCCCTTTGGATATATTCTCAACATATTCTTCTGGGTAAACCTATGAACAAATACCAATGATCAAAATAATAAGTTGGCAAAAATTACTTCAATACCATTAGAAGAACAAACAAAAAGATTAAGTAATGAATCTATACAGTTAAATCATGCATATAGTAGTTCCAAGTTGCAACATGTAAATCTTACAAATAAAGAAAATAAATATGCACAATAATGAAAGTAGAGTGAAAATCCTGGAAAACATAACAACTAACAAGTACCTAACAAGATCAGTTCCATGAGAAGCTGCAGCTTTCTCAAGTGCTTGTTCGCTCAGGCTAAGGCGCTTAATTTTGCCTGCTTCCACCTTTAGTGAGTTTTGCAATCCACCCTTTGGTTTCCCTGCTCTAATTGCAATTATGTGCTCATATTGAGGTGCTGCGTTCTGGGGTAATTTGTAATCACTATCATCGACATCAGATTCATATTGATCTTGTTCATCTATATCATTCTCTCTCTGGTAGCAGATAATGCAAAAGGTATCAAGATGTCAGGAATTGATAACTGAATGAAAACAATTATCTAATGAATATGCCAGTTCAATATGAACCTTATCAGAAGCTTCTGGTTGAAGATATGGAACTTCCTTTCCCCATTCTTCATCGTCCGATGAATCCCTTTCCCTTTGTGATCTACTCCCCTTAAAAGTCTTACTCTCAAGGTATTCTTTTGGGGGTTTTGTTGAAATGAGAATCCGGTACTTCAATTCTTCCGGCGAGAGAAATTCTTCTAAACATTCTTCCGGGGGGTAAAAGAGCATTTCTCCAAATGTTTGAGTGACCATCTAAAAATGAATATGTTTACATTAATAAAAAGAGACTTAAAAAATGAAAGGAAATGAATTCACGAAGAGATGAGTTAATTTTCACCTCAGCTACTTTAGCTTGAAGATCAGGAGTGAGGTGGTCCTCTAGGGTTATTATGACAGGATAGGGAGATGCAACAAAAGCATGCTCTTTAATGGACCTCAAACATTTGATCAGTGCTACAGGAGCAGTCAGCGTCCTAGAGTTATGCAGACAGTAAGATCACTTTAAACTGAAATGAGATAATAATAATATATTATAGTAACCTATGACAGTGAATTTGAGACTTATGTAGCAGCCAATTTGATGAATTATAATAACAATGGTCAATTGGGCAAGCTTCTGAAGTTAGGAACTTAAACAATTGTTTATCAACAAGAAAGGGTGTTAATATAGTTGAATTGATATCTGGATGAGATTTGTCAAATAGATATTCTAATTTAAAGGCATATGCACAATACATTTCACAATAAATATTGAGCTTTATAGGAAATGTGAAATATATATGGTAAGAAACATCACACCAACATTTTCATACTTTTTAAGTCATTTTATCATGAACAACTCTAACCTAAAGTTCTCACAATCTATTCAGAATGCCTATTAACTTAAATTAGAAAACACTACATTTCAGTGCTGATGTTTCATTGCTATCCAGCTCTAACATAAGTGCATAAGAAAATACTGCCATACTGGCAGGACAATGCGACTCGTGCAGCACAATGTTTGATCAGAAAATTAACTATGTACCTCCCATGAAGTACATCAATATCATCCTTTGCAGAGTTTGGCCATATATCCAGTTCAATTACTCTTACACCTTCAGTCAGAGCCTTTATGATTGGAACATCACTAGCATCACTGCTGAGCTGGTTCCCAGTCAGATAGGAATTGTGGCCTGTATATATGTAATAGTGGGAGAGTGGAGCAGTCATATCTTGGTGAACCTGGGTAGGTACAGATGATTATGAGCACATAATGAACAGGTTCAAATTAAGCTTCCCAACAAAAAAAATGGCAGTTCTATAAGTCAAGAGTATAATACAAAAGTTCAAGATAATTATCTAGGAATGTCATATGGATAGCAATATTTGAACAATTGCACTGATCACTAAAGATACTTATACAAGTAACCATGAATGTACATTCAAAAACTAAAATACAATGAAAGTGTAGCCCTTGAAGATGGTAAACATGATAGGAAAAGAAAAAAAAAAAAAAAAAACTGGTGTTTGGTTATTTCTTTCAAATGGTGAATACATTTATTAAGAAAGAAAAACAGATAAAAACTAAACATCAAACAAACATATCAGATTGCTCATCATATTCTAAAATACATGATCAAAACTATTTGTAACATTTTTTTTTTTTTTATAACAATGTGATCGATCCAATGGTGGGCATAAGTCTGATTAAAGAGAAATCCATCACAGAGCTAATTCA
The DNA here is from genome assembly GCA_003546025.1 of Camphora micrantha. Taxonomy (NCBI): domain Eukaryota; kingdom Viridiplantae; phylum Streptophyta; class Magnoliopsida; order Laurales; family Lauraceae; genus Camphora; species Camphora micrantha. The sequence continues at coordinate 55,125,985 of QPKB01000002.1, read as the reverse complement.
AAGCAGACCAGTGATTCCGAGTGGTTTAGATTTAATAGGTGGACGGACCCCTTCGATGGATTTATAGCAATGGTCACAGACAATTCTCTACAGCCTCCTCTCTTAACAGTAGGATCTTGATTCCTTAACAAAATCCATGCCAGATTGGACCCACTAACAAAATCCACACCATTGCCATTGCCATTGCCATTTGCCACCCCTCACCAACATGCGATAAGCTCAAAAAATCCAAAACGGAGTGAGAAGAAACGACAGAAGCGGCAGTCATTCTTGACTGTTGGGCCCAGTCAAAATCAAATTAAAGATTGAAGGAGATTTTTCAATATCACAGGTGGGCCCGTCAATTCTTCCAAATCCACTGCTTAATCTAAGAAAAAGAATGGATTCAAACAATAAAGTAATAGTAAAAGTAAAAGTAAAATAAAAAGAGGCATCATCGTATGCAAATCAAATCATGCCTGGGAAATGAAGGGGGCGTTGAGAAGAGGAGAGAAGAGGAAATGATGGAAATCATCGAGGGTGAGGAGAGGCCTGGTGAAGCTGGCGAGGTGTCTATGGTGTCTGATATTGTCAACAACAGCCTGTGCATCCGAAATGGTCGATCGGGTGTCGCCCTGGTAACCGATCATGAACCGAAGGAGCTGCTCGGGGGACATCTGGCCCCAACCATTGGTGAACGTGGAGAAGGCGTATTTTACATCGGGTGGGGGCTCGACCTCGTTGTGTCGAAAGCTCCTCTTGAAGCAGAAGAACATCTTATAGCTCCCCATTTGATATATATGATCAATCCAGTCACGTTCGACGATTGCAGAAGAGAAATCTCGAAAAAATCTTTCCGGTCGTGTGGTCGATGGAATTCGGTTGTTGCGTGCAGATTGCAGAAAGAGAGCGATCGAGGGTTTGTTGTTTAATGTTTTACAATCTCTGTTCAAATGTTTCTTCTCTTCTCTTCTTTTGCTCAAGAGGGAGGGAGTCAGAGAGAGAGATCTACAATCTACGATAGATTACGCTATGTAATGTACGTGACGTCAGTCCGGATCCTCTGACGCAGCAGCTATTACACGCTTCCGTGTAATAATATATCTCCAAAACTCTACCACAGGTCCATGTAATGATATAATCTGGACCGTCCAAGATGAATGTCATTCACGTCCCATACTGGGCCGGGCCGGACTTTGGTGTTGCCACGCGGGGCGACTGCACCCACGAGGTTCGGAAAATTTCTTAGAAAATACCTTAAAAAATCAATTTTTATTATTTAACCTCTTAACTCGGCCATTGTACGCACCACTTAAAATGAAAATTCTGAGTCCGCCATTGATACCGGCTGCCGATATGAAGCTAATCACACGACTCATGAGTTTTTATCATGATTCAATTCATATGTTTTTTTTTTCAAAGTAATTAATCTAGGGTTTTTTTCAGGTATGTTTACTATTGTTAGCCGTCAATTTCCATGCATTGGTGATGCAAGTTTATTTTCCACAAACATAACATATTTCCTGTTGCTCCATTTTTGAAATATCACAAAACTTTGTTGTCATATCACGAAATCTTATTGAATTATCGAGCATCGTAATACAAAATAAAAGGTGTATTTTTATGCGACATCGCATGATTCAATAATAAAAGTCTTGCAATATCACATAAACGAAACAGCAGGGATAGAAACGCTCATCATTCAGATGATGGAATCATGATTGTGGTTCGCCTTTTTAACATGTAGTGGTTGATCCAAATGTGATTGTTAATTCTGATATTATGTCTCGGTAAATTTTTAGGACAGGAAATTCTAAACACACCCACCTATTTTGCTGAGCCAACCCACATGTTGAGCTCACCTACAGCAAAAATATAAATTCTTCTTTTTTGCTGAGCCCACCCACAGAAAATGACCAACATGTCATTCTTCTTCTCCTTCTCTTTCATCTCTTATTTCTCATTTCTTTCAACATTGAGAAAATGAGTGACGTCATTTTTTATCGTCTGAGCAATTCATCTGAGCCTGTGGATAACTCATCTTCTTCTCTTCTTCGTGAGCAAAGGCTTCTTCATCTTCATCTCCCCCAGGTACCTCTTTATCTTCAACTTCTTCTATTTTCGTTTTCCTCTTTGTTAATCTTTTTTCCATTTAAATAAACATGTAATTCAAATCGATTAAGTGTATGCAAATGGAATAGAGTGTATGGGTTGCAATTGGAAGGGAAATCCAATTGAATGGAAGGGATGGGAAATGGGAGATGGGAGCAGGGAAAATCATTGACGGATTGTATGCAAAATAAAAAACACGGTTCGTGTTCTGCACGGAAACGTAGATCAGTGCACATTTTTAATGCGCATGGCAATTTGATGAAGTACAAAAAAAATTTGCACGACAATTCAAACCCGTGCAGTTTGCATGTGCACGAAGATTCAAACCCGTGCAGGTTGTATATGCACGGAATTTCAAACCCGTGCGTTGTGCATATGCACAGTGTTTCAAATCCATGTAGTTTCAGATATACACTGCTAATGAAATCTGTACAGTATGCTTACTTATTTATTGCTAATCCGAATTATGTATATATTTCAACATGCCGCCAAGGCGAGTTCGTCGTGGTAGTTTTTCGACCTCAGGGAGCGATGAAGCTATTAGTAGTCTATCGACCTCGCGGGGTCAGAGTGGTGTGGTGAGCTCATCCACCACAGATCGTCATAGGCCTACGGCGTCAGAGCGGAGACGCCAAGCGCAATAGGATTGAAGTCCGAATCTGATAGAAAAGTCAGAGGAGGATGTAGCCTCTCTGGAAGCTACAGATGATATTATTGATGAGGATGCACATCTGCTCATTCTAGAGGATACAGAAGCTGTGAACCATCTCCGTGCCACGATTGCGCGAACTGGACAGCCAGTTGACGTGTATTACCGTGCGTTACAGACTACACTCGAGATTCTAAAAGACTTGTCGGTTATATACAGGCATCGTCTACAAGGACCGTAGTTGGATTTTATGGGTGTGAAATGTATTTTGTTGGTTGAAAGATAAACTATGTATTATTTTTTGTGAATGAACTTTAATGTGGAGAAAACTATTTACATGACACTTGATATTCGGATGTACTTTTAATGGATAGTGGATAAAGTTGTTTATCAAATTGTTTTTAAAGTATGCATGTTGATTAAAGTAGCAATGGTGATGCAAAATTTTATAATAAAAATCTAAAATAATATTACATTAAGTCTATGAGTACACACTATAATAAAATAAAGCTCGCATTGACATTAGATCAACAAAGTCAATTGCTATCTAGATGAATCGTCTCCAGCATAGTAACAAAGTCCCTTATGATATCTTTCAACTGCTCAATACCACTTGCCGAGCCATGTTGTATTGCACAGAAATCCAGAGCCGTGCAATACACTAATGCACGACTTCATATTGTTGAGCATTACTTGTGATGCGTAGTTCTGCAAATCCGTGCAAGAACGCGAATGGAAAAAAAAAAAAAAAAAGAAAGAAAACATGCGTAAAAAAAATGAGCCCTTTCTCTTCATATATGGTCATTTGCTTGTCTATATTGGAGATGACTTCTTTAAAACACAATGTGGTGCCTAAGATTGGAGATATGATAGCTTATGATAGCTTATATGGGGAAATTGAGAGATGAATTGAGAGATGAGTTCTTCCAAAGTGGGAGCTTTATGATGATGAGAGGAAGTAGTAGAAGAAGTATATACTGTTGAAGGGAAAGAAGTGCAGAAGAAGTGAAGATAAAATCCAAAGAGAGGAGGAAGATGAAGTGAAGATAAAGTAAAAATCAGCTCGTGAAGAAGCAGATGGCCTGAAGAGGAAGATGAAGGCAAGGGTGATTAGGGAAATTCATAGATGGATATTCTTGGAACAAAAAAAAATTTTAAATGTGGATTGGCTCAGCAAATTGGGTGAGTGTGTTTAGAATTTCTCTTCTAGGACTCGTATTTAGGTGACTTTGCCCATTGGCTAGGAAGTGGGCTCCATCCATTTTTGGCTGTGAGAGGCATTATCATCAAGAAACTTGCTAGTAATACCAACTAGAAGAATGGTGCTCTCATATGGCATCTTTATTTGCATGGGATTAAAAGGGAAACAAAGGATTATTAAAAAAGTTACGGGTGAAGGTGAAGGATATAAAGTGGACATACAAACGAGACCTAATTACCACACCAGTCACGTCTCAAAATCTTAATTTCCTGAATCTCAAGTAACCCAATATTCGTCTAATTAGATAAGAATTGACATCTCTAAGATATCTTAACGTTTTTTATCTGCTTTTCCTCATGGAACGACGGCCACACCAAAGGTAGACAAATGTGTCCAAGACTTTCTGCAGCATCCTTTGAAGAAATGCATTTATAGCAATCAAGATTTTCTTCGGTCTAGAGTCAACATTATCTGCAGCATCCTCCTAAGACAAATCCATTTGGTGCAACTTGTTAAAGCAGCAAATCCAGACAAAGTTTTTTTTTTAGCAGAAATGAGATCATTGAAAATATGCCATGTTAAAACTTGAGGAATAGAATAGCTCGCCAAGTAGTTTGCATTTAGGGGCCGTTTGTTTTATGCAACTGGATTCCAAGGAATATCCAAGGCTCGTATTTCTTGAGAAGGTGAATACTCATTCAAATATGACGATATAATAAAAACTGAAACAAGGGAGATGGAAAATGAATACCCAACTGCCATCACCCTAGTAATTCAAATCCTATGAAATGTTAAAGTCCCATCTACAACTTCACATTGTATCCTTTACCCCTCAACTCTTTAATAATCTCTTATTTGGAGCCCATTTGACCATGAATCTATGTTGAGTCATGCCCCCTAACGTGGGCATCCTAGTGTTAAAACTTGACTTGCCCGGGTTTTTCAAAATATAATTGAGTAACTTGGGCAAGTTTGTCTGAGGCTGGCTCTCATTTTATATTTAACAATCCATAACAAATAATAATAATAATTAATAAAAGCAGCAGCAGCAGCAATAATAATAATAATGCCTATCCCACGTGGCTAGCTTCCCAATTAGAGGATGAAAAATGAGGGCAAATATAAAAGCAGTGAATCCACCCTCTTTGATCAGCCTGCTAAAAGCATCCAATGAAGTCTATTGCAACAGTCATTCAGCCAATAAAGAATATTTGGAATCTCTCTCTCTCTCTCTCTCTCTCTCTCTCTCTATATATATATATATATATATATATATATAAAATCTTTTCAAACACTTCTAAACATGACAACAAAATGACTAATAGGTTACTCCAATAAAATTTCCAAATGCACTGCAACTGCCACATTTTACAGGAAAAGGATTTTTTTTTTTTTTTGAAAAATGCCTCCAACAGTGAGAAAGAAAGCAAGGAATAATAATAAGGGATTGTTTGTTTGCATTAAATCTACATGGAATCCACAAACATGAGGATTTCAAGGGATTTTCTTAAGTTTGATTGAGCGATGAAAATGATATTCAAAGAAGCATTTTTCATGCAATCTTGTTGACGAATCCCTAGAATTCCATAGACACGAGGATTCCATGCATGCAAACAAGCCCTGATAACTTACACAAAGTATGTATCAGTTAGGACTCAGGAGGATGGCAACAATCGCTTGATGCCCGTCTTCTGCTCTGACGTAAGCTTGGCGGGGAACTTAATATTGAATTTGATTCTCAGATTTCCTTTCTTGGATGGCTCCTTTGGAATCGGCATTCCTTCGCCCCGAACCACCTCCTCATGGCTGGGACTGATGATTGTGTTTATGGGGATGCTCAGGCTCCGATCATCTAAAGTTGTCAATTGTACTGTGCAGCCAGTGAGAGCTTCAACGAGAGAGATTTTTTGTGTTGTTACTAAATCATTCCCATCCCTCTTGAAGACACTATGTGGCTTTTCATCGATGATGAAGACCAAGTCTGATGGTATCACATTACGGTGCTCATTGCCCTTCTCAGGGAAGGTGATTTTTGTCCCCTTCTTCCAGCCCGGTTTTATATCAATTGTCAGAATTTCCTCCACTGTTGTTGGCTTCCTAGAGGGAGGGAGAAAGAAGACCAAATAGAAATTAGGTTTTTCTAGTGAAACAAAATATAAAAGGAAAAAAGAAAGGAAGAAAAAGCAAACTACCCAGATGAGATTCTCAACCTCCTCTGCCAACAAAAATTTCTTGCTGCATCAATGAGAAACTATAATAGAGCATTTTGAAGTTCGAACCATGAAGCCAAGACAAACATGATGGCCGAACATATCAATGTCTCACAGTTCACAGGTGAAGGTTCAAAAAAAGTCCATAGCAAGATACCTATCCTTCCATCTCTGCTTGACTAACCAAACCATGTTAGAGACATCTCAGAGGTAGGACAATCCCAGACGAACAGATTCCATGACAAAGCAATTTCGTAAAAGCATTCCAACCAAGAACAATTTTACAACTTTTCATGCAGCAGGATGAGAGGATTGGCTTTGTTTGCAGTCTTGGTCCTAGAAGAGAGAAATTAGAACCTAAAGCAGTAAGGTAAATTTATTTAATACCCACGAAAATAAAAAGGATAGTGGTGCCATAATCCTGTCATACAGACAATATTTGTCTCTACAGATGTCACAATCTTCAAGTCTTATTCCAGATTTGTGTTCAGTCGGTAGATATTTGAGAACAATAGTGTACGCAAACAATGCACTGTCACCGATGTTTCTATTCCTGACCATATTGATAGCTCTTTGTTATGCTGAACTGAAGTAGTGTGTGAGATAAATGAGGAAAGTTAGATCAAGGTGAACCAGTGTTGCCAATTAATCCTTGCTCCTTTCCCTGTGACTATTCAGCTCCTTCAGTTTCCTGTGAATGTTTGATTAATTCAGCTAACCATTCTAATTCTAACATGTTAGCTTACAAGGTTAAGCATAAGTGCACTGAACATCCAGTTGAGAAATTTGTCTCATTGGGCTAGACCTTCTGTCTATCACCAATTCCTGAATGCCTCGTCAGCAGTTAAAATTTCCTTAAGTGCTACAAAGCTCTCACTCCCTCACTGGAAGGTTGAGGCTGTGTTAATAAAATAATTTAAGTACTAACTGGGTTATCTAAACAGAGAAAGGCCATCAGTGGATCTTCACTGTGAAGCATAAGATTGGATGGCTCTATTAAGAGGTAAAAGGGTCACAAGGTAACTAAAAGGGGTTAACACAGAACTACCAGTATGGAATTACAAGGCTGGATTGCTCTATTAAGAGCTAAAAGGGTTACGTGGTAGCTAAAGGGTTTCATTTTTATGTTTTTTTTGGTGTTTTGGGGGGGTGGGGGGGTGGGGTTACAGTCTTCATAGATTCAGAGTCAAAAGAGAGAGCAGTCTTTATTAATTCAAGTTCAAGTGAGAAAGGCAAGAGAGATGTTAGTCTTCATAGATTCAGAGACATTTCATTTTAAAATGTGAGAAGAGACATGGGCCATCTGGTTTTAAAGGTCGTGATTTATTCGTTTCTTATTTTTCATTCCACTTAACATTTCGCTGTAATATATATATATATATATATATATATATATATTTGAAACGGTTAAATTTATGCATCCAAGCACATTTCTCCATTTTTTTAATTTCTCGAGATGCAGGAATATTACTAAGAAATGATGCCAAAAATGGGCCACTAGTGTGCACTGCCAAAGTGATACTCATGGGTTTCTAAAAGAGGGTATAATATTGTTACATATAAAAAGTTGTGCATCAAGCCCGGGGAAGGTCAGTTGCAAATCCTAGGTCAAATTCAATTGCAGAGCCCAACACAGCCAAACAAATGTACCTGAACCTCAGGCCAAACTCAATGAGGCCAGTTTGGAGCCCAGCCCATTTGATGTGGATGCTGGAATGAGTCCTTAATGCAAAACTCCCAAATTATGAATAATGCAAATTCAAGGGTAAGTAATTTTTTTAGGCCGGAAAGATGTTGCTCGGCCTTCCATCTGTCTCGAATTGAAGAACATGTTTGGCACAAAGGCATTTCTAGTGTGAATCTTTATGATAGTTTATGAGTCTGTAAGACACGGAAGATATTTTTAACGCAATGGTGGTTCATAAAATGGGAAAGCTTATGAATCATTCATGTCAAATTGAATCTAGCAAGCATGATTCTCATTTTACATTCTGCGAAGAAGAGATCCTTAGTAAATCTGCTCTGCAGAATGTACAACGTAAAATATATTAAATATTTGGTATAATGGGGATTTCTACTGAGAGCAAAGACAATCTCCCTTGGAAGAAGGCAAAATATTTAATGGAACAAAAGCTGATTCAAATGATAGTGAGGATGATTTTTATTGAGCTACTATTGAGAAAATGGAAAGTTGGTATGCTATGGTTACTGATGAGGAAAATTGGTTAATTCAGAAAGGATTGGGAGGACATTACGACTTTACACAATAACTGCAATCATAGTGACGTGGTGGAGCAAATGTTGAAAGTTGGAAGGTTGGAGGTGTCTCTCCTTTTGGTATAATTAAAGATGAAATGCATCTATTTGTTAAGGGTTTCTTGAATAAGGATAGTGACGGAATAAATTTTGAATAGAAAGACTAAGGGAACGGAAATCATGCCTCAAAAAATATCCATTGTTCGATTGATTATAATAGGCCTTGTGAAATTAAGAAGGAAAGCTTTAGTGTTTTTTTTACAAGCCAATCGAACTTGCGCACCAATGTGCACTACAAGATGTCACTAACCAGCTGATCAACATCCAGCAAAAGGGAGCATTAACTTTTTTTTCTTTAAAAAAAACATTTTTAAGGTAAATTTGTTTTTTGTATGGAACATTTATTTTTTGGAAGGTAATTTTATTTTTATGGAAGGTAAATTCATTTTGTGGAAGGTAAGTTATTTTTTGGAAGATAATTTATTTATTGGAAAGGGAACATTAGTTATTGCCTAATGCAAGCTTTTTTTGTATTTGGAAATGGATTTATGCAGATTGTTGTGTGAGGTTGGGGGTTGTAATAATTTCAATGTCGCTTTTCTCTCATGTTTTTATGGTTAAATATACCAATGGTACCATTTGAAAAAGCATAGACAAGTTTGCGAATGAAAACTACTGAGTGACATGACTCCATCTAATCTCTTATTCCACTTTTATTGATATTATTCATAGAGAAAAAAGGTCAAAGACATCAAACAAGACACAGGCAAGGTCCTATATAAAAAGACGAAAAACTATCCTTCAACTGTTCAACATGCCATTTCCTTCCTAAAAAGCCCTTCACAAGGAATGGTGAATTTTTAGCAATTAAAAAGAGAGAAAAATGGCAGTGGGGGTGGGGGGATCGCTAAGTTCATGATGGTACCCCTTCCCCAAATGAATGCATTAGGTCTTCAAGTGAGTACGTGCTCCTAAAGGTTGGCAATGAAAAGGATTATGAATGTTATGATAGGGGATTTTTTCTGGCATTTAATAGAAAATGGGTTTATGTACTAAGTTAAGAGGTTATTCCTATATGGTAACCTTTAGACATCAATTTCCACGCCTACTTACGAAAGTTGAGATATTTCTTTACACGTTCTCCATACTGCTTGTACACTGTGAAGTGTCAAAAATGCCCCCATTTTTGCGATATCGCAAGACTTTATTCGATCATACTATATCAAATAAAACTGCCTGATTAAAAGTCAATAGGCACCTTTTTCTCTGTATCTCCTACATGTTTCCACCTACTTTCTCCCCATTTCACTGCCACTTCCTTTATCTCTCTGCTCCACACCAAAGGTATGTAGTTCATTGTTACCCTTTTTGACTTAAAGATGTGTTTTATGGTTTTCCATAGATAGAAACTTAACACTGATAAGTAGTAGATCAAATTCTAAGAAAATTTAGATGCAGAAATTTTTTATTTTTTATTTTTTTATTTTTTATTTTTTTTTTATTTTTATGATAATGCATTGTTATTTGGTTGTTAATGTTACAGAAATATGTAGTTTTAGGCTGTTCTAATTGTCTGTGTTACAGTTTTGGCCTTTTAATTTTTGCATGTAGGTATGGAGTAGGGTTTTCTTCTATATTTCTTGCTATTCTGTAGGACTGTTAGTTACTGATAAAATACAAATATGAAGTTTGAACGGTTCAAGTGAAGGGTGAAAGATAAATGAATGCACTGTGTGCCCGCGCGCGTATGTATGAATTTTTTCTAAGAGGGATTTAGATTTAGATTAGGTGTGCGTAAAGCCCTAAACGATAATAGCCAACATTAAAACTTGGTCACTGTGGGATTTAGCATTAAAGGATTTTACAAGCTAAGTTTGGCAAAATGCAAAACCATTTGAGGAATTTAGTATTTTGCGATATCGCACAAAATCAAATGCAAAATCGCATAATTCTGCTGACAGACAGGAATTGTGCCGACAGTGTTTTGAGATATCGTGAAAAATTAAATGTAGAATCACATAACTTTTCTAATATACAGGAATTGGCTGAAAATAGGCAGGGAAATACAGAGAAAAAGGTGCCCATTGATTTTTAACAAGACAGTTTTATGTGATATTGCATAATCCAATGTAGTTTTGCGATACTGCATAATCCAATAAAGTTTTGCGATATCGCAAAAATAGGGGCATTTTTTACACTTTACATAGTGTATGAACAATATGGAGAATGAGTAGGGAAATATCTCAACTTCCATCACTAAGCGAGGAAATCTATAGCTAAAGGTTACCATATGGGAAAACCTACCTAAATTCATTAGGTGGATCAAAGAATGTATTTCCACTATCTATATTGCAATTAATTTCAATAAAGCTCTTACAGAAAGATCCTTTATCTACCCTCCTTTTCCTAGGAGGTTTTAGTTTATTGGCGCAAATGCCTAAAACTCAAACACTGTCAACGGTTTTAAAGTGGGCAAGGGTGAAACGGTCATCCCCAATGCTCTCATTCACAAGGACATTTTTTTTCTGGTGAACACATTTTTTTTCCGTAGAGTAAATCGAAATGCTTTGCACTTCTCTCTTCTTTTATCATAACAATTATGTACAGAGAAATAAACAAATTCGTCATCATCAAAGCCTCGTCAGTCACAAATGAAAAGCATCAACTAATGATGCCACCATACTCCTGCCAACAACTCCAAAGATCTGAACATTCTAGCCAGCAAATTCTCTCTTGACTATGGCCTAAAATATCACCTTCAATCGACCCTTAGTCACCACCTTCTCTACAGTGGCACTTTCTTGAACATTCTTTGGTTCCTTTTCAAGCAAATAGACCATAAAACTTTCCAAAGAACAACTCCATAACATACTACAATGTCTATTCAATAGCCGGAACAACACTCGCATTCTCTAATGAGCAAACATGATTGGGTGCTAGAGAGTCAACTCCACTTAAGTAGCTCAGATTGCCACTTGGTTGGGTCACAAATATGTGAATGAAGAAGGGAAAGAGATGCAAATACGGTTTCTTGGCAAACATGATAGGGTCACAAATATGCTTAGCCCAATGTTGGATGAGGGGAAAGACATACATATAAGGTTCCTTGCCAAATATTCTTGCTGAAAATATGGTTGGATTTAATATTAGGTGGCCTACTAGGGTAACTATTGCAAATGATACCATTCAAATAAATAAATAAATAAAACATTGCTGTGAATCATCTGCAACCAACAGTATTTTTGTTTTTTTTTCCCAAAAGCGCAAGCCCCAGGCATACATGATGTCCAAAGAAGGAATAATGTGGGTTTCTTTTAGAATGTGTGTCTACTGAATTGCAGGATCAGCCCCACAAAGGCAAAATTATCAGAGTAGCCAAACTATCTAAAATCAAATCGGAAATTCAGCACTGACCATCTCTGTGCAGCAGGGTTTGGACAATAGGAAAGGATCTGGATTGTCAAAATCGCTTATTTGTATTTGCAGAAAAAAGCTTGAGACAACCAACAGCAAAGTGGATCCTCTATGTGGATCAAAATTGCAGCAGCTCTTTCGTACAATATGATCTTGCAGAAGGCCATCAAATCCCAGCTGTACACGAACCAGTAGAAATAAGTGCAAATCAACCTCCATGGAAGATTGCATGAGACATAAAAGTGCATGAGCTAGCAAACCTTGCATGGAAAGAGTTTCATATGAAACCTTGGGGTTGGGCTCTTCATGCAACATTGGTTCCCCACATCGATTTGGGCCAGATCTTACTTGTTCCTGCATCAAGGGAATGCTTGACTCTTGTAATCCCTTGCAATGACACAGGCCAAATTGTAGCAGCCCAAACGCAATCAGTTTTACCCAAAAAAAAAAGGGACCAAACACAACCCCACCACCATAGAAAGAAAAAAAAAAGAAGGAAAAAACCATGATTATTATGAGCAATCAGTGGTATTTTTTACAACAATACCACCACCAGCTTCAAAGTCCTACTATCCCATCTACCTAGGGCTAGCTTCAAAGCTGTCAATTTTGTTTTGTTTTGGACCCCATTTCGGTTTGGCCTCAAAACTGAAATATTTCGGCCTATTTAGAATTCCAGTGAAAATCTTCGAAGTTCCATTTCGGAAAATATAAGAATAAAATATAGATAAAATTAAAAAATAAATTTAGCATTAACATATAAATTACATACATTTAATTTATTCAACTTAAATATAGTGAAATATTTTATTTCTATATTAGGACAAGGCTTTGACGATGATCATCATCATCATGCTGGCTGAGATTGGAAATTTATCCGAAACTTAAAAAAAATACTAAGATTCAGAGGCCTTTTTGGAATTTTCTTATAAAAATATTTAATCAATTTGACAGTGGGCCCATTTCCTATTAAAGTGAAAACTGTCAACTGCCCATATATATGAGTAGGACATTTAGCTTAAACGGTTTAGATTTCTAATAAGTGGGCCCCACTGTGAAGCCCACAAATTTCACCGGACCAGAAGTTTTTATAGCAGGGTGAAAGGGCCCTGCCAGCTAACAAGAAAAATGAGAGAGAGAGAGAGAGAGAGAGAGAGAGAGAGAACAAGAACGTGAAGGGAAAAGAGAGAAGCCAGTGGGAACTTCTTCTTCACCTAAGACAAAGACAAGGATTTTCTTTGGGGTTAGGTTAGCTTTTATACCATAAGAAAGTTGCAAAGAACCCAATCCAATTTATTGTTTTGCAGAAAAAAAGGACAAAAATCTGTATTAAAACTTTACAGGGGGTGGTGCTTAGCAGAACCAAAATTGTTTGTCAAGCATGGCTAAACCAAATTGAATTTGACTGCTATGGTTAGCTTTGAGTTCTACTTTTATATTCATCCCTTCATAGGCTATGTCCTTTCTCACCAAGTGTCAAAATTTCTTCGAAGTACGTCACATCCATCTCATTGTTGGCGTCCTCTACTTCTCTTGGTAGCCTGTACCATGCCACATCTTATTTCTTCCACAGGTTGTTTCCAGTTTCACACGGCATTCCTTTATTTTATCTTGAATCAGCCCCACTATAAACTTTTACATCTCCCACCACAATCTCTAGTCCCACAAAATCAAAAGCCCTAAACATCTAAAGGCTTACTAATTCATACAAAATTTCTTCTCGGCTGATCAATACAATAAAGGCTGCCCTAAAAGATCTAGCCACCAGAAACTCCTCAAAGAAAATTTCTCAAATTTCTTCAAAGAAAGGTACAACAGACAACAGCCCAAATTGATCATAGTATCAAGAAAGGAAAAACATCACAAACATATCCAAGTTATAACCTTTTTCATTGCAAGCAACAACTGACAACAAAGTTAGCAACAACTATACAATCACTACAGCTTAATAAAGATTAAAAAAAACAAACCTTTACCATTACCAATCTAACAAGGAAAGAAGAATAAAGAACTCACCCACTAGCACTGACTACATCCCTTGAAATCTTCATCCTCTTGGATGCGCCCTTGTATAGATCCTCCAGTCTGCAGGGGAGAGTCTTCTCAATGGGGGCGCCCTTCTGGGGGGCGTGCACAGACGCCTCCCCACCGCTCCCTCCTGCGAAAGATGCAAAGATGTCCTCTCCAAAAACCCCGGGGAAGCGCCCGGGCCCCATGCCGGAACCGCCCATGCCGTTGCCCATCATGGTACCAAAGGGGCTCGAAAAGCCAAAGACCTCGGAGAAGATGCTGTCTGCGCTCCTTGGATTGAAATGGAAGGCTGTGGGTCCTCCACTGCTGCCATAGGAGGAGAACCCAGAAGCGCCCGGCGGCGGTACTTGCCCCTTCAGGCCTTCTTCGCCGTATTGATCATAGACTGCTCGCTTCTGAGGGTCGCTTAGTACCTGAAAGGATAAAAACCAATGGATTGAAACCAAAATCTCTTCAAATCCAATGAAAAGAACCTTGGAAGGCATCGAAAAGAAAGGCCCAGATGCAGATTACGCTGAAAAAAACATAACCCTGATCCGAAATCTTCACAGAAATCGAAGAAAAGCGATTGGGGTATGCGTGTTAGTGAGAGAGAGAGATTTGGGGGAATGGGACCTCATAGGCTTCGGAGATTTGCTTGAATTTGGCTTCTGCATCTTTCTTGTTGGTGGGGTTCTTGTCGGGATGCCATTTCATGGCGAGCTTGCGATATGCCTTCTTCAAATCATCGTCTTTGGCGTTCCTGTCAACCTGAAGCGTCTTGTAATAATCCACGCCCATCTCTCTCTCTCTCTCTCTGTTCTGCTGACAAAACTCTCTTCTTTTTTTCCTTCCTCCTCCTTTTTTTAATAAAACTTCCTTCTGAAAAAAAAAGATTCTATTGAGGAAACAATTAGCAAGTAACTGTGGATTATTAAAACATGATGCTTTTGTAGGGCCCACTGGTGTAATAAAAACAAAATATAAGCTAATGACGCTCACAAATATGGTTTGAAAAATCGGCCGAATTCACCTGGTTGTCTATGTTTCTTTTAAAATTTCAAATTCCAATCACTCACAACCATGGTTTGAAAAACCGGCTGAATCTTTCTTTTATAACTTCAAATTTCACCCATTAAAATCATAAAAACCCTCCATCCATGCACCCATCAAAATACTAATCCCCTCTTCCTTCAATTTACTCTGAAACCCTAAACCATGAAATTACATCAAAACCCTAATTTTTGCACCCCATCTGTCTTTTTATTTTATTTTACTCATCAAATTATAATATTTTAAGTTAAAAGGTTTTGGATCAAATTTTGACTATTTTTTTATTTTATTTTGACTGGTAGTTATTTTCAGTTTTTACAATTGCTAACATACTCTCTCTCCACTTTCCATTTTTTATTCCTCTGTGGTTAGCATGGGTTTTTGTGTTAGTGCTTTCTTATTTTAAAAATATCAACTTCTTTGTTAGTTTTTTAATTAGATACATATCTATACAAGCAAGGCAAAGAGAAATGGCTAGGATTTCACAATCTTACCTACCAAAAAATGAATATTGTTTTAGTTACTGCACTTGTTTCTGCGTTTTATTTTATACCTCCCCCCAAAATCATTGTTCAAAGCTCAATATAACTTGTGCTTTTTATGAGTTTTTCTTTCCAAACATGTCCATAGTCTTGGAATTTAGTAAACTTTTTAGAATGTGACTCAATTGAGTTCTAGTCTTATTATGATATTTAAGACCTTTAGTTTCAAAATTCCGTTAAATCACATGAGTTAACCCCTGCTTGTGGATTTCAAGTCAACCTGTCAAGAAGCCACCAATTAGGCTTGGTAATAAATGTTTTAGAGAAAAGTAATGAAAAAATCACCTTGAATATCTGGTTCACCAAAACAACCCTTGCAATTTCTTCATAACAGTAAAATCGAATGCAGCAAAATGTGGCCATGCTTAGCAAGCCTACATGGCATCTTGACAGGTTGACTTGAAATCCAATTTTAAAATCAATTCATATTAAATTAATTTTAACTGTGACTTAAAATTCAAAGTTAAAATAGTGTCATAATTAATGTTACTGGTTAAAATTGAATGTAGCAAAATGGGCCCATGCTTATAGAGCAGAAAATCCTAGATCTATAAGTTCATATTAAATTGAATTAACACACTTGTTAATAGAGTCTCATATAAGAAATTCTGTGAATAATCCACTACATATTTCTTTGTAATAACAAAGCCTTGACATAAATAAGTCCAAACAAGTAAGAATTCTTGTCAAATTATGCTGTATACTAACGGTCCGTTTGGGGGAGGGGAGGGGAGGGGAGGGAAAATTTGAGGGGGAAGGAAAATGAAGGGGAAGGAAGGGGAGGGGAAATTAATTTTACCTTCTCTTGTTTGGGAAGTGAAAAAGTAGGGGGAAGAAAAGTGAAAAAGTAGGGTTTTGTTTGTTTGTGAGATAGAGAGAAATTACCGTTTGTCCTTACTTTTATAAAAACTTTAAAACTTTCTTTACAAATAAAAGGGCAATTTAGTCATTTCTCTCATTTTTCCCCTCCTCTCCCCCATTTTCCCCCCAATTTTGGGGGGAAAATTTTTTTCACCCTTTTTCCCCTCCCCTCCCTCCATTTTCCCTTCCCTCCCTTTCCCAAACACCCTCCAAAAACATTTTCCCCCCACTTTCCCTCCTTCCCCCCCCCCTCCCAAACAGGGGGTAAAAGACAACATTTACACTAACAGTAGACTACACACAAAATCAGGAAATTTTCCTCCTACTTGAAATTTTCACAGTGGGCCTAAAAAACATATCTTTCAGCAGAGTAGAGAAAATTCTTAGATTGTTGAAATCCAGCGCAGCATTCAGTTTTCTCCCCCAGCTTTCCCCACCTGTTTTCCTCCCATCCAAACAGCATTAAAAACACACAAAACACAATCACACAGAATCAAGTCGCCCACAGAGTCAAGTGAGAGAGAGAGAGACAATTCCCAAAATTCTTTCAAATCCACTGTTTGGAAGGCCTTCAAACCCATCCAAAAAGGCAAAACCCCAGATGCAGATTCACCCCCAAAACCCTAATCCTAACCCTAACTCTCCATAAAATCTTCCCCACACCTCCACCCACTCCGTCATCCAAATGCCCTCCATAACCCTAACGGTTCTGATCACAGCCATCGTTGTGGTCAAATCTCCCATCACCGTCGATTCCTCCCCGCCGCCCCGGTACGGGAACCCCTGGGACCGGCCAGGCGACCGCCCGAACAACACACCCACCACGCCGCCGCCGCCACCTCCGCCTCGGCCAACACTTCTCGTACCCCCCACCGGCTCTTCTCGGCCAGCTCCGGATCCGAACCTCAGCAAAACACGATCCACCCATCCCGGATCCAAGCAGCCCACCCGCAAGGTCAATCTCGGGCGCAAGATCGGGTTGGTCTTCGTGGGCATGGCCGGGCTCTTGCAGGTTGCGGTGGTGGGTTTTCTGGGTTTCAAGAGATGGCAGATTTCCAACATCAAAGAGGATTCTCCGCCCTGATTTTTTTTTTTCTTTTTCATGTGCAATTGCGGGGTTTCACACATTTGGGAATGATTCTTTTCACTCACTGTGGATCGGAGCAGGTTCGATTTGCAGAGGACCAGCTTGCAATTTCTTGGCGATTCGGATCAAGTTGGAGTTGAATTTTACAGGGAATTCGGCTCGGAGCAGTGGTTCTTGAATTGTGCACGCACCGCGTTTCTGTGGCTCTTGTGTAAATGGGTAATTGTCCATTGGCCTTTTCTTTACTTCTTCCTTGATTTTTGGTTGTTTTCTGTTCTCCACTTTGATTATTACACATCAGTTTCTTGTAATGAAGAAATGCTTTTGTTAGTTTGTTTTGGTTCTTGTCCCTCTCTCATTTGTTTTAGTGAATTGTTGCAGAAATATTCATTAGGTAGTTAGCTGTGTAGTTATAATTTGAGAGCTGTTGTGGTCTAAATTGCAAGAGGTTTGGGAGTTTGGTAGAAGTGATGGGATATCCTCTCAAATTTGCATTGGGGTGACTCAAAAGTTGCATGCTTTATCAAATAGGATCCATCTGCATTGGTAGAAGGTTTTTTTTTTTTGGTATTTGGAAGGGGTTGACCTTCATGCTTTTTCTCATGGTACAATCCTCTTCCCCTAGAGTGTCACTCCCTTTCCCATCTATAGACACAGTCTAGGACTGGTGCTATCTGTTCATTGCAGAAGAAAGTACTCACTGACCTTGGAGCACTGAATAATACTAATATAATACAAAAGAATGCCCTTTCTATTGGCAGTGATGTGATATTGAGACTACCATTTCAAAGAGAAAAAAAAGTGATGTGATCTGGAGATAAAAACACTTGATTAAGCATTTAATTTCTACGTTGTAAAGCATGGTGGCTCAATATAACTATGCATCTTGGATTCAAATTGCTTGCTAGTTGGATTATATTTAAAAGAATTATATTCTTTTACTAATCCAATGAGAAAATGGGAAGAAAAGGGAGAGTGCGTTGGGTGGTTACAGTAAGTGGAGAAATTATTAAATTGTGATTTGTGCAGTATTTGGTCCTTCATTGGAGCCTTATGCAGTTTAGCTGGATTGTCTTATGAGTCCTACTTTCCTACTCATCCCTAGCACATGTGTATAAAGGTGCTAAATGTGGTCATCTACATTCAATTGAACTAGTTATTGCACTCAATTTTATTAGTGAATCCAAATACAACCCGAGGATGCGAAACGGAGTTGACATAGTAGATATGGCCATAGGTGTCTTTTCCTTTTTATTGTTATATGAGGGAGGGTGAATGGTGATGAAGATCCAAAAGGCTTGGAAGATCCCAAAGGAGCCCCCACAACCCTTCAATGAGGATCCAACAAGTGGGGATTTCATAAAATGGGGTTTTATTGTCTATAGGGCCTGTTTGGTTGGGAAAGTTTGGGAAATTAATCTTGAAGTGTTTCAAACTCTCAAGTGGTGTCACATCCAAATTCCTATATGCTTCCACATGAAGTAGATGCTGGAATTCTAGAATTTGGAGAACTTGGAAGGCTAGAAAAGTTATTTCAAACTGCTGGCACTTGGATTATTTGTTAGATGGGTAATTTGGAGAGTTTAGGAATACGATGTTCAGAGATGTTTTTAGTTTCTGGCAAGGAAACTCGGGTTAGAAATGCTTATAACCAAATACACCCTTATAGTGACATATTTGAACAAGTTTTGACCCGCTCACTGATAAGGTTTATTGTTGTTTGAAGTTTTTGAGTTAGCATGTTTACAAATTCTATTTGTCGTATTTTCTAGCTGTAATTGTCTTTCAGTCAAGTCTTTGTAATATTCATAGTAGAACAGAGTCTAGTTGGTGATCTGAGGGATTTTAAATCCATCTGTCATGTACTCATGTGGCAATTGTCTTGCGTATGTAACCACACTACCAACAAGAAATAATGTGAAGATTTGAGTTTAATTTCAAAGTTGGGTTTCCCCCCTCTTATTTGGTAACAGTATGAATTAATTAAGTGCCTCTTTACGTGAAACCGCGAGGAGACTCATGCAACAGAAGAGCAAACTGTGGTTCCAATGCTCTCTTTATCAGCTTCGGCATTAGAGTAGTAGCATATGTTGAGCCTTCTCATTTCTAATTCAAACCTGTGCTTAACTTTCAAATTTATGACTTTTTTTTTCATTTTCTGTTTTTTTTTTTTTTTTTTTTTTTTTTTGAATGTGACTTTTTTTTTTTTCTTCCTTTGATTATCCCCTTCTCATTTTGTTCCCTTTCCTTCTTCAAGAAACTCAAGCTGCAAACAACAAACCCTTAAAACCTATGATACCCAGATACGACAAGGACGTGCCATGGACATGGCAGACATAGATTTTACATATAAAAAGTGAAGTTTGTGATACGATATGTTGCCCATTTTGAAGTATATGTGCACCCTAGCTTGAAACTGCCAAAAATATCAAAACCTTCCTGCCTCAACTTTTCACTCTCATCCATAAACCTTGATAACATCACCATCAAGAGACCCTAACAAGAACAAAAATAAAAAATCAAAACCTAAAAAAACTCTCATCAAGAAACCCCATTAGAAATTATAAACCTATCTAGCTAATGGACGTGAAAACAAAAGAAGAGAGAATGCAGTAGTAAGAGTCATGAGTTTGTTCCCACTCGTTTGTATTTATAGGCATAGTACAATCTAATTTACTTCAATCAAATCCCTAGTTATAACCCTGATTGTTGCATATAAATAGATTGCAATCTAATCTAAATATATGGCACATTGAAGGATATAAGCAAAACGTGCTCCCATTCTTTAAATTTTATAGTCTGCAGGAGTTTCTGGTTCTATGTCTCTATACTTTCCTCAAATTAATGTGGAGAGGATCGGAGCATCGATTTGCTGGTTAGGAACTTATGGCATGCTTTGGTCATGGCTTTTGTAAAGATATCAGCCAATTGAATTGAGAAGAAACATGTAGAAGATGTAAGGTACCCAAGTTACATGTTGAATCATGACAATCGCCCTCAATATGGGCATGCTCATGAATACAAGATTCAAGGCAATTTGGTTGGAACTAATATCATTAGCAAGAAGTGGAGTAGCTTCCTTAAGAGTGACTTTAAATTTTGAGAGGAGTCATTGCAGCGAGATAATATCAACAGTAGCAGAGGTCATAGAGGCACGCAACCTCTGCTGAGGATTTATAAATTGTATTTTGTATCATGCATTTCACAAGAGAAGTGCTAAGAAACAAACACCACCCGGTGATACTGTGTCATGTATCGGCATAACTAGCCCAATCAGCATTTGCATAAGAACTAAGATTAACAAAAGAAGAGGATGAATAGAGTAGTACTTGATCAATAAGTGCCTTTTAGATATCGAATGATGTGATGAATTGTTGTAAGGTAATGCTTATGAGGAGTTATTGTTTTGTTGATGAATAAATCATGAAGATAGATGAATGGGACAACTTCTTTGATGAGTTGTGTGCGCTGTGGTAGAAGTTTAGAACAATCAGGAATTTAGGCCAGAATCAAATTAGATGGATGGCTGAGATGAAAGCAGTAGCAGAAAATGGTTGACATCGAAATCTGTATGAGATCTCCAAATGTTGCAAAAATATTGCAAAGAATTATGAGATCAACAGTGATGGGCATCTGCGGGTGATTTAGTGCAACTGACAGCAGCAGTTGGGCCTCGCCCCATATGAAAATCACACGGACACTACCATTTGTTCTTGTCAGGAGTTTCAGCATGAGGTCTATAAGATCTTCCTAGGGCAAGATCTTAAGAAAAAAATGATGAGATGACCTAGCTAATAATCAGCTCTAATTATATGGTACAGTGCAGTATATAAGAGAAAGTACTCCCCTTGTTTCTATTTTGTTGTTCGCAGGATGTTTTTTTTTTTTTTTAAATAATCATTACATTGCCCAATAAAACAACTCAAAACACAACCCTATACTCTTTTTTCTTCTTGCGGCTTCGGTGTCTAATGTCTTTAGAATAATTTGTATAAAGACGAAATGCAAGAATTGCAACTTTAGTGGGGAGATGCAAAGGGATGTAACTCCTTTGAGAATTGAAGTTCACGAGATACCACAAAGAGAGTCTTTCTGATACCTTGGCTCTATAATTATTAAGGATGGGGAGATTGAGCAGAATGTCAAACATAGGATAAGAGTTGGATTGTTGAAGTGGAAACTTGCTTCTTCAGTGTTTTGTGATCAACGTAGTAACAAAGATTAAAAGAAATTTTTTACAAGATAATGATTAGACCAACTATGATTATGAAGCATAATGTTGGCCAACTAGGAAACAATACATGTAAAAAATCAGTATAACAGAGATGAGTACTTTGAGATGGATGTTTAGTAAAACTAGGAAAGATGGAATAAAAAATGAGTGCATTGGAAGCATTTATAAATATCATCAATAAGTGATGAATTAAGAGAGACTTATTTCGAGATGGTTTGGACATCCCCCGACGCAGGCCAACAACGGTGTTGATGACGAAAGTTTTTCTATGCAGGTTAAATTGCCCATGAAGAAAAAGGGGTTGGCCGAAGAGGACACGGATGGAAGTAGTTTGGGTAGATGTGAAGAAGTGCAATATATTTGAAAATTTAGCTCTACATAGACTGGAATGGCAAAATATTCATGTAGCCAACTCCAACATTTCGGACAAGGCTTTCATGAGGATGGCGGTGATGGTGATTTAATATGATCCGTGTTAGTGTTAGTCGACGACTAATGGTTGTTTGCAATAATCTGTCTCTCCTTGCTTATTTCTCCCCTCTTCCTCCTTCCTCATTTGACCTTTCTCACTTAGATAAATTCAACAAAATCAACAAATTTCCACCGTACAAATGTCTACATGAAATGGACTTGGGAGAATTTCTGAAAGTTCTCATTGATATGCATATTAAATACCATTTCCAGGAGGTAACCATACCGTCATTGAATCTTGAAATAAAAACAATTTGATGCTGATGTTAACTTTTACATTTATGATCTACTTCAAGTCATTGAGTTGAAGCTCATTGCTAATGAAGAAGTCAATTTCGATTTTGCATGTGGCATATAAATATCTAACGCACTGGATGCTTAAACTTGATGACTCATGGATCGATCTCTGGACATGTATGTGGAACTGAGATGCCAACACCACTTGACCATGAGTGCATTGGACCAGTTACCCAATATAAGCCAAAATGGAAAAAAAAAATAGAAGTAAAACGGGGAAAAAAAATCTAACACCTAGGATCACCGTATAATTCATTGCAGCCTGTAAATTTATAATACTGTGGCATTTGGCTATAATATAAACAATTAGCACTTTATGAGGAAATCTTAATGTGAATTACTTTTCATTAATGGAAATGGCTAGGGTGGAATGAAACCCCAAGGCAATACATCTTAATGAACAGAAAATGGCAATTGGAACAGCTGAAAATAAAAGATGATCCAGGGTCTTGTGCATTTATTCCAAATGACAAAAAAAATAAATAAAAAAATAATAATAATAATAAAAAAAAAAGCTAAATGGACTCAAGATTTGGAAGAGAACTGACGAGATGGTAATAAATAAATATATCGAAGAAATTAATAAAAATAACAAGCAGCTGGGTCAAGACTGTTTGGTTAGACAGCCTGTTGGTGTGTTTCCCAGGTTCTAGTCTCCAGATGTCCAGTTGTCCTGTAAAGAGCAATCCAATGGTATCTCTAATGCACTGGGCAGATTTACTTTCTTTTTTTTGGTGGCTATGTTAGGCTACTGGTACATGAGTTATACTTGATAATCCAGGATCGATCCTTGGTGTGAAACTAAGGTGCCGACAACACTCAACCATGACTGTGTTGGCGGCAGATTTACTGTCTAGACACTCACCGTTTTTGTTTTGAAACAATGATTTCTTCAGTCAGGATTGAGCTAAATATCTACAGACACAGAGAATAAAGCAGCAGTTAAGATTGTGACCCGCAGAGAAAATCACAATCCACTAGATGTGTGGATTACCTCCTGTTGTGTGAAACTGTAGGCACTATTATTGCCTTAGCAAAGTTTTAGGATTGATATATCAACCCCACTGATATCTCAATCTCACAGTTTCCTTCAGTAACATCTGCATAGCACAAATGAAATAGTTCTAACTACCTCAGAAGCAAAATCTTACTTGGCTTCTGTTTTCAGAACCCAAGCACCTGGTTGGATGTATTGTTACAAGGAGATTGTTCAGAAACTCTTTTTAAAGCAATCCGGATAAATAGAAAACATACGTTAAACAACATTAGTGCAGTTGCAAAATCATGAATATCTGCTTTAATTGGACCACCAACCCTGACTACCCACCATGCCCATTTCGCAAACCTCCTCTCCCTCCTATAGCTCAGTTGGTAAGGGAGGTGAGTGTGAGTTAAGAATGCGTGAGTTTTGTGTTTCCAATGTAGGGAAAAGGTTAATAAAAAACTTAAAGAGTAAAATTTTATATAGCAGAAAAGGAAAGAAATTGTACATGAATATATTCTTCATCTTTTATGAATGTTTCTGCTTATCATGGTTGATTAAAACTTACAGGGCAATGTGTATCTAGCCGACAATCCAAGAAGATACACCTACTTCAAATTTAAATGATCTGAAATTTATAATATTATCATGAAACCGAAGAGATTTTGAGATTTTTTTTTTTTTGGTTCATAAAAAAAAAAAAAAAAACATTGAACTAAAGCAGAGATGCAGTTTAAGGACCTGGGGGCAATCCAAAAGTAACAAATGGAGAGCACTGAATGGCTGTGCAACTTGCAAAAGAAAAGGAAGGAAAGAAAAGAGAAAAGCCTTAATCATGAAAATAAAACTGAATCTAAAATCTCAGTGTGCAGAGTACTGCTTCCAGTACTCTAATTTGGAAGTTCTGAAGGAGTCATCTCCACAACACCATCTTATGAACCCCCTCCTCTTTAATAATGGCAAAGATCTTCTCAATACTCAATGCACACTGAAAACACACATTTCTCTGAATTTCCCGAAATTCAACAGGGTCACTAATCAAATTCCTGAATTTTCTAGAGTTTTAATGTGATCTGCATTTGACAAATTCTCATTAGATGTGGAAATTGGAATGTTGGCTCAGCTTCACGAGTCACGCAAGCATGAAGTTAGCAGATAGGAGCTGAATCACAGTTAAAATATCGGCGACGCAAAAATATCGATACCAGTAGGTCCATATTCTTACTTAAAAACAGCTTTGCTTATATTTATACTTGCTGGCACTGTTAATGATACTAAGATTTTTGTTTCCTACACATTAATACCGAAAGGCGAACATCATCATTAAGAAATAAAGGGCAACAAAGATGACATTAGAAGCTTAAAAAAAAAATGCTAGCATTGAAAAAAAAAAAGAAGAAGAAAGAACGACCTTATCTTATCACAGACTGGGCATATCTATGACCAGTCAAAACCCCAAAATATAACCTTATAATTGGGGACTCATGCTGTGGGCTAAGTTTGGGTTCTGCTTGATCCCTTCTTCCTTCTATTTTTCATTTTATTGGTAACAAGATAATTTTATTGAAGATGACAGAGATGACACTAAAGATGACACAGATTACACTAACTTAATAAAAAAAACAACTAGAAAGCCAAAGCCGAGTTACAAAAGTTCTGCTTCCAATGGGGAAGGATTTGTGCTATTTCTAGCATTGAGGTGCGGATATGGGCCCAGTTCTCTGGCAGCAAGGTCAAATGAGTGGGGCTTACCTAACCCTTTGTCTGCTTAGAACTTCTATACTAATATAGATGTTCGTGCCTGTTGCAAATGGGTTAGGCTCGAGACTAATTTTTGTTCTGAAGTGTTCATAAGAGATTGTGCAATCAAAAGCTCAAAGATACTACCAAAGTAACAGCCATCTGTAGGGTGATGATTCAAGGTTTTTTTTATAAACAGAAGTGATGCAAACTCTTGGGGAGTTTGTTTTTTTTTTTTTTATCCGTTCTCATGTTCACATAAGATTCTATACTCTGTGCTGTCACTGGCCTAAATTTTTTATATGCACCCATTGGATTTATCATGTAGTAAAAATATAACTGATATTTTTCACATTTGGTCTGGCCAAAGGTGTGTTGAGGGCATGTGAATGGGATGAACACTTGGACGTAGCAAATATGGCTGTGAAAAGGCCCATGGCCCAATTGACAACAATAGGCCTCCCATATATATACCTGGTCATTTCTCTTTAATGAAATCCTATGATGCACGGATACTTCCAAAGTAGGCAACGTATCGTGTCATATCGTATCCGATATTTCATTTTTTATGTGTAAAATATGTTTCTCTACAGTATCCATAGCGTTTCCCTACGGTATCCTTGCCGTATCTGGGCATCATAGATGAAATCATATACCAGCAAAATATAAGAGATGAAAAATTCTCAGGTATCTGATGTTACCAACTACATAAGAATTAGGGCTTGACGGTTATAGAATGGACATTTCACCATAATGATTTTCAATGAATCCTGCCATTGTTTCAAACACCTAACACCAATATCTCTTGCTTTTCAACTTAATTAGTCGCATAAAACCTTTCCCTTTATAAAATCCCAGACAGGAAGAAGGAATAAAAAAAAAAAATGAAACGAAAATCAGTGGATTAAACTTCAAGATCTTCACAATATGTAACACTGCTGGTTCTACAGATAGTAAATATATCCAATCAAACTCAGATAATAAACTGTCTACATACATTGCAAAAACAGAGGTGACTACACCAAACTGCCATATTAATCAACCCTACACTTGAAGATCTTCACCATAAGTAACAATACAGTCCTAGATGATGAGGGACTCAAAATCAGCCCAAGGTCTTCACCATAGGCCAGCCATCAAAGAAACGATGTAGAAAAGCAGACAGATCAGCAAATTCATCAGATGTATAAGATCAACAGCCCCATTCAATAGGAAAACCCAGTCCAAATCCATGACTAGAATTTAAATGCCCCTCCAAACCGAGTTCAAAGAGCAGAAGCTCTTTGGAAATTGAAAGCCCGGAACCCAAAACAACTCCTTGCATCCTCCCTTTTCCAAAACAGATGAAACAGAACCTTCCTTTGTTTGTGCATGAAGCTCTTCAGACACTGAAAGCACCAAGGTCAAAAAAAAGAAGAAGAAACTGCGAACGCTTCTCGCCTCCAAAGCCAATATCCGCTGCCTCGGCAGTGGATTCAACTCCACACACCGAGATCCTCCACAGCTTCCAGAGGTGCTTGGAACCGGAACCTTTTTCCTGTTGTCATCCCTGGAGAAACAAACACAACTACACTCAATGAACGCTGATTTGATGGTTCTACAGCTTTACTAGCGATAACTCCATGAGTGTGGTTGTGTTGGTTTCTCTGGATGTAGCAACAGGACTTAAGGTTCAGGTACCAAACACCTCTGGAGGCCGAGGCGGGTCTCAGTGCATGAATTTGAATCCACCAGCAACGCAACGGTCATCGGCTGGATCATGGAGTAGACGAGAAGCGAAACTAGTTAGACAACATTTGGGGTGTCAAAAAAAAATGATAGGAAGACACAACAATCATTTTTTCTTGCTATCAGTGTCTGAAGAGCTTCTTTGCGGAGGAGAATAAAGAAGGTGCCTTTTCAACTGCTTCAGAAGAGGGAGGAAGACACAAGAGTCGATTTGGACTTCGGGCTTTCAGTTTCCAAAGAGCTTCAGAAAAGATGAAGCTGCTCTTTGAACTCGGTATGGAGAGGCAGCAGGCAGGGCGTCATTTTATAAGGGAGTGTTGAGTTGTCCTTGCAAAAATTAGAGAGGGGGTGTTAATTGGATTGGCTGTATTCTGAATCTTTGTGAGATTTAGCATTTAAGGGTGGTGATTGTATCCTTATCACCTTCAACTTGCTATTCTTGCACTCTAATTTATTAAAAAAGATATGGTAAACCTTGGTGGAGAGAGATGAAAGAAATGCAACATGATCAGGACCTTCCACTTGTTAAAACTGTTGAAAATCGAAATCCTAGCCATGCATTTAGAGTGAATTTTCTTTGTTTTATGTTGGGTTGTTCTTCTTGTACGTCTGATAAATGTAAAATCTTTTTAACCTTGTTTTTGACATAGGTGGTTGGATTATATATACCTTTCATTTGATGGGCCACAACATATATAAGAGATGTCCATATTATTTTTGAGTTCTTACCCCGAAGCTTAGCTAGATAGTTGTGGCACCCCACAATCAGAAAGTGGGTCACAGTTATCCAATTGCAAGTCAGTTTCCTTATCAGTCACAATCTTAAATGATCTACACGATTTTTAGTTGTAGTTACTTAAGTGATCTGCTGAAGTGATCTGCTGAAGCTGTGGGATAAAAAAAATGCATCGGTAGGAGAGCGTTCCGCTCAAAGGGAAGCTCCCGTACGTCTGTCTTCCTTTCCTGTGAAGTATTCTTAAATTTCAGTTCAATAGAAGTGAGTCCCACCATAAAATTGAGCTTAACGTTGGTATTCACTCCAATGGAACTAATATATGAGGATATATAATTGGAGGGAACGGATGACATTGGATGGTCCGGATTATCATTGTGTTGGCCCCACGGTGAAGTCTTGTAGACCTATTAATGTAATAGCTGCGAGAGAGGATCTTGACTCGGGCAGCGGCTCAATTGGTTGAATTCAGACTCTTTGCTAGGTTGCAGATTATTTGTTACCCGTGGATTGCTATTCATGGACACAATTTTATTGTAAAAGATCCTGACGCGCATAGGGATAATGGCCATTAATCTGCAAACAGATGATATCCTAGCCATCCTTTTATCCTCTTGGAGTGAGTTTTCCTTTTGAATGTGGTTGATATGATGGGACTAGGTTCCAATCATAATAAATTTATTTTTTGCCCATTAGATCAAGAAAATCTTGGCTACTATTTTTTTTAGTGATCTAGGTTTGAGGCCATTGGATCTTTTACAACCTTAAGTTGAGTGAGACACTCTATGGATATGGTTTCGTCCTAAAATAAGTGTATGTATTAATTTCATCTTGGATTGGGCTTCACTCAAATTTACAATGGTAAATATGCCATGCATAAATAAATTTTTTTGAATAACCACAAAATTAAAACTTCTATAATAAATACAAATACATCCAATATATCATCACAACTCGTTGACCCGTGGTATATTGGATGTATTTGTATTTATTAAAGGTACCCGTGGTATATTGGATGTATTTGTCTTTATTAAAGGTTGACCCGTGGTATATTGGATGTATTTGTATTTATAAAAGCTTTAGGTTTATAGTAATCCTTAATGTTGGTCCAATTTATACCTTGCATCTTATCATTTTCAAATAGATGATGAGACCATGTGGTCCATAGAAAGCAAGATTTGGGCGACTTCGGAAACTTATAGTGAATTAATGCCAAGGCTTATTTGGAAATATTTTTATATTCATAGAAGGCCCCTCTTAATGAAGATCATAAATAGGTCTAGGGTCAACTTCAAGGTTGTGTACATTGGATACAAAGGCCCAATTTTTATTTGGGACATATTTTGGGGTGGACCTAATGGATCCAATGGACCCAGATCTAATTCATATATGACCCACATCCAATAGGCACTTCTTTTTTTTTTTTTTTTTTTTTAACTCTTGTACATCTGAAAGAGTTAAACCAATTTTGTACCAATGGTTTGTTCATGACATTCATCCAATGGGGCCAACATTGATAACAAATGTCCATATTTTTTAGGTTTTTGGGCCTATATAGTTTGAGTTATATTTATATTTGAGAGGTTATTGAGCTTTAATCGCATACCATTTAATAACCCTACTAGCACATCTAAGTTATTTTTTTTTTAATTTTTATTTTAAAGCTCTTTTATTCAATTATAATAATACACTCCATATTTTATTTTGAATCCGAATAGAGAATCAAATCGTTCTTTTTAAAGTTGATGTCAAATCCGGATACAACTCATAGGTTCACAAATGTCGAAACTAGAAGAATCTGGATGTATAAAAATGAATTCAGGTCCAAGCCACCATGGTTCAACCCCGGATCCAACACTTATACATCCCTAGCGGTAGGCATGTGTTTCCCCCCTCCATTTTTGGATTGCACCATCCTTCTTCTCACCATAAGATTTTCGATCACTTGAGCATTTTTCATTTCATCTAAACATGTTCGAACAAAACTTGATACAAATAGGGCTTTTGATTGCTTTGTAGGGTTTGAAAAAGTTCAACTAAATGCCTGATTCAAACAGCTTCAAAACATTTTGCCTCTTCTTGAAAAAAGTAATCACAACGTACTTTTTCAAAAAAGTAATCAAAATGTACCCTGTACCATTTCACTAAATGAGAAATTTGCATAAGTGACTTTGAGAACATGACAAGTTCGATATTTCTGATTGGATCGGACTTTCCAAATAATCTATTTATAAGAGAGTCTAATTGAAACAAAACAGCATTCAATGCAATACAACAGTTTTACAAAGTCAAGATATGTAAATGATAGGAAGAAATAAAAGGTTGGGCATAGAACTCACAAAGCAGACTCCAAGGTGAAACGAGAGGAGAAAAAGGCCTCTCATGACATTTACCTCTTTACATTCCACCACAAAATGGTTAGCAGTCTTGCAATAAAAACACCCACGAACTATGTAAGCCTTCTAGATTTTCATAGACGGCAGCATGATAGAGCTATTTGACTGTTGCCAACATAACAGACACCATATATTAAAACAAGGATCTGGAACAAATGCATGTACAGGATAACTGGACAAAGATAATGATGAAGACTGTACGACTGGCCTAACTGGTTCTGAAATTCTAGGACCTGTAAAGTAGTGCATTTTTGTGAAAGGAGTTAAAAAGTGAATGATTAAAGGTAAAGGTCTACAAGGATTACTACCCATTGCCATAGTAAATTCAATCCTACAGAAGTGCTGGCCCCATATAGATCTCCACCTTGGACCCCTCACTTCTCACCTTTTACGACCCCTTCAACAAAACCCACTTTACCATGAGTTTGCAGAAATTCAAAACAACCAAATAGGTAGAATGGCCCCGGTCGTGCTTTGCTTTTTCTAGGCAAACTTAACAGAAGACCAAAAAAGATTAGATTTATAGAAAAAAGAAATGAGAGATGAGAGAATAGCAGCAAAAATAGACTTGTCCTTAAATAATAGAGTGACTGATCTCTGTCAGAGCTGTACACTTGGGAGTTTGTAGAATGCTGTGTAGAATCAGTTCTTGTCAAATATCTCCACAAGCAATTTGAGATCGGAAGGAGGATCATCGAGAGCTTCTTTCTTGGCATGCTTCCTTGTAGAGCATCCACTCTCACCCAGACTAGATCATTCATAAAATGGGTCATCCAGAGGCCTTCCAAATTCAGACGAGCCTACATAAATTGCATGTCTGATGTCAGAGGCAGGTTGGTGTTATTTTCTTCAGATTCACATATACTAACGTATTAACAGAAAGCACACGGATATTGAGACATTCCCGATCATAGACGCGTGCCTCATTGTGGGCCCACCTAGGATGGGACCTAGGGGGATTGAAAGATCTGAGTGGGCCTTATCTCCCTACCAATTTTGGGCCCCACTTGATAATCCTATCACCTTCATCTGGGCCACACAAGTTTCAATGATTTTATAACGAATAAAAAGTGCAGCCGGTCTGTGGGCCTAGTCCATTCGGATGGGTACAAACCCCATGGATTTGGTATAATTTGAGCCTCTGTGTTTGGTCCACTTGGATGGACCCGCAGTGGGGCCCAAGCCTAGATGCACCATGCGCCCAGTGTGTAAGTGATAATTTCTATTCACACACACACAAACATATATGAATGTTTTAGAAATAATTCCTTAAATATTAATGTTTCAATAAGGACATGCTTTGTTTCAAATAAGGGTATTTTGGTTTTAAAAATAAAAAACACCAAAGTTTGCTTAAAACCTATTATAAAAATTTTTGACCAACAAGCAAAATGGTTTGAACATTGCAACAAAATAATTAATGATTTCTTCGTATGGTTTGGTCTTCAATGCACAAATAAAGAAAAGGAGACAAGGTTGAGAAATGTACTACTAGCTCCATTTGCAGTTGAGTCCCATTGCCGATAACCATCTGCATTGCATGTTTTCATGCTCCTCAAACTTTGATCAGAGTCCCAATAAACAGAAAGTTCTGATGCTCTCTCAACACCCTTGGACTTGTAAGGAGCAATATTATGAATTGTCCTATTGAGAGGACCCAATAGTTCATTCTCAATATACTCGTACCTGAAAGTCAATGAGTTTAAAATGAAAAATTGAGTTCTGTAAATCTACCTCTTGGGCAGGCATGCCGTATCATGTAGGAATTGTGGCTGTTGGTTATGATATGTGGGCTTTGGTGGGAATCCAAAAGGCTAAGAATGTGAATTAGACAAATTAGGATTACTAAATCACATTAATTGCTCTTTGCAAAACATTAAAAAATAAATAAATAAATAACCATACATGTTCTTGCAGAGCGCATCAGTGACAAAAGACAGATCGATAACTTGCATTCGTATCTTCGAAATCTTATCAACAGGAAACTCATCAAGTAGCTCCACTATAAGCATATAGAGCTTCTCCACATTTGCTCCTAGCTGCTGCTGCAGGTCTTCAAATAGGTGTTGCTTCAATTCTCTTTGCTTTGGAGTCATTTCATCCTTAAAGAGATCATCCCCAAACATGTAAAATGCAAATGGATACGAATACGAAAGAACACGCCTAGATCTGAAAAGTCTATAGAGTCCATTTGTCAGCCAACTAAACTCTTTGATACCCAACTCCTTACTCTCTAAAACTGTTTTCTTATCTTCTATGGTTTCCTCAAGCTCGGATTCCAACTCAAGGGAATATGTATGAGCCTTGTATTGGATGTGATAATGCATGTACCCGTAAAGATGTAGCATTGCCTGCCCAGCTTTTTTTTCTCTGTTTTGTTTGTAGCATACACAAGCATATACGTCAATATTTGACCATCTGCGATCCCGGTGAATTGCACCACCACACAGCCAACTGAATCAAAATGGTCAGATTTTAGAAGAAAATATCTAATTGATATCAGATCACAAGTGACAAATTTAAGCAAAAGACTAATTTTGAGTTACAAGGAAAGATCAAACCAGATAATTAATCATGCAAGAACAAGGGGACTGAGTGGCCGCCCACTATCAGGCTTTGTATCCATTTGCTTTTGGGAGTTAAAGAAGAAAAAGCACAAAAAGGAACTTAGGAGAATTTTAAAGTTTAAACAAATGCACATTGCTATATAGATGGTGCTGGTGCTTCTAAACTAAAGAAAATGTATCCTGGATGAAAGATATTACATGCAGATATGAGCTAGGAATAACAAGTGGGACCAAGGAACATTATGTCCGGGAAAATATACAAA
Source organism: Camphora micrantha (assembly GCA_003546025.1). NCBI lineage: Eukaryota > Viridiplantae > Streptophyta > Magnoliopsida > Laurales > Lauraceae > Camphora > Camphora micrantha. The sequence continues at coordinate 55,093,200 of QPKB01000002.1, read as the reverse complement.
TTTAATGTCTACATAAAAAGTTGGGGGTGTGAGTCAAAGTTGGCAAAGTAATTGGAGGTAGTGGTGAGGTTCAAAGCTATGATGCACAGATACAACATGGATACGGCAAGAACACGCCATAGTCACGGCAGGGACACGGATTTTACACATAAAAAGTGAAGTATCGGATACAATACGACACAATATGTTGCTCATTTTGAAGTATACGTGCGTCATAGGTTCAAAGTCTAGTATAGGAAACATGTAGATTCTGGAGGATACCTCAGCTGGGAATGTGTACTAGTCGGTCCAAACTTATTGATGGTTTCGTCCCAAAGAATGTTATTTAGCTCAGCCCTACTAAGTTTTAGAAAGAAGAGTCATCTAGCATTATACTGCAAAATGTCGAAGTTCCAGCTTCTTTGCTTTGGGTCTTCCTAATGATGTTTTCATTTGTAAGGACTCACAAGAACAAAGAATATTCTAAAGGTCTCAATTGGGTGAATTCTCAAAAGGATCATTTTTTTACTCTCTTTCCTTTGATAAGGGAGGTTAATTTTAACAGGTCCAAGTGTAGAGAAGTATTGTTGCATCAAGGCTTTTTGTTAGACATAAGATGTGGCTCCCAACACCTCAGAGAACCACCTGGCTGCGTGCGCATGTAACAACCCTTGATTAGGGCTGTATATGTTCTATTTCCTGGGGCTATTCTTCGGATCTTGTATTTTGAGTTAAATATTCTATATTGGATCCTCAACTTTTTATGGTTGATTCTTATTGATGCTATTGCTATTTTTACAGGTCAGTCATTGTTTATTTCAAATTGGTTTCTGGTTGATATATATTCACATTATCAGTATATCTACCTATATTCATATTATTAGGATGGGAAAAGACTGGATTGGCTCAAGGTGGGCCCCATGCCAAAAATAAGAGGGGCAGAAAAGGTGACATTTTTAAATTGGGGGTGTTTTGGAGAATTACCTTATAAATATAAATATAAAATCTCAGGTGGGATTTGGGGTTAATCAAGGGAATACCTGGGGGCACAGGCTGCAGGCAGTTCTGGTAACAGTTTAGGGTGGCTTGCAATAACAGAATGAGTGGGGAAAATTAGAGTTTTGCAGAATTATGTCGAATCAGCCAGGGAGGGTTTTAAATCAGAGTCCAATGAGGTTGTAGAAGGCCAGGGCTGACTAGGCCTGACTTCTGAGACAGGTTAAGGTGCAGTTTGGGTGAAATTTAGATGAATTTTAAGAGGTATGAGGGTAAGAATCCGCTAAAATTGTGTAGGAAATTAAGGGGAAAAACTAAAAGAAGAAGACAGTGGAATCAGAAGCAATAAAATAGAAACCTCACTGATTATAGTAATATTTGATAGGGAAAGAGGGGCGAGGAAGGACCAAAAGCAAAACCAAATCCGAAGCATAAGCTCTTCATCAATTGAATAGAGTCATCACAGACGGCAACACCCAATGAGGAAAAATCCAAACATATATCAGCATTAAATGTGCAGAAAAAAGTATATAAACCTTTTTCAAGGAGCAGGACGTCCCCTTTCCTTTGCTTGATCACATTGGAGTGACCAACTTCCGTATATACAATGACCAGACTCTCTAAAACTTACATTAACTAAGACTTTTCCATATTTGGAGGGGGGAAAACTACTGGAAGGGCTGTACATGTCTGGTCCCTTTAATTAAGTTTATGACAACGGTCTTAAGTGATGAAAGGCCCATTGATTGGGCTGTTTGGCCAGGCAAGTCTGTGTGCGGGTGTACTGTGTAGCAGTCATCCATTCTAGTTGAACTTCAGTAGAAATACAAAAGGCTAAAAGGAATAACAAGACTAATCTGCTGTTACTGTGTAATATGTCTGTTTTTCCAGTTCACTTTCTATTATGTACTGCTCTTAATAAATACAACAGCTCTGTTTCCAGCAAAAAAAAAAATAAAATAAAATAAAATAAAATAAAATAAAATAAAATATAAAATTGAAAAACAAGACTGCTACAAGGACATGTTATCTTCTTAGGTAAAATCCCCTTCTCAAAACTAAAGATGCTCGAGTAGATAATCTATATCAGAATCTTAACTCATAAATTGTTCATTAAATGTGCAGAAAAGTGTGCATAGGGGTTTCTCAAGGAGCTGAGCATCCCCTTTCCCTTGTTTATGATTCAAGGGACACTACTACTTCCGTATCTACCATTACCTTATCAGACTAACCAGAGCAAATTTGCAATGAGACAGAATACAGAGATTTGGAGAAAACATGCATACCATCGTGTGGGTCGATTGTGTTTATATAGGAAAAAATATAATCAAGGAAATTAAAATCACAATCAATGATATCAATCTACGTCTAGTTAATTACGTGGAATTAGCATCAATTACAAGAAATCAGTCTAACTACAATAAATGATTGGTCCCATATTTAGCAGTGTTTGACTATCGTACCAGACACACATGAGAATTGGGATAAGACGTATGGGACAAGATCACGTCAGTGGGACCCTTAGATTTTGTGGCGGTTCCTACAGTCTCTACACCTGACTCTAATTCTTACAGTAACCAAGAATCTTCCATATTTGGAGGAACCAAAAAAAAAAAAAAAAACACACACTTCTGGAAGGGCTGGACATGTGTGGTCCCTTTGATTAAGCTTATGACATAAGTCAAGTGATGAAGGGCCCATTGATTGGGCTGGTTGACCAGGCAAGTCTTCGTTTGGAAACCATAGGCATGAACTTGGGGTGCATCTGTATGTGTGTGTAGCAGTCATCCAACAAAGTTCTAGTTGAACGTCAGTAGATATACTAAAAGCTAAAACTGCTGCAAGGACAAATGTTATCTTGTTCAGTAAAATCCCGTTCTAAAAGACTAAAGTTACTCAAGTAGATAATCTATGGCAGAGTCCTTACTCAGAAATTGTTGATTTCATGTGTGTCTATGATATTAAATTGAAACAAACACATTTAAACTGCTCCATTGTTTGTTACAAGATATGCTCCTTATATCATTCCTCCATACATAAAAACCTGGAATCGTCTAGACAACTATTATACCATACACAGAAGTGACAACTGGCAATACAAAGATCTAAATAGAAAAGAATACTTGACTTCAGACACTTTAAGAGCCATCATTCTTTACCAAGACTCGAGGGCTAATCCCTAAGGCCGTAACAGCTGAGAGCCTGAGACACATAGTTGGTAAACTAAAAGCATAAGGTGATTTGAACTAAACATTAGAGATGTTCATGAGAATAAGTGCAGTGTGCTGGTTTTTCAGGTGTTTTTCTCATTTTCCACTGGTTCATGTTTACATATATTTCCAATGGAATGTGATTATAAGATTATTTTAATGAAACTAGGAATGCTTGAAGTCTTGGTCAAGCAACACTTTATGTGCTTTCTAATGCCAATATATTCACTCAGATTTCCTACAAACAAAATTACTTCCGGACAAATTATTGATGGATAGCTAAACATATGCATGTTACATAGGATGATTAAGAGGCTTGACTTGAAATCCATGATCATGTTCACACAACATCAAGGCAATGCAGGGAATAGTGGCGGAGACAAGAGGGGGGAAGGGGGGGGTGGGGGGCCGGGGGCCGGGGGCAACAATGGTCGATCAATAATGTCAGTAAAATAATTTGGCAAAAAAAAAAAAAAAAACAAGAAATTTGAGAAAAAAACTAAAGAATATATATGTAAACATAATATTGGAATTTTGGAATCATGTATTCAATCCAATTTTACCAATATACTAGTTATTAGATTATACCCAAAATTGAAAAAAAGAAAAAGAAAAAGATGAATTTGTATTGCTCTCTCACCTAACAACATTCAATAATGGGTCCAGAAGACTAAAAAAGGTTGACATATTGCATGATTTTAGCATATTTACTTGTGAGCATAAGTTATGTTCAAAAAAATCAAATTTAATCATACTCTTTGAAAACCATAATATAGGGTTGATGTTCACAAAAAAAGTTTTGATGTTTGGCCCATTAATCGTTTGGAGCTCAAATATTCTAATCAAATGAAATTTCCTACGTAAGAATTAGATTAGATTTAATTTAATCAAGATATTGAATTAAAATTTTAAACATTCAAAATCTGATTGCAACTTAGATGGGCAGGTGTTCAAAACGTCTGACTATGAGTGCCAAACTCGAGAGCATATGGATTCTACACTCTAGAAAAGTTGAAAAGAAGGGTGAAGAAAAAGAAGGAAAAAAGGAAGAAGAAGGAAACACAGCCCTTTTTATTTGCTTATAAAAAGGAAGCACGCTTGGAATGGAGTTATTGTTATAGAAAGAGAGAAAGCAGATAGATAACAAAGAAATGTCATCAAAAGAATTGTCTTTTGGGTAAAAAATAAAATTGTCCTCCAAAAGAAAAAAATTGCCCTACTCTTTTAACAAGAGGAAAAATAAAAGTTGATAAAGGGCAAACAAGAAAGAATATTTGAGTAAAACCAAAATTGCCCTACTGAAGCAGGCCAGATCCATGATCGGCCAACCATTGTGCCCAAGCCCACTAAATCCCATGAAAGAAGATTTCCAGATCTTTCAGTAGATCGTCATCCAAGTCTATATTTCTTATTTTCTATTAGTAGCTGAATTTTAGGGAAAGTTATGAGAGTAATTAGAAAGTTTTATCTTATTTGATTTAGAGTTTATTTTATTAGAATTGTTTCCATAATAGAATTAGAGTATGGACTCTATAAAAAGGATTGTAATCCCTCCTTAGGGACAAGTTGATTAACCAATAAAATTTTATTTCCTTAAGAATTTCTCTTGGTGGTTTGTCTGTGGCGTGGGACCGTTTTTGATCCTATGGATCCCTATCCCTAAGCCTTTCGCTTGGAAAAATACCTTGTTGGCTGTGTGGGGGCATTTCGTAATACTGAGATAAGCCCTGATTTCTACAAATGTACCAATTAGGCTTGTCTTAATCTCAACTTCCGGAGCTTGGTCAGCCTCGGTAAAAGTATTAGCCGACCCCCTCTCTTCCTATGCAGCTCAGTAAGAGTACCAAGCATGTGCAGTTCGGTAGTAGTGCCGAGGTGGATCCACAGGGCGTACTTGATTTCGGTACCTCCAGCAGCTCGGTCAACCGAGGTGGACACTATTGTCAATCAGCATTAATGAGATTGCGGCTGTGCACTGATAGATAAGATGGGCACCGGATATAGATAAGGCATAGATCTTATCCAACCATCACATCAACAATCATGCAAAAGGTCAAGGTATCGTCCGATGGGACAGCACCTCTACCTACCACCACTAAGGAGAAAAGGTATGGTCCGATAGGACAATACTCCCACTAACTCCCACTAAGGAGGGATCTGAGGTGACCAACACCTATATATATATATATATATGCATGAGGTAAAGCAAACAAAGGTATGCAAGACAACATATCCTCATTTCTCTCTTCTTCCTCACTCACTCACCCTTTGTTCAGTGACTGCACTACTTAGGCGTCGGAGTGCCTTCGGCTGATTGCAGCCAGGGCCTCTAACCCTTTTTCTCCTTTTCAGGCTACAGGAGCTATCCTCTCTCCCAAAAGCTTCACAATAAATCCCATTTGATCAAGTCTGTAATTTTTAGGCACTTACAATTGGCGTCATATGTGGGAAGTCGAGAGATTCCAAAAACGTCATGCCGCCCAAAGCTAGAAAGACCGGCAAATCTTCTAAGGCCCTACTAGCACAGTAATCACCAGTGATGCGAGAAATAGCGCCGTCTCAAAGGTGACTGGAGCAGCGAGAGACGATCCTAATGCAAACGTCGCCGGTGTTGCAGGATACCGACATTACAAGCATGGGTGGAACGACGAGGAGCGGCTCCAGCGCAGCCGCCACCCTCCCGTCCAAAAAGGACCCAGGGCAAAACTCGTCCGATGGGAGCTTCGGGGTAGGAACTTCGAGGGGAGTGACAGTGCCCTCCCGGCGGAATGTTCAGTCAGCCAAGCGTCCCCAACGGCGACCGACGCCCCCTCACCAGAACCAAACCAAGGGCAGACCTCGTCGGGAAAGAGCTCCCCAGCGAGACAGGTCCCCAACGCCTGTCATGTCCCATCTATCCCGCCTCCAAGCTGAGGGAGACGAGGACGATGACCATAATCCTCGCACTGAGGACATCAGAGCCCAAAACGCCGTTATCCAGGAGAAGGACGAGTTGATCTGTCAACGCCAGCGGCAACTGCGAGAGACAGCGACAAACCAGGCTCCGCCCCCCCGACTTCATTCGACTGGACAAGATTTGAGGCGGATCTTGGACAACAAGAGACGCCACCGAACCTATGATGAGGGTTCAAGCAACAGCCACCCAAGCGACATCCAAGGAAGACTGAAGCGGAGGTCATAAAACAAAGATGATCTGCCTAACTGGCTCGACCAACATATCAAGCAAACAGTCCAACGAAATATGGAGGTAGCCGGTTTCGCCCGAAACCAACTAAACACCTATGATTCAGGAGATCTTGGCACTTCTCCTTTCTCTCGGGAAATAACAGACTTCCCCCTCCCTGAGAGGTTCAGCATTCCGAGGTTCACTCTTTATGATGGAACCTCGGACCCAGTAGCTCATCTCTGACATTTCACCCCACGGATGTCAATCTGGGGTGATGTCGGGCACTTAAACTGCAGGGTATTCTCCTCCACCCTAGGAGATCTCCCCCTCAGATGGTTCTGCACGCTTCCGGAGGAGTCGATCTCAAGCTGGCGGCAACTCAGAGGCTCTTTCTTGGAAAAGTTTCAGGCACAGAGGGTCATCCCGAGGACAAACAACGATCTGATGGCCATCAGGATGAAGGAAAATGAGAACGTCACTCGATTCGCTAAAAGGTTCTGGACCATCTACAGCTAGATCGAGGACGCCAATGATGAAATCACCGTCATATGCTTCAAAAAGGCCCTATTACCAGGCAACGAGCTCCGAAAGGAACTCGTTCGATATCCCGTGGCCATGATGAAAGCATTGATGACCCGGGTGAGCCAGTTCATCGAGCAGGAGGAAGGCGAGACCCGAGCTCGGGAAAACTTTGGACTCAAACGCGAAAGCACCCAGAGCAGAGATGGACCTCCTTTGACGGACAAAAAACTGTTCCAAAGAAAGGAGAAGAGCCGCGATAAAACTTCCTCGAGCTCGATTATGACCTCGGCGCCCACTTCCGGGGGGAAAAAGAGAAACAAGCCATCTGCCGACTCATACAGGGCCGTAAATACAGTCTTCAAGGAGCCCATATATAGGCTTCTAGGCAAAATCAGAACGCAGCCGTTCTTCAATGGCCACCGCAGAGAGAACAGAAACATGCAAGAGAGAGAAGAGTTGCAAGAGGATTTGCTTATCATTGTATTGACGATGGTTACATATATAACACTGTAGCCTAGTGGATCTGATTAAGATCTGATTACAAGATCATAGTTAAGGCATTAATATCTATCTAATATCTAGTGACAACTCATACATGTTGACCGTGACCCAATCTGTCTAACCCATTGGTCAAGCTGACCTGCTGCTGCTAATGAAGGGTGATCCTTCCACTCGTGACCAGAATAAATTCTGTGCCTACCACAAATAGAATGGGCACAGAACGGAAGACTGCATGTCTTTCAAATCTCACCTTGAGAGGCTTATCAAGGAGGGTCGTCTAGAGGATTACATAAAAGAAGAAAACAACAATAATATATGAGCTCGTCAACACCAGAATGATGACGACAGCGACGAGCCGAAGGAATAATAAATGTTATCCACTTAGCCCCCGCACCAAAAGGAAGCAACCAAGCTCGTGCTGAGGCCAGAAGAGCCTCCCACAATAAACAGGTGATGACAACCGAGCTTGAGCCATCCACAAAGAAAGCTCGGATGGAGAGACCAAGGATCTGGTTCTCGGACCAAGACCTCGAGGGGGTCCAATTGCCTCACAATGACCCCCTCATTCTCACTCTAAAGCTGAAGAACTTTGTGGTTAAGAGGGTGCTTGTAGACCCGGGAAGCTCCTCAGAGATCCTGTACTTTGACTGCTTCAAAAAGTTGGTGCTCAAAGAAGAGGAGTCTACCCCAAGGGAAAGATCTCCCTGAAGGTTCAAATTGGGGGAGCCAGCATGCAGATCGACTTCCTAGTGGTTGACGTACCATCGCCCTACAACGCGATCATGGGAAGAACCTGGCTACACAGCATGGAGGCTGTACCCTCCACTCATCACCAGAAGCTGAAGTTCCCACTCGAAGACGGGGATGGCAGAGTTGAGGTGATAACGGTCAGAGGCGACCAAGAAATGGTCAAGCACTGCTTAATGGCCTAGCACCTGGCAAGGTAGAACCGTCCCAGATACACATGGCCGAGTTGGAAGTGGAGCTGGAATCAGTAGGCCGAGACACGGAGCAGTAAAGCATCGAGGATCTGACCGAAGTCAGGCTCGACCCCTCTGACCCCGAGCGATACTTCCTCCGCGGGAGCCAGCTCCCCAAAGCCGAGAGGGCTGAGTTGCTCAACTTTTTGCTGCAGAACAAGGAAGTTTTTGCCTGGACTCCTTATGAGATGCCTGGCATCGACCCTGAAACCATGAGCCATAAGCTGAACGTGGACCTCAAACACAAGCCCGTGGTTCAGAAGACACGCAGAATGGGGGTCCCACAAACAGAGGCTGTGATCGAAGAAGTCCGGGCCATTAGAGAAGTGCATTACCCGGAATGGCTAGCCAATACAGTGGTGGTCAAGAAGAAAAATGAAAAGGGGAGGGTCTGCGTGGACTTTACTGACCTCAACAAGGCATGCCCGAAGGACAGTTTTCCACTCCTAAAGATAGATCAGCTGATTGATGCCACCGCAGGACATGACAGGATGAGCTTCCTCGATGCCTATCGAGGATCCCACCAGATTCCGATATATGGACCTGACAAAGAAAAGTGTGAGGCCCCACCTCTTGTGGACCCTCACTTTTGAATTTGAATACTATTTTATAGCCTAAGATACTTATCTATACTAATTAATAGGGGTTAGTAAGGGTAGATATGTATTTTCCTAAGTTATAGACCCTTTATGTAATTTATAGAGTTTTTAGAGTGTCTCTTATAAGTTTTGAGTTGGTTAGAGGCCCTAGCTAGTTATTAGTATTTACTATAGGGGGGTTTCCACTTGAAAAGCTTCTAGAATCCCACTTAAAGACCAAATTACCCATGACTCTAACCCTAATCCCATGTTAACAAAAGGGTATTCTTGTACCTAACCACCCAACATAACCTATTTATACTACACCCTCCCATACTATACGATGGCTACTATTCCTCTCTCAATTCCCTCTTCTTCCCTTAATTACCTCCAACACTCTCCCAAATTCCCTCCAATTCTGTTACCTCCCTCTCGTTCTCCTTATGAAACCCTAAGAAGAAGAAGATGATCTCATCTGCAACCTATTTTACTTGGATTTCTCTCTGTCTCTATCTCGGTCATCCCTCTCCCTAGCCAAATCAGGTGAGTACCCTCCTCTAGTTCAGTTCCTATGGAATTCCCTCTTTCTCCCTCTAGATCTCGTTCCTTATAGCATTCTCTGGTGGAAATGGGTATATGAGTAGAAATCTCTTCTAGATCTGAGTTTTTGGGGCTGATCGTGAGTCTGAGAAGACCATAGAGCTGGGATTTCCCCTTTCTTTTACCGGATTAGATCTCTGTTTTCTCTCCTTTCCTTCTGCAATTGGTCAAGGCAAGTGTAATATACTTACTTAACATAGAATGGATGTTTATTGTCCTTGATTCTGAGATTTTCTATTCTATTGATGTTAGAATTGTTAGATATACCCTTGAGCATGTTTTCATGGATGTTTGGCCATTGATGGATGGGTTGACCTCATTTGGAAGATCAATGGCCCATGGATTGGATGGTTGAATGTTTATTGGAATGTTTTTTTATGATTCTGGATGTGTATGTGGTGATTGGGCGAGATGGGTTGAGTTCTAGATTGGATAAAAAGGAAACCAGAACTCCGGAGTTGTAGAGCGTCTCTGTGTTCTATTGGTCGAGATCAGGTATTGGCTGAGATCAGATGATCGAACTCAGTGTCCTGCCAAGCACAATGCTCAAGCCGAGACCAGTGTCTAGGCCGAGCCCATTGTCATGGCCGAGCTCAGTGAAATGTCTGACCTCAGTGCTTGACCGAGCTCAGCGCCTGACCGAGCTCAGTGCTTGACCGAGCTCTGCGCCTGACCGAGCTCTGCGCTTTGTCTGAGCTCTGCACTTGACCGAGCTCTATGCTTTGTCTGCGCTCAGTGCTGGATCGAGCTCAGCGTTTGACCGAGCTCTGCGCTTGACCGAGCTCTGCGCTTTACCGACCTCAGTGTCTGTCCGAGCTCAGCGCTTGACCGAGCTCAGCGCTTGACCAAGCTCAGTGTCTGACCGAGCTCAACGCTTCGCCGAACTGAGCTGGGTGACCGAGCTGAGTATTTTACCGAGCTCCGTACTTAGCCGAACTCCGAGCTTGATTCCTAGAAGGCAGGATTTCCAACAAAGGAAACTAGGACCTGGGACATCCCTTTTAACCAGGACTTTCAGTGGGTACGGCCAACTACCTAGGCCAGGGGGTTCGCCGAGCTCACAGGAATTCCTGAACAACCAGGCATTGCCTGCAGGAAGAATATTTCCATGTTCCCAGTGTGCCGAGTTGATTACCCAGGCCAGGAAGTCAGCTGAGCACACTGTGTACAGCGACACCTCCCAGATTCTACTTTTGATTGTTGCGATCATGTGTGGGGCCCATTGACCATCCAAATAGACTTCCATCACTGTGCCCAGCCCGAGTCAATGGTGTGGCTCAACCTTGACTCGTGGGGTCCAATAATTAGGGTCCAGGTTATGTAATCTAAGATAATTCGACCCTTATATGTTACTAATGATGCTCGTAACTTCTGGAGCACCAAACACAGTATTTATTAACATCTGAGGTATCATTTAAGGATCAAATTACCTGAGGTTGACCTGAACCAGATAGTGGACCAATTACTTAGGTTGGACTGTTGATATTTCCCATTGAATCTTATATTTGGAGATTTATCTCTCCCATCATATTACTGTCACTCTATTGTCCTTATTATTGTTTATACCTGTTAATGAATTGGAAAATGGAAGACCTGAACCTAGGACTACTTAGAGGTGACCCGATGATGTAAATGGGTGAACATTGACCCGTGTCTGTGGCTAGGCGGGCCCTTTTATGGTCTATGTATGGTTGTATAATACCCTAGATTGGAGAGGTTGATTCTATTGGACTGTTTAACATTGGAAATAGACTTGTTACCTCGTTTGGACTGTCTTCGACTAGGCCATGCACTTGATGGGCCTGGGTATGGATCCAACGAGTGGGCTTGAACCTGGATTGTGATCCATGGTAATGAATTGATACTTGGACCTCTTAGGGAATTGTTTGGACCTTGTTCACGGAAGGTAAAGCCTATACAGACACAGACCTTCATTGTTTCCTTGAGTCGGCATAGACATTCACTCAGTTGTTCTAAGTTCAGCCTGTTGACTGATCATCACTGGTAGGAGCTATTTATGAGTGTTGAGTGAGCTATCATGATGAGCTATGTTTTAGACGGACGACGTGATGCCGGGTCCGGTCTCCCCGAGTGATGAGTGTGGTGAGACTGATGAGTGTGATTGCGGGGCTCGTCATTCCCCAGCTTTGGTGAGATCCCCTGCCGCGATTGTGTTCAGTATGGGAGGGCCGCGGCATAATATCCCGCGGTATCCAACTCGTGTGAATGTGCCATATTGTTTTAAATTAGATATTATGTTTATCCTGATTCTCAATGCTTATCCTGCTCAACTGCCTAGATTCTGTATCTTGATATTTCTTTTTAACCATATGCTTGTCTTTACTCTTTTAATACATTTATCCTTTGTTACTTGTATACTGTGACTTGCCAGATCTTTAGATCTGACTCATTCTTGGTGCTTAGGTTTCGACCCTGATTATAAGGACGGCGCTTTTGCGCTAGCTGAGGTATCTGTAGCAGGAGATTACGGATGGGGACCAGCCGACCAAGAGGTCGAGCTGGAAGTTGGAAAGCCGACATCTGGGGTGTGAGAGTTCTTATGTTATTTTGGGATTTTGAGTGATTCTTGTAGTGAGCTTGGTAGCTGTCTTAATCTGTAATAAATCTTTGATCTTTACAACTTTTATACTTTAGGCTGGATTCCAGCCCTGCTATATTTGACATAGACATGTGATACCTTATCATTGATTCCGCATTATTAACTGTTGAACTTATATCGTTCGAAAAGTTTTAAATTGGACCTCACTGCGGACCTACGATCTTGGAAGTTCTCGGATTTTCCGGGAAGTAGCGCGCCAACTTCGGGTATCTTGACGGTTTTCTCGATATCCGAAATTGGGGCGTTACAAAAAAACCGCATTCATAACACCCAGAGGCATTTACTGTTGCAGGGTAATGCCATTCGGGTTAAAAAAATGCGGGGGCAACTTACCAAAGGCTGGCAACAAAAATGTTTCAAGTTCAGCTTGGCAAAATTATGGAGGTTTATATTGACGATATGGTCGTCAAGTCTAAAAGGTCACAAGACCACTTAACCGACCTCAATCAAACGTTCGCCATTCTCAAAGAATACCGGTTGAAATTAAACGCATCCAAATGCGCTTTCGGCGTCGGCTCCGGTAAAATTCTTGGGCAGCCTAGTCACCAGGAGATGGATCGAGGCCAATCCGGAACAGATCTCGGCGATACAGGCGGATCAAAGTCCGTCCACGGCGAAACAAGTCCAGAGGCTCACAGGAATGGTTGCCGCACTTGACCGCTTCATCAGCCGAGCCTCGGATAAATGTCGCCCCTTCTTCTAACTCCTGAAGAAGAGCTCGAAATTCCAGTGGACTTCGGAATGCGACCAGGCTCTCCAGGAGCTCAAAAAATACTTATCTTCGCCCCCCTTGCTATCCACACCAAGGCAAGGAGAAACACTTTACCTGTACCTGGCTGTTTCAGAACACACAGTGAGCTCGGCACTTTTCAGAGAAGAAGACAGGCAACAAAAGCCTATCTACCATACGAGCAAAATCCTACTTGATGCCAAGACCATGGATGAAAATAGCGGCCGCTACGCTATATCGGCCGTAGCGGCCGCCACCGCTACACTACGGCCAATTTATCAGCCATCGCACCCGTAGCGTCCGCTACGTCCGCTACGGGGCCACTACGGCCGCTACGGAGCCGCTACGAACCGCTACGAGGCCGCTACGAGGTGAGAAAAATTCCTACTTTCCAAATTTTTTTAAAATGCATAATAAGACTTATTTTTTTTCTTCTTCTCTCTAAATAACATTTCTACACAACTTTTCTACTCTTTTATGTTTAAAAGAACATCAAAAAGCACATGATCTTGCCGAATTACAGTCGATACAAAGTGTTCTTCTCAATGATTCTTCTCTAAGTACATCTTATTAGACACCCCCTTTAGTAGATGTATTTTTTTCTCTAGTTACTCTTAAGTCTTGACTTCATGACATAGTTTTTTCTTTTATAAGCTTTTCATTAGTTTCTAAGTTAGCATAACTAAGTAGCATGAACACATGTAAAAAAATGATCATTACTATTATTTTCTATTTATACAGTGATACAGGACCTTATACAGTGAGGGGACCGCTACGCCCCCTTACGTTAGTTACTTTTGCAAAAAAAAAAATACATTTTCTCTCATTTTCCAATATTCTAGATTTTCTAGAATTTTTTCATATTTTTTTGACGATTTTTTCAAATCGCACCGCTACGCCGCTACGCTACATATCGCCCGCTACGTAGCGTTTTGGCGGCAGGCCGCTACTCTCGCCGCTACCGCTATTTTCATCCTTGGCCGAGACCCGGTATCTACCACTTGAGAAAATTGCGTTGGCGCTAGTCAATGCCTCTCACAAACTCTCCCATTAGTTCCAAACATACACAATAGCGGTTGTTACAGAACACCCGCTTAAGTCCCTTTTCAGGAAGGCGGACTTCTCTGAAAGGATCTCAAGATGGGCCGTCGAATTGGGGCAGTACGATATCCAATATCAACCTAGAACGACGATCAAAGCCCAGGTTTTGGCAGATTTCCTTGTGGAATTCATCTCTCCGAGTTCAACACCAAGCCAGCCCGGCACCGAACTAGGAGGCAATAAGGGGAAAGAAGTTACCAATGTAGATGGAAAAGACACCGAAACCGAGCACGAACAATCTTGGAACCAGTTCCTCGATTCAGCTTGGAAAATATTCGTTGACGGGTCCTCGACATCAAAAAGGTCTGGCGCTGGCATAGTCCTTCAGTCTCCAGAAGGCCTTGTCATCGAGCAAGCCCTAACGCTGGGCTTCAGGGCATCTAATAATGAAGCTGAGTATGAGGCGCTCATCGCGGGACTCGGCAGCGCTAAGATCTTGGGGGCACAGCGACTAGTAGTCTTCAGTGACTCTCAATTAGTGACAAGCTAGCTCAGCGGAGACTACCAAGTTCATGATGCAAAGATGGCGGCCTACTTGTCTCACGCAAAGCAGCTCCTCTCCCAGTTTCAAAGAGCCAAGATCAAACAGATTGGCAGAGAATCTAACTCCCATGCCGACACCCTCGCTAACCTAGCCTCGGCTGTTGAAGCCGGAAAGAAAAAAACAATCGAGGTAGGGATGCTGGAAACACCGAGCATAGAGCTCCCATCGTCGCGGCTAGTCTTGTATACTGATCTCGATCCTAGCTGGATGGATCCTATCATCGCCTTCCTAAAGAACGACCGACTCCCCGAAGACAAGATTGAAGCCCACAAAATTAGGCTGAAAGTGGCTCGGTTCTGGCTATCTCCAGAAGGCAAACTCTACAAAAAGTCATACACCGGCCCATACCTCCGGTGCGTTCATCCAAGCAAAGTTGAAGACTTCCTCTACGAAATTCACGAAGGCATTTGCGGAAGTCACATCGGAGATCGGTCACTGGCTTATCGAGCCATCAGCCAAGGCTATTGGTGGCCATACATGCAAAAAGATGCCCAGCTGTACGCCAGAAAATGCAAAAAGTGCCAAAAATTCTCTCACTCCCTCCATCAACCAGCACAGGACCTGAGCCCACTTTCTAGTCCATGGCCTTTTGCTCAGTGGGGATTGGACATCGTAGGACCACTGCACCTAACTCAGGGTAATAAGAGGTGGCTACGATTATTTCACCAAGTGGATTGAAGCAGAACCTCTCTCCTCCATTACCGAGCACGACACAAAAAACTTCGTCTAGAAGAATGTCGTCACAAGGTTCGAGATACCACGAGCTTCGGTCTCAGACAACGGAACTCAGTTCGACTCCAATTACTTCAGGAGCTTCTGCCAGGGACTCGGTATCAGAAATTACTACTCAACTCCAGCTTATCCACAGAGTAATGGTTAGGCCGAGATCTCTAACAAGGTAATACTGGACTGGCTCAAGAAGAGGCTGGACCGAGCTAAAGGAAGATGGGTAGAAGAATTGCCTAGCATCCTTTGGGCATACAGGACCACCCCAAGGCGCTCCACTTCAGCGACACCTTTCTCCTTAGCTTATGGAGTGGAAGCTGTGATCTCTCTCGAAATCGGTCTTCCAACCCTGAGATCGGACCTCTTCAACCAAAGGCAAAACGAGGTAAACTTGGCCAAGCAGCTCGACTTAGCCGAAGAACGACGGGAGGCCGTAGCCGTCTGCCTGGCTTCCTATCAGCAACAGTTGGCCAGAGGATACAATCAAAGAGTCAAAGAGAGGAGGTTTTCTGTTGGAGAACTAGTCCTAAAAAAGGCACTTCCTGTAGATAAGAATCCCAATGTAGGCAAGCTAGCACCAAACTGGCACGGACCATTCAAGGTGATCTCGGCCGCTGAGCAGTCTGCATATAGGCTTGAGGACATGGATGGTAGGGAGCTGCCACGGCCATGGAATGCCACCCATCTCAAGAAATATTACTTCTGAGTTGTACTCGACTAATGGAATCAATAAAAAAAAAAAAAATAATTCAAAAGTACCCCGAGTTTCTCGCCAAGCTACAAACGAAAGCCCTTGAACTATAAAGGCACACCCTGTCACAGGACTCGGTGGCACCAGCTCGATTACAGAACCAGCTACTATTCAAGGTCGGTTATAGAACCAGCCGTTACTTCAGCTCGGTTACAGAACCAGCTGTTATTCAGGCTCGGTTACAAAACCAGCTATTACTCCAGCTCGGTTACAGAACCAGCTGCTATTCAAGCTCGGGTACAGAACCAGCCATTGCTCTAACTTGGTTACAGAATCAGCTGCTATTCAGGCTCGGTTACAGAACCAGCCATTGCTCCAACTCGGTTACAGAATGAGCTGCTATTCAGGCTCGGTTACAGAACCAGCCATTACCCCAGCTCGATTACAGAACCAGCTGCTATTCAGACTCGGTTACAAAATCAACTACTATCTACAGAGCCAGTCAGCCAGCCATTACTCCAGCTCGGTTGCCGAACCAGCTATGTCAAGGCTATATTGTGGCTCGGTTACGGAACCGGCCGCACAAAACACCATGAGAACTTAGTATGTTGGTTATGGAACATATTTCGAGTTACCGAACTCGCATACCTAGGCGTTTCCTGAAGAATACAAAAGAACTTGGCCTAGATTACTTCTTCTAAAATTCAGAACGAATTTAGTAAGAGACCGTTTCCTTGAGTTAAGAAATTTAAGAGTGTTTTCAGGTTCCGGTTGTTAAACTTGGAAGAAACGCATGCGGCTCTTAAAAGACAGTGTACAATTGAAAGAAAGAAAAATAATCTTTATTAACAAATAAAGGTACAAGGAACAATCATGCAAAGAAAAGAAAAGTACATCAAAAAGAAGAAAAAGAGGCTCAAGCAGCGCCGGAGGGAACTTCGGCGGGAACTTCAGAGGGGACCTCGGCTGGAGGGGCTTCAACGGGGACCTCTGGAGGAGCTTCGGAAGTAGCAACAGCAAGAGGAGTAGGGGGAGGTGCATGATTCTGCTTGGTCGCCTGATCTCCGAGCTTGGGCAAGTCCTGATAAATGGGGTGTTCCTCAGGAATCCCCATCTTTTTCAGTACGGCCTTGCACCCATGCTCGAATAATCGTTGTCCTAACACGTCGACCTGGGCAACGTAGTCCCTTGTGGCCTCCTCCACTTCGTCTCGATAAGCGGTCTCCACTTCAGCCTGAGATGAGGCTTCGAGATCGGCCTTCTCCTTCCAGACAACCTCTAGCTCGACATTTTTCCTCGCCAGCTCGGCATTCTTCTCCTCCCACTCGGCTTCGAGTTGGATCGCCCTCTTGGCCTTCACCTCAGCCGCCCCCTTCAATTTATTGCACTCAGCTTTCACCTTGCAAACCTCGTTCATAGAGAACTCAAGGTCCTTCCCGAGGGCGAAGTTTTTCTCTTCCTCCTCCTTCAACCTCTTGCAGTTGCCCTCCAAGGCCTCCGCGAGCCTTTTTCTCTCCGAATCCAGCTGGTCAATTCTAGTGTCTCTGTGCTGGACCCTGTCCAGAGCCACCTTAACCTTCTAAACAATCTGTAGAAAAAAGAGGGAGACGAGCGTCAAACAGGAAACCACAAAAGCTTGAAGTAGACCGAAAAGCCTCTGACGAAAAGGACTTACCGAGAAGGCAGTGATCAGCAGCGTCGCATCATCCACCCCCTACAGCCTTTGCATGTCTAAAGACAGAGCACAGGCATTGGCGAATGTCGCAGCGGCATGGGGATTGCCGTGAAGAAGGTCCTCCACCGTCACTTGTTTACCCGCACCAAGGGAGAAAGATGGCCTCCACGAAGCCGGCCCCGCAGGCTGGTCTTTAGTAGGGGCCTGCTCTTCTGGGCCCTCAGTCCTGGGCCGCTTCTTCGGGGCCTTCTCTCTCTCTCTCTCCCTCGTCTCTGTGGCAGGACGCTGCCGATCCACCGAGCCAGGCCTTTTGGACCTGGGCCTCTTTTCTGGCCGAACCTTTTCCTTCCTGGTCTCGGCGGGGCGCTCTCGAACCGAAGCGCCAGCGGCAGTAGATCCCCAAACAGCGTCCGAGGCGACAGGAGCGGGGTGTTTATCGGCGACGGGGGGATTGGGGGCGAAAGTTTCCTCCCCAAAACGCTTTTCCCCCAACTTCTTCGTCTCCAATAGCGGACAGCGAGGTGGCATTCTCCTTTCCTTCGAGCTCGGAGAGGCGTAGGCTTCGACAATTTGTTGCAAATCAGCTTCCGGCTCGGCTCGAGAAGTGGAAGTCTCAGCACCTGGAGCTTCTCAATGCTCAAGATCGGCAGGCACGTCCGCGGCCTCGGGTTTCCTCTTGATGTAGGTTCTGTACCTCGGTTCATACCCAAGGAGCGACCAGGCGGCACGGGTGTTGTGGCCCTTGTAGTTGCGCACTGCCCTTTGCCAGCTGCTATTTGGCCTCCAACCAGATTTGCTAGCCTCACTCTTCCTCTGCTCGATTTCTGCACAACAAAACATGAAGGCGTCAGGTCGGCAAAAAGAAATAAAAGTAAAAATAGGTGGAGGAGTTCGGCATTTACTTGGAGGAATCCCGTAATGCCGGGGTATCCTGTACCGCCTCTCCAGTTTCACTTGCCCCTAACTCCCAATTGCCGGAGACAAACAGACGATCGTCCCCGGCATGTCGGCTCGAGTCCTCCAGGTCGGTAACGAACTGTTCCCTCCCTGGCCTCCCCCGGAGGTAGAAGCAGGTACCGTCTCCGACCGATTTGCACACGTCATAGGCGTCCTCGATGTCGTGGACACCGAGGTTAATCCCCAAATCCTATTGAGCTCTACAGCGCCCATTATTATTTTGTAACCATTGGCCATCAGCTGGCAGGGGCTGAGGTGCCATGCTGACAGGCAAGCTCTCAGAAAGGGGTGAACTGGGAACCTAACCCCTCCTTCAACTATAGCAATCAAAGGAAATGGCATCCAACCATCAGAGAACACGAAGCCATCAAACTTGTCATCAGGGTCATCTAACATGGTCCGGACATCGTCGGGAATGTCGTACATCTCCCTAAAGTTGGCCATGGCCTCAGGGGTGTCCGCCTAGTGCCTATAGGCTCCATTTTTCTAAAAAACCCTAGACAGAGAGCAAAAACCCTAGAAGAAAGACGAAAATCAGGAAAAGATAAGAGAAAGAAGGAGACTCACAAAGACTAAAAGGGGGACGGGGTCTCGACGGCGACGGAAGTTCTTTTCCGCTCTCTCCTCTGCAAAAGGTCGTCCTCTCTAGCAAATACAAAAGTAGAGGAAGGAAGGGGCAGCACCCCCATTTATAAGATCAAAAGGGGGCGACCCTTCGGATTTCAAGGGCGCAGGTGCGAGGCGTTGCCTCGAGCATTGCACACGCCTCTTCGAAGACACTAGAAGCCCCATTGGGAGGCGACACGTGTCACCGACGGTTCTCTTCCCACATCGATCAAAGCGCCTCACTCATTACCCTCATTAATTATCTAGGGCAGACGAAATGACGGTACCACAATTAATTGATCATCTCGTGCAGACGAAACGGCTGCAACATTAATCACCTCCGAAAAATGAAAAGACACCCACATCTCATTAATTGCCTCAGGTTCACGCATCAACATTGTAGATGAGGCATCTATGTGTAGAAGATAACAAGGCTGTATAGTCACAGGCCCCAGGCCCAGCCCAACAAAGGCCCATTACAGCCTCCCACACGTGGGTTGATTTAGTCAAAGATTGTATAGTTGTGTTTAGCTGATTTTTATCTAATTGTATTCCTTGTATAGATTAGGATTGATTCTTTCTATTCTTTTGTTTATTCTAATTTGTACTCTTGACATACTTAATGCCTTGATTAAGGCCTAACATAATGATAAATAGAGCAGTCGATCATCCAAAGGATCGATGACTTTTCTCTCCAATCTTTTCCTTCTCATTCTTCCTCAATCTGACATGGTATCAGAGCCATAATCTCTTGGAGACATCATCTACATCATCTCAGCAATACAGATCACACATCTGTGCCTTTTGGAAGCAAAAACGTGAGTGAAAACTCACTGTTTTCTCATCGTGATCATAGTGGCCCACCTGCGATCATCACAAAATCCACAAGTCTCTCTCCAGCCTTGGTCGCCCATCTCTTCTTGTCTTTTTGGAGATTTTTCCAGGATTTTTCAGAGATCAGAGGTAGGCCTTTTGATCCATCTTGTGATTATTCAACTTTTTGAAATAGTTTTCATCACAGCCGCTCAAAATCCTAGATTCTGAATGGATTTTGATGCGACCTTCACTGCTGGAAAGGGATTTTGATCCTGGTTTCTAGCCTTTCATCTGATCATCAATCAGATCTTTCTGTGGGCCCCACGAAGAGATCCAGCCATCAAAATTCAGTTCATCTGGACTGTTTCTGGCATTATTTTTTGAAACAACTGCACTTGTGTGTGCTGTGTGCGATTGGAAGCCTCATCCACTACTATTGGAGTGCTGTCTTGGATCTAGGGGTTGTTTAAACTCCTCTCCAACTATTGTTGACCTGCTGCTGGTTGTTTTCTTCTTCAAATTGCTACTGATCTTTCTTGTCTTCTACATTCTGCCATGGAAAAGTATGATGTTATCCCGATTAAATTTAACGGCCAGAATTATATGTCCTGATCTTTTCATTTAAAGAACTTCGTTGAAGGACAAGGGCTTTTCGGTTATCTTGATGGGTCGATCACTAAGCCACAAACTACAAGTATCACTGATTCCAAAAACTTAGCCACCTGGTCTAAAAAAAATGCTAAAGTGATCACATGGATTCTTAACTCCATTGATCCATCTCTTGCTGTGGCTCTTCAAGCCTACACTACTGCAGCTGACATGTGGGCTCATCTCAAGAAAGTCTATCATCAAACCAATAAGGCCCGGAAGTTTCACTTGGATAGTGAAATTGCAAAGTATAATCAAGGGGATAAATCTGTGCAGGAATTCTTTAATGGTTTTCTCACCTTATGGACTGAAAGAGATTCCATGTTGATCCAAACGGTCTCTTCCGGATTTCTATCTGAGGCTCTCAAGTTGCAAGAAGAAACTCATATTAGCCAGTTTCTTATGAATCTACGACCCGAATTTGAATCTGTCAGGTCGGCTCTCATGAATAGAGAAAATTCTGTTAATCTTGATACCTGCTTTCAAGAGGTCCTTCGCGAAGAACTTCGTCTCACCTCTCAGCGTACTATTTTGGAAGAACCAAAAGCCTTCCTTGCACCTCTCCCTGCTGACTCGACTCTTCTGGCAACCCCAACTCCGAAGCAGATTCAATGTTATGACTGCAAAGGCTTCGGACATACTGCCAAAAATTGCCGCAAGAATTTGGTTTGTAGGTATTGCAAACGGACCGGTCATCTTATTGAGGACTGTCGCAGCCTACAGCGACGGAATGAAACATAGCCTAAGAAGCCTCCCTCCAATATGCCCAGACAGAACATTCCTGCAGCATTTCAAGCTCAAGCACCCTTATCTGATACAGGAAGCACTTCATCCGGGGCCATATCCATGACTCCAGCCCAGATTCAAGAGCTGATCCAACACACAGTTACCTCTGCTTATGCGTCTATGGGCTTTTCTGGTGGTCGGTATCAAACTCATTCCTTTATAGCTTTTCCTGCATTCCACTCTTCTGCCTCTCTTTCTTCTCCTCTCACCTCATCTACATGGTTCTTAGATTCAGGAGCTTCAAATCACATGACATCTGTAGAACATAGTTTTACAGATTCTCACCCTTACCTTGGAAAAGAGAAAATAACCACTGCTAATGGTGATCAACTACTCATTTCTGGAGTTGGTACGATTACCTTATTTAGTGTCTCTGGCCAATCCATCACCCTTCCCAATGTGTACTTTGTTCCAAAATTATCAGCCAATTTACTTTCTGTAGGACAACTTATTGATGATGGCTATCTTGTTCACTTTTCTTCTTCTGGTCGTGTTATACAGGGGCGACAGACTGGGAAGGTGATCGCGACAGGGAGTAAACATGGACGTCTGTTCTTGCTGGACATTGGACACCATTCTTTCTTTGCTTCTTCTTCTTCTACAAATTTCAATAAATTGTGGACTGTTTGGCATAACCATCTTGGTCATGTGAACAATGCCCATTTGCTTTCCTTATTTAAGATTGGTTGTTTGGATTCTACAATTGATAATAAAATGATATCCTCTTTCTCTCAATCAAAGTGTGAAACTTGTTGCTTAAGTAAAAGTCACATTTTGCCTTTTTCTGTTCATAATTCTCGTGCATTAGCATCATTTGACATTATTCATTCTGATGTTTGGGGTATTGCTCCTACCTTGAGTAGGACGGGTTTTCAGTACTATGTGACCTTTATTGATGACCATTCTCGGTATACTTGGATTTACTTTATGCGCTTGAAATCTGAGGTCTTCTCCATTTTTCAAAAATTTTATAACATGGTCCAAACCCAATTTTAGAGAGCTATCAAGATTCTTAGATCAGATTCAGGTGGAGAATACATGTCTCATGAATTCTCTGCTTTCCTTTCTGATAAAGGCATTCTTCACCAAAAATCTTGTCCACATACCCCTCAGCAAAATGGAATTGCAGAAAGGAAGAACCGACATATTCTTGAAACTGTCCGCACTCTTTTAATTGCTTCTTTAGTCCCTCCCAAATTTTGGTGTAATGCTGCACAGACTGCTGTGTATCTTATCAACCGTCTTCCCAGCACTGTTCTGGGAAAGACTACTCCTTACGGAGTTCTCTTTGGTCATACCCCTTCATACTCTCACTTACGTGTTTTTGGTTGCTTGTGCTTTGTTCATCTTCCTCCTACTGAGCGCTCTAAGTTATCACCACAGGCAGCCAAGTGCGTCTTTCTTGGCTATAGTAATGAACACAGGTTTTTTGTGTTATGATCAGTTCGAGAAACGCATGCGCATATCTCGCAATGTGATCTTTTTGGAACAGATTCCTTTCTTTTCCTTACGATTGGATCATCATCCTATTGCTGTGTCCTATTTGCCACAATTCCAGGAATCGGCTTCTCCATCAGCTCTTCCCAAAGTCTATGTCCGGCGCAACACGGTTACTCCTATGGTGACTCCCTCTCCCGATCCTCTCCCAGTGCCGCCTCCTGAATCAGCAGGTAATCATGCTCCTTTTGATACTACCATCTCTCTGCGAAGCTCTAGTCGTCCTTCTGTTGCCCCTAACCGTTATGGATTTCCTGCTCTCTTTTCATCTTTAGATAGTGCTCCTATCCCCACCTCATATTCACAGGCCTCCAAAATAGCTTACTGGCAGGATGCTATGAATGAGGAATTGCTCGCTCTTGAAGCAAACCAGACATGGGACTTGGTACCGACTCCTACAAAAGCATCTGTGATTGGCAGCAAATGGATCTATTCTGTAAAAGTTAATTCTGATGGGAGTCTTGATCGCTACAAAGCCAGATTGGTTGCGCAGGGTTACAAGCAGGAGTATGGCATTGATTATGAAGAGACATTTGCACCTATGGCCAAAATGACCACCGTACGTACTCTTCTATGTGTCGCTGCAGCCCGCAACTGGCCTCTATGGCAAATGAATGTCAAAAATGCCTTTCTTCATGGCGAGTTGAATGAGACTGTCTACTTAAAACCTCCTCCGGGCTATGCTTGTCCTCCTCAGCATGTTCGCAAATTGCAGAAATCTCTTTATGGCCTCAAGCAGGCTCCCAGGGCTTGGTTTGATAAGTTCCGGGCAGCAATTCTTCAAGCTGGATTTCGTCAGAGTCATGCTGATAGCTCCCTATTTCTTCGGTGGACACCAAAGGGCTACACATTCCTTTTGGTCTATGTTGATGATATGATTATCAGTGGCAATGATACTGCTGGCATTATGGATCTCAAACATCATCTCACTCGCCACTTCCGAATGAAAGATCTTGGTCCTCTCACCTACTTTCTGGGGCTTGAGTTTTTGCGTAACAAATCGGGCATTCGGGTTCATCAGCGTAAATATGCTACCGATTTGATCACTTCGGGAAGACTTGGTGATGCTCACACTTTTGATACGCCTACGGAACTGAACACCAAACTCAGTATGGATGATGGTCCTCCTCTGGAAGATCCCTCTGTTTTCCGACTGATAGTTGGGAGTTTGCTCTACTTAACTATGACTCGGCCTGATATTTCTCATGCCGTTCATACAGTCAGCCAGTTTGTGAGCAATCCTCACAAACCCCATCTTGCTGCTGCTTTGCGCATACTCCGCTATGTTAAAGGCACTCTTAACCATGGTCTCTTCTACCCTTCTAGCTCTTCTCTGCGCCTATCAGCTTATGCGGATGCCGACTGGGCTGGTTGCCCTGATTCTCGGCGATCTACCACTGGCTGGTGTATGTTTCTTGGGGACTCTCTGATTTCGTGGAAATGCAAGAAGCAAACTACAGTTTCCAAGTCTTCTGCAGAGGCCGAATATCGTGCAATGTCGTCTGCTAGTGCTGAAATCATCTGGCTACGCTGTCTTCTCTGTGAATTCGGTGTCCTTGTTGACGGTTCTACACCTCTTCATGGGGACAATACCAGTGCTACCAGGATTGCCAACAATCCGGTCTTTCATGAAAGAACAAAACACATTGAGATTGATTGTCACTTCATCCGCCAACATGTTGTTACTGAGAAGATCACTCTGCCTCACGTATCTACTCTTAACCAGTTAGCAGATATCTTCACAAAAGCTCTCCCCAAAACGCGTCATCATGATCTTACTAGCAAATTGATGTTTTCTGCCTTACCACATCAATTTGAAGGGGAGTGTAGAAGATAACAAGGCTGTATAATCACAGGCCCCAGGCCCAGCCCAACAAAGGCCCATTACAGCCTCCCACACGTGGGTTGATTTAGTCAAAGATTGTATAGTTGTGTTAAGCTGATTTTTATCTAATTGTATTCCTTGTATAGATTAGGATTGATTCTTTCTATTCTTTTGTTTATTCTAATTTGTACTCTTGACATACTTAGTGCCTTGATTAAGGCCTAACATAATGATAAATAGAGTAGTCGATCATCCAAAGGATCGATGACTTTTCTCTCCAATCTTTTCCTTCTCATTCTTCCTCAATCTGAACTATGATCTTCAGGGACCCATACCGAGATGAAGCTCTCCCATCTTGACACTTAGCTCTCAACCTCATAGTCGAACTTTGAAATCCAGAGCTAGGGGGCAATTGTGTGGGGGCATTTCGTAATACTGAGATAAGCCCTGATTTCTACAAATGTACCAATTAGGCTTGTCTTAATCTTAACTTCCGGAGCTTGGTCAGCCTCGGTAAAAGTACCAACCGACCCCCTCTCTTCCTATGCAGCTCGGTAAGAGTACCAAGCATGTGCGGTTTGGCAGTAGTGCCAAGGTGGATCCACAAGCCGTACTTGATTTCGGTACCTCCAGCAGCTCGGTCAGCCGAGGTGGATACTATTGTCAATCAGCATTAATGAGATTGTGGCTGTGCACTGACAGATAAGATGGGCACCGGATATAGATAAGGCATAGATCTTATCCAACCATCACATCAACAATCATGCAAAAGGTCAAGGTATGGTCCGATGGGACAGCACTTCTACCTACCACCACTGAGGAGAAAAGGTATGGCCCGATGGGACAATATTCCCACTAACTCCCACTAAGGAGGGATCTGAGGTGACCAACACCTATATATATGCATGAGGTAAAGCAAGCAAAGGTATGCAAGACAACATATCCTCAGTTCTCTCTTCTTCCTTACTCACTCACCCTTTGTTCAGTGACTACACTAACTTAGGCGTCGGAGTGCCTTCGGCTGATTGCAGCCAGGGCCTCTAACCCTTTTTCTCCTTTTCAGGCTACAGGAGCTATCCTCTCTCCCAAAAGCTTCACAATAAATCTCATTTGATCAAGGCCCTAATTTTTAGGCACTTACATTGGCGATTCTTCCCCTGTCTGCACTGCATCAATTGGTATTAGAGAAGCAAAAATTAAAATAAAATAAATTGCGTACCTATTTTGCCACCGTCTCGTAACACCACCTTCATCATCATCATTGAGCATCGCCATCCCTTGCCATTTCCGGTCGTGCCGCAAGCACCATTGCCAGAGCCCATCGCACGCATTGCCAGCATCTCCCTCTTCGCAAAGCCCACCCCAATTGTTATCTCTCCCTTCTTCAAAACAGTAACGAAAGAAAAAAAAAAAGAAGAAGAGGGTTTTGACCCTTTTTTTCTTCTGTTTTCAGCGTGGAAATCAAAACGGGACACCTGGTCCTCTTCGGCTACGTGGCTGAGCTCATCTACTAGGCTTGAGTTCGGGCACGGTCCAAGTCTACATAACCAAAAAGAAAAAAGAAAAAAAAAAAAAAAGGAGCAACCTGAGCCACAGACCAAACCAGACTGTAGCCTAGATTAGATCCAACCAATGCATTCTGTTCTCCTGCTTTGTTTGCAGGCCAAACTAGTGAGCCCAACCCACCCCATCTGGGAGTGGTACATGCTCAGCCACTTCAACATTATCAAGCATCAAAGAGGTCCTTGTTGCCAATCGCTGATAATTGATCAAGGTACACTCTCAAACATGTTTCATAGAGAAGCTCCAAAAGTTCATTTATTTTATGGAAATAAAGATCCAACTGTCTTCTTATATTGGATTAAAGTACTCAAGGAATATTTTACATGGCGTCAATTAATAGGTAATGCATGTAAAGATTATGCAAAAATAAAACTTCAAGGAGATGCAAAAGCATGGTGGAAAGAAGTAGAATGTCAGTTGTATCAAGATTCACCAACATGGAAGGAAATGAAATTGCTAATGGAAGATAAATAAGTACATGGTAGAGATCAATTTTCCCTGCCGGGTGAAAAACAATTTGAAGCCCATTGGGAGACCCTTTAATACTCGAGATTTCAGACAAAACGCTAATATTGTTGAATCACATTTTACCGAGGAGACTACCCTCGCACTTATCATCCGTCAACTTCTCACCACCAATGTGAGGGAAGAAGAAGAGTGGAAACAAACTAAGATATTCTAGATGCGAGTAAAGTATGACTACAGGTTAACTAAGTTGGTTATTGACAATGGTAATGCAATAAATTTTGTTGCGCAGGAGGTTATTGACAAACTAAATTGGCCAGTTGAAAAGCTTTCGAAACCCTAAAAGTCATATGGTCTAAAGGTTCTATCATTCCTGTGACTCATAAATATTTGGTATCTTTCAAGATTGGTGGTTACGAAGACGGTATTTGGTGTGATGTAATCCCTATGAATATTACTCATATTTTTATGGGATGACCATGGCTTTCTAATAAGAAGGTGCGCACCAACAAGGAGAAGAACACAATCCTTCCTGTGGAAAGGAAAATGGATTATGCTTGTTCCATTGCAATCAACAACCCCATCTTTGTCTACACCTTCAACTGAAAAACCAAAAGGAAGAACAAAAAGAAGAAACAAAAATCACTAACAATGAGAAGCAAGATCAAATAGCAAAAGAAGTCGCGACAAAGTCAGATGAAACATCATGTAGCACTCCTAAGATGGATAATACTTCAAAAGAATTAGAAGACAAGGGCCCCAATCTCGTTCTCTGGAGAATGTTGATCAACATGTATATGCAACAAAGGAATCAGAAGCCAATATTAAAGAATTGGATATGGTTATTAAGAAAAATGAACATCCAATGGATCTGATCAAAATCGAAGTGCTACTTTCAGACAAGCTAATTGGATCATCTGAAAACACGTCAATTATTCCAAAAGAAGATGCATTAGTTGAAGCCTCTCACATTGACTTTATCTTTGGAGATCAACAATGAACACCTGGCAATTGCAATTTGATTTTGCAGATTCTACAATCATGCTTCCAAGCAAAATCCGACCATCAAATGAAGCAATGCCTAAATCTGACTTGGAACAAAAGATTGAGTGATGCTTCCAAGCCATGCAAATTGTATGAAGGTCAAGCAGAACATCGAAGATTTGTGCGTTGGATTTTCGACCCAAGCGGACATTGACCAAACTTGAAGTCGAAGTCGAGTTCTCTCCAAGAGGGGGAGAACTGATGCAGGCCATATCCATGATCGGCTAGCCACTGGGCCCAAGCCCACTAATTCCCATCAAAGAAGATTTCTAGATCTTTCCGACAAATTGTCATCTAGTCTATATTTCCTATTTTCTAGTCGTAGTTGAGTTTTAGGGAAAGTCATGAGAGTAATTAGAAAGTTTTATCGTATTTGATTTAGAGTTTATTTTTCCATAATTAATTAGAGTATGGACTCTATATAAAGGATTATAATCCCTCCATAGGGACACATTGATTAATTAACAAAAATTTCTTTCCTTGAGAATCTCTTGGTGGTTTGTCTATGGTGTGAGACCAAAACATTTTTATCCTATGGATTCCTATCCCTAAGCCTTTGGCTTGGAGAATAGCCCGTTGGCTATTCTTCCCCTACCCACGCTACGTCACCTACTGTGTTTTTAAAGTTATACTCTTTAAAAAGAGGAAAAACAAAAGTTAATGAGGGGCAAACAAGAAAGAAGAAAAGTTGATGGGCAAAGATCATGAGACCAATGTACCCATGACAAATCACACATTTCCTTCTTCTATTAGGGGAAAAAAAAACAAAAACAAATTAAAAAAATGGGACCTTACTTGACTCGACCACTGGCATGGAAGAGTTTGTCATGACATGTACAGTTTTAACTACCCTTCTATTGGGGCAATGAGTTCCAAATATAGCCATCTACTTAGACTTGGTCATATTCCACACCCTTCCTCAACCAACCAATTCAAAAGGTTCAAACATTGAGGAAGAATGTCATTCCAATGTCCGTATGCAAGCTGATAACAGTATAAAGCTTTTTGATCCAAACATCCATGCCATTTCTGTCCCCATAACACTATTCAATCCTTCTAGAGATATGTCAAACCACTAAAACATAAGAAAAACATAATTGGGCCAAACCAGCACTGAGAGACATTTTAGAGACAAAGATCACACTCAAACAAAAGTTTCTGAAAGATTATAAATGTCAACAAAAGAAGCAAGAAGGAATGGAGAGAGATTTTACCAAAAATTCTGTCCACAAATGCAACGAACCTGGTTGCAACCACCATTTTTCTCTACAGGTTTAAGACACCTAGGGCAAGGCTTTGTGTTAACTATAATCCAATTCCAATTGTCTGTCACTGATTCATCTCTACATTTCTTGACCCATAATTCCCACATAAGGCATGAACAAGGTGAGTGTGCTTCTGCCGAGCAACTAAAACAGAACTGCAGCCCACATGTACATTCCACTTCACAATAAGCATCGCCATCAACACATATTGCATTTCCACAGTGTGGAACACTAGGGCACCATTTAACCTTATTATTGTCTTCAATATAAGATTCCAAAAGAAAACGATCAAAACGCTCAGCAAGATCAGGATGCTTTGCACTGACTAGGTTTCTGATGACGTCTTCATCACAGATAGCGTTGCACTTGTGAGCCATGCATCTAATGCGCCTACTTTGCCCATCATTTATCTTAACAATAAAATGATCTGTCCAACCTGCGCATCCGAAACCATGGAGGAAAAAAAAAAAGAAAGAAAGAAACTCTTATTTATCTTAGTAAGAAAAAGAATAATAGAAGTATCAGAATAAATAAACAAGAGCAAGCTTACAATTGTTGCAAAAGCAGTGGCCACAGTTCATGGTAGTAACTGCATCTGCAGAAACATCTTCATTGCAGATATTGCATGTGACCGGGGATGACAGCAGAGGGGCAAGAACATTAGGCTCCACTACAGTTACACCAGCTTCAGAAAACAACCGATCACTTCCCTTCTCTACAAACACGGCCGACAACCTCTCAGCATCCCAACGATGATGAATGAGTAGAGTCCGTGCATGTTTTTCACTGACTGCTAGTAAGTCCATTATCTTGCGCAAATCTTCTCTCTGTGCACAAAATCTATGTCAATATCTAACATGAGACACTCTTCAAGTTATTGATGTATGCATTTCACTTTGATATGTAAATCATTAAGATAATTCATGAGAAATAGAAGCAAGTGAACAAGTCATCACCTGTGCAACCAGAAGAGATTCCTTTGTGATAACCTGTGAAATTCCAAGAGAATAATAAAAATATCAATTCCAGAAAGAATATTTTAAAAAATTGGAAAGAATACCCATTTGGTATTTTAAGTTAATGCAAATTGCAATCAACTATTTTATTCATTAAATGGACTGAATATCACCCATGTCCAAGGACTCAGAACATGTCATGAAATGATTTAATGTCAGAATGAGTATAAAAATTGGAAAGTGCCTATTTGAAATGTAAACTTCAAAGCCTTTTCTTCACCTATGATATCTCATAACAGAGAAATGGAAAAACAAAGACACTTCAACAAGGTTCAACACGAATGTACACTAACTAAAACACCAATATAAAGGACTTTTGTTTTTTTAATAAAAACGAAGGGAAAAAGGTTAAAGCTATGATCTTCTGTTGAAAATAACTGAGTTTTCCACAAGATCTGCCAGCCCTTAGTTATGTTCTTTACTATAACAAGGGACAGATGGGAAATGGAAGTGAAAACAACAATTCCCACCAGCAATAGGGTGGCATGAACTTTCTTATTTATGGACAGCTCTGCTAACAGCCCAATCTGGTGAGGTTTCATCATCTACATTAATGCAATTCTATACCAAATATTATTTTAAAATCAATTACACCACTCAACCACCCAACAAATAAATTGGAAAGAAAAAAAGGAAATGAGGATTTTACGAGAAAAAAAACCCTTAGATGGCCTGTGCAAGAAAAAGGACCTCATGGTTCTAACTACAAAGAGAAGACCCTCCTGCCAATTTTAACTTCTTTTTTTGCCTTTTTGACTGTATCATCACTTGTTTCAGTAGAGCAACAATATCGTTGCTCGGGTCTTCTTATTCCTCTTCTTCTTTCCTCTTCTCCCTCCTCTTTCATTTGCCCAACCCACC
The DNA here is from genome assembly GCA_003546025.1 of Camphora micrantha. Classification (NCBI taxonomy): domain Eukaryota; kingdom Viridiplantae; phylum Streptophyta; class Magnoliopsida; order Laurales; family Lauraceae; genus Camphora; species Camphora micrantha. The sequence continues at coordinate 55,062,232 of QPKB01000002.1, read as the reverse complement.
ACCCAAATAGTGTCCACCTGTGAAAATTACTTAGTATTCTCCCCCACTTCATTCTATAGTTGATTACTAACTACAGAATCCCTTAAAGTTCCAACATTTTCTCCCAAACAGTATCCATCTAAGAGAAGTGAATCTTCTTCTGTTAGCATATGGGCCTATGGCCCACATTTGATGGTAAAGAGGGATTGTTGAGGTCAACATCCACTCTCGCTTCTGAGCTCGGTACATCGGGTGTTCGAGTCACGGGACATGCGTTTTGCGAGTTATGCAGCAAGAGTCGCGGCGGGTGTGCCATTGAGGGAGGGATTGTTGAGGTCAACATCCACTCTCGCTCTTGAGCAGTCATAATTGTGGTCGAGCCTGAGCTCTCACCATAAAATTATTGTTGTGCCGTTTCCTATCACTAATTGGTTTTGGGATAAGCGGTAGCTCAATGGGGTGTAAGATCCTACATCTTCTTCCCCTCATAAGTTAGAAATTGACTGATCAACATAAACGACGAATTGTTCTTTTCTCTCCCATCTCCGTTTCAATCCGATTATTCTTCCATTTTTCACATTCTCAATCTCCAAAAATTCTCTTCTCTCATCTTCTTCAATCTCTCTCAAGTAGAACCCCCATTTCTTCTTTTCCTCTCTAATGTCTGCTTCTGACTCATCTAAACCGTTGATGACTTGATTCTAGCACCACCATGTTCCTCCTCTTTCTACGTTTTCTCCTTGGGGCTCTTGCAGTCATAGCTACGGAGGGGTTAGCTATTTTTGTCCTCCTTCAACTGAGTCAAAAAAGAAGCAAGCCCAAAGCATCAGAAGTGGGTTGAGACGTCGACGTGGAACAATCGCTCTGTTTAGTGTGTAATAATAAGGTTAGTTCAAGATACGAATTGGGTTCTGAATTGGATGCCTTTTTTATCTGAATATTCCTATTTGTTAGAATGATTTCTAGGTTTGTTCTTTTTGAGCCGATATGCACTGCTTGTGAGAAAGCTTTCTGGGTTTTGTTCATGCAATATGAAATCTTGGAAATTAAGATGACATTGTTTGCTTGTGGGAGTGATTCAGTTCAATATCCTGTCTTTGTTTTCCTGCACTAAGTATTTTGAGCGTGGTGGGTTGGAATGGAGGAAGAGGAGGAAGAAGAGGAAGAATACACGAGCACCGATATTGGCGCTCAGCCAAAAAGGCGAAAAAATTAGTTAAAATTGGCGGGAGGGCCTTCTTTGTAAAGTTAGAACTATGTGGTCCTTTTACATGCATGGCCACTTCGGGGTTTTTTTCCCATAAAATCCTCAAAATAAAACTAAAAAACGAAAAAAAAAAAAAAAACCTTTTGCATTTAAACAGCTCCAAATTAATACTAATTGTAACAATATGTAATAATAAATTGAATCATCACAAAAGGAGAAAAGATCCCAAAAGCTGAAAATCCCTAATTTCAGTGCCTGAAACTCCATATCCTGGCAGAATATAGCCTCTCACAGTCTTCATGCCCATTTCAAAAACCCACTTCTCCATTTCTCTTATCAACAATCTTCCACTAAAAGAAAACATGGGTTTATTTAGATATGTACCATATTGTAATTGGTTTCAACACTCCCACCAAAAGAAAAAAAAAAAAACAATCAAAACCAATCAACACCCAAACACCCCTAATCCTCTTGAATTCACACACTAAAGCATCTATTCCCAAACGTCCAACGTATCGACAATTCAGAACTACCTAAACCCCCATTCAATTCAATCAAAGGCAATACAATCAAGAGAAAGGGGCACGAGAACACAATAAAAGGGTATCATAGAGTATTGCATCATGGCCAAGAAACCAACTTTCAAGTGCAAATCAACTGCAACGACAGGAAAAAAAAAATCTAGAAAACGAAAATCATGCTCAGAAGATGCCAAAAAATGAAAATTCGACTGATGAGAGCCGAAATTGAGGGAAGAAGTTTGCTATAAGACCTTGATACAGCCAGAAGTCATTCCTTAGAACCGTTTCCTATAATTCATATAGAGCCGAGCTGAAGAAGTAAGGGAGATAGATGGCAGCAGGTGAACTGAACTCTCCACTCCACTCCTCCAAATGCAGACCCAAAGTGGGAAAGAGAAGTGGGAACTGGATTGCCATACGACACTGCTAAAGCATCGAAACATTATTGACTCCTGAGTCCTGATTCTCCTTGACCAAACGACCCAAAAATGTCCGCCTTCATTGAATACTACTGTTCATGTCATAGAAGTTTCAGTCCAGCAAAATCCATCACATGCTGGGGGTGGGTATAACTCAACGTGTGAAATCAATCCAATTCATTCAAAATAAATACATCTTTCTTATAAGTAATCTCAAATTTTAGCTCTATCCAATTGTTTTTTATGCTATTAAATTATTAATTGTTTGGCAAAAAAATTGATTAACACAATCTTATGCATATTACTTTGGCACGTGTCTTTCGTAAACGGTTAGTCCGAGGGTGGAACAAAATCGGATTGATATAAAATTTCCCATATAAACAATGTTTATTTTGATTAGATCAGATTTCAATGGGTGAGCTCTACTTTGAAGTTCCACTCATTAAAGTAAGGAATTCACCTCCAAAATGATCATGAGGGGGAAAAATTTTATAGGAGGATTATTTTTAAAAATAGAGGCACTTTAAACTTTAAAAAGAGCTTGCTTTGCCTCTAGGTGTCTAAATTAAAGGTCTGGCAAGATTGATCTAATGGTTCTAGCATAAGGAAGTCACATAATTTTCAACCTTTTGATTCATGTGTTCTAGCAAAGATTGATCTAATGGTGAACAAATTTTAAATCCACTGTTACAAGTTTGCTCCAATATTAGTTTTCTTTTATGTTCAGATAATCTCTCTATTATCCACAGACAATCAGTCTTGATACATTGGGTGTAATTATATTGATCAAAGTTTAATTTTTGTGGCTATCCTAAATGTTGGTTCAATTTATTAATGGCAGTTGTTATTGTCAAATTAAGTGCCAATTCTAGAGAGAGTAATAGATATATGGGAGGGGTGGGATTTGACATATATAGATGAGACCAGGTGGGACTCACAAATCAAGCCTCTTCTTACAACTCCATAAACTTGCAGTGACTTCATGCACAGATTTGTTTTGGGACATAGCCCTATATATAGAGGGCCTATCCTAACTAAGGGTGTAAGAGGTCTAGATCCAAACCATGGGTTGCTTTCTAATTGACCCATTCTAGTCTAGACCTATTAGCTCCAATGGAGGTTTAAACATCCATCATTTACCTTTTTTTCTTTTTTTGTTAACTCAAGGGTATTTCTCGTCCAGTCCAATCCAAGAGCCTTTGGTCTTGAATCCGAGAAACACTCAAATCATATACTTGATAACTGTTATTATTCGATATACTAAAAGTAATATTGTAAAGACAATTATATATATGCATATTTACTTGATAGATGAACTTGCATGAGTCATGCCCTTCACATGATATGCCCATATGCATGATGCCATGCGAAGAGAGCTTGCATGGCAAATGAAGATTACAAGGTAACAATGTGAGGTTTTGGACCACCTAAACCGTTAATGTGAAGGAAAAAACTAGTAGAGGAAAAGAAGAAGAAAGAAAAAGTGAAGCAATTTATAAGAGATCCAGTCCCTCAAAGTTCAGATAATCTTCATTCTTTAAATTCATATGGTTTTAGAATGATTGATCTAATGGTGAACAAATCATTTTTAAACCCACTAGTAGGTGTAATATTTTTTTCTTTTTATTGAAAATACCTTTATTTACTGGTCAATGAGTAGTGATGTATTGGATGTATTTATATTTAGGGGTTGTTTGTTTCTAGTGATTTATGTATGTAAATGTTTCATATGAGTAATGGTTATACATCATTATGTTTATTTGTTTTAATTTATGCATGAGATGCATAAATGAGGTGCGAAAATGGGCTGATTTTGAGCACAAAATTTATGCACCTAATACCTTGGTAAATGATTACGCATGTTATTGATAATAAGCAGAGTTGGAGTGGAAAACTCAAGATTTTAGGGCATTCCTTTTTTGTAATGTTTTTATTCTTGTGGGCCCCTAAATCAATATCTAAACCGTTTACCTTTTTCAGAATACTAAAACAACTACGTATTCAAATTCTGGCCATTGATTCATTATAGATTTTGAGAGGTTTTTCAAAAAAAAAAAAAAAAAAAAGTCCAGATCTTAAATCTGCCATTATAGGCTTTTGTGGGGCCCATTTTCACGATCAGATCAAGTCATCCTCTTTAGAAGGCATAAAAGGCTAGGGATCAAATTTCACATGTTCAATCAACATGGATTTGGGGGTGGGGGATTGATCTAATGTAAATGCCATGATTCTAGCATCCCATTATAGCCGATCCTTTCAATTATTTAACCTAAAGTGTGTGCCCCCATAAATCATGATGCGAAACTGATTTCATATGAAAGAAACTGATTTCAATTGAAATCAACCTCCATTGATTTTGACCATTCAATCCAATTTTGACACCATTGATTTGCTAATTATACTTTCCATTGTAAATCAAAACTGCACAGGCCCTATCTAATAGCACCCCGTTTGGGTTACACCTTTTGATTTAGGTTTTTAAATGAGATTACATGAAAAGTTATGTTCCCTTCCTATCATAACTCTCCTTAATAAGTCCTACAATATCTCTCCTCAAATCTATCATTTCTTCTCACATTCATGCAAAACAAATATCTCCATTAGCTTTCGGTAACTCCCCAAAATCTCTTCCAATTCCATTTTTTTTTTTATCCTCTTCTATTAGACACTCAACAAGTCATTTCTATTTCATCTCATTCATTGGTTTGTTTCATCTATTTATCTACAGGAGATCGAGATATTTCAAGTACCGCCTCAATGCATGGATTGCAATAACGCTCAAGGAGAAGAGCTTGGGTCGTTCTTTGAGTGTTCATGACAGAGAAAATCCCCATTTTTTTGGAGAAGAAAGCTGAAAGCAAAAACAAAAAGTTTCTTCTTCCAGATTTTTCTTCTTGCAAAAAGAAACCAGAATTTCAAGAATCCAAATCCTATTTCTTGTGTTGCCTGCAACAAATGTGGAACACCTCTTTTTGTCTCTGATCAAGACCTTTTAAATATTTTGTACTGGACATTAGTTCATAATGATTTTGCATTCGGTTTGCTTCTGTCATATTTGTTCTTTTTTTTGTTTTTTAATGTTTATGTTAGTTAGAAGGCTTTCAGTATAATTATATTTGAGTTTCTTTGGTTTAGGGTTTTTTTCATTGCTCTTTTTGATGAGCTGTCATTGTTGGGGTTTGGTTCGTTTCTTTAAAATAAACTCTTATTCCAAAGAGAGATGATGAAATTGCAGAGACATGTCATGATCATGGAGCCCCCGTCCTGTCAAATGCCCAATGCACAACTGTGTTTGCCTATTAGTTCCTCATTCTATGTGTTTGTTTCTTGTGATCTCCATCTATGTGTTAGGTGTTTTTTTGTATGTAACCAGAAATCCTGATATTTTACTGTTAAAAAAAAAAAGGCCTAAAGATATCATAGTGGTATTATATTTAGGTATTTACATCTTTAGTGGTGTTAACCTTTTTATGCTATCAGTTTGGTTTTATACAAGTACTTGAAAATGAAGCTATTTTTATGATTGACTTTCTTTGATTTTTCTGTCAATGATGTCTTAGGGATATAATTATTTTCTAAATATGCGATGGTGGTTATAAAATGATTGGAATCCTCTGATCCTTGGGTTGAAGGTTTTAGGATTTCAGAATATGTGATAAAAAGGTTCTTTTATATTTGTTGAAATTATAACTTATGAGGTTGCAATTATATTTCTAACCCAGTTAAGTTTTTCTTGGTTTTTGGTACATAATATTTTAATGTTCTATTTTCTAAATTATAGGATCTACATTTGTATCAAGACATGGACTTTTAATTGAAGTTGCTTTCATTATATTTGATTAGAAATTACAATACTCTTCAAATGACTTATTTATGCAACTCAATTGTGGGGCACAACTTGATGCAGGCCAACCGTACTAAAAGGGGCTCAGGTGATAGGAGAATGTTAAATTGTGTTCAAAGGGGTATTATAGGTGGTGTGGGGGATGGCTAAAATAATTTTATGGTCTAATAATTGTAATGATAAATGGATAATTTATATTGAATCTCAAGTCTTTTAGATTTATTTTCTTTTCTCTCTCTTTTTAGCATACCATTTACATCATTCCTTTTCTATATGGTATTTATTTTTATATTACTTCTTAAAAGTTTCTAAATCATTCTAGCTTTACTTTTAGATTTAAGATATTTCTACTTTTTTCATATTTTGTTTAGTGTTTTAATATTGATTTTGAATACTTTCTTTTTTATCTTTTTATTCTCAAAATCTATTCTGGGTGCACGGGCGGCCCGGGCTCAATTTTCATGTTCCAAACTGTTCATCTTCTCTAGAATGCCAAAAAAGGGCTAACGGTTCAAATCCCATGCCTTGAATCATCATGATTTTGAAAATTGTACGCAAGATTCATATGGGAAGAGATGAAAATGACAAACAATGAAATTTGTTTCACGTGTGGGTCATTTGCATGAATCAGGCTACATGCAAACTAAAAACAGTTTCTATAGAAAAAAAAAAACATGTGGCTATCTTTCTAGCTACCGTAAGCCACAATGAACAAAATGGGGTGATGCAAATTGGATCTCAGCATTTGAGACAAATAATTAGCAAGCATTTCCATGTTTGTTTAGACACTCATCTAGATATCTGCCCATATTATGCTAAGCTTCTTGGACCAGAACACCCACTCCAACTCAAATTACTGAGTATCAATAATTTTCAGTGTAACATCAATCTTTATGTAGAAGAGTTGTAGAAGTGGTTGTGTAGTAGTTTTGTAACTTAGGCATGCATGGGTGCTCTGTTCTGTACTCGGCTCACTATATGTATCTTCAGACTTTGTATATTCATAACATAGTCCACTCTTTGCAGAAATAAATATATAACCACCCACTTTACCATGAGCTTCCAGAAATTCAAAACCAAGCAGGCAAATTGGCTCCGAGTGTGATCTGCTCTTTCAGGTCTAACTCAACATAAGGCCAAAAAAGAGATTAGATTTTTTAAAGGAGGAAGAAACAAGAGATGAGGGAGGGAATAGCAGCAAAACTAGATTTGTCCTTAAATAATAAGAGTGGTTGTTCTATGTCAGAGCTGTACACTTCAGAATTTGTAGAATGCTGTGTAGAATCAGTTCTTGTCAAACCCCTCAGCGGGTAAGTTGAGATTGAAAGGAGGATCATCAAGAGCTTCTTTCTTGGCACGCTTCCTTGAAGAGCATCCACTCTCATCCAGGCTAGATGATTGATCAAAAGAGTCATCCGTAGGGCTTCCAGATTCAGATGATCCTACATGAATTGCATGTCCAGAATGAAATCAAGAGGCATGTCGTGTTACTTTCTTCAAATTCACATACAACAAAGCATTATCAGAGAGCACACAGGTATTGAGATATTCATCAAGAGGTTTGGCAGCCAGAAACAGTTCTGCATGGGACTGCGCGTGCTTTATGTGTCTAGTGGTGTTCAACAACCTGTCCTCACAGGATTTGTAGAGGCCTGCCCTATAAATCCGTTAGTAGTCAACTGTTCACCTCTGAGATCCAAACTTGTATTAGCACTCGGCCAAGTTTCAATAGAACAGTTGAGCTCACTTTAACATTGGTCACATGCAGAATACATGATTTCACTTGCTTTTGGTTGTTTAAAAAGGGAGTGAAACCACGTATTACACGAGACCGATCTGATGGTGGTGGTCCAACTCAGATTAGAGAAATTAGGCCCAGCAACAGTACAAAAGAAACCTTGATGAGTGACTTCGATTTAAGATGTGGCCCACTGGTGAATTTATAAAGCTGGCCTCAAAAGGTACAGATTTATATTTAAAAAGATGCAGTGCAATTCCAATGCTTTGTGTAGGCAACGAAACATAGAAATTAAGTAGATCTATTCATATGGGAGCACATAATAAGGAAAGTTTCCCCTTCATGTATTTGTTTTGTATATTAAGAGACACCAGATGAGTGGACTGGCCCAAAATTTCAGCTCTGAGCCAATCTATTTCATGGCTAGGATGTGGCACATGTACCAATCTAACACGTGTGTGTGTGGATGGGCTGGGTCCACAAATGTCTGCCAGTGGCACTCTATGCTTTGATAACTGACATGGATGGAAAAGGGAAAGCAATATGTACACAAATTCTTTTCAGTAGTACACACTTATTTTCGCCATTCAGTTATAGAGGAATTGTCTGCATAACCCATAATCTTTGCCAATTGTAAAAACCATATGAAATAGTAGCTGTAAAAGATACCTGTCATTGGCATAAATGTTAAAAAAGAAAAAACTAAGGAAAAAAAAAACATCGATAGCCGGACAAACTTACTCTTAACAGAATTTTAGCAAATGTTTGTGTGTATTGTATTTTTCATAAAAGATCAATACTCTTATTTATTTAACAAAGTTTTCTGAGAAAAAAAAAAAAAACCATTTAAAAGGATTTCATAACGTTTAGGGGAGGAGTAGGACCCATCAAAGTGGTCAAGAAAAGCATCCTAACACGATAAAACTAGAGGTGGCAAATAGGTCAGACCAAGCTAAACGGGACGGACTCATTTATTAAACGGGTAGGCACTGCTAACCTGCTTCCGACCCGTTTATTAAACGAATCAGAAACTCCTAATCCGCACCCACTGTGGGTTATTACAGGTCGGGTTGACCCGCATAACCCGCATCCATCTAGTGGATCAATTGATCCAACTATGGTTCCCTATCTGACCCAAATTGACTTGTACGCTTAACCTGAGCCCAATTTCATTTCAACAACCATTTGAGGTGTACTACCTATCTTTCCATCGATAAAAGGTGAGTTCAAGGTCAATTAACCTTTTTATTTTCCATACATATAACCAATTCGTGCAAACTCTAGCCCTTTTGTGAATGTTTTCACGAAGCCCAACTTCATTTCAAGGACGTGAGGGTTGTTATTAAGTTTTCCATCCATAAAATGTGTGGTCCAATTGGCCAAGGTCCATTCATTATTTTCAAGCCCGTAGATTGAAACAATCCAATTCAATTGTAGCTGTTTTCTTGTTTGTCATGTCTATTGTATTTTCTTCATATCGACAAAATCCATATCTTAAGAAAGAAGAGGATACAAAAATATTCTTGAGTAAGCTAGCAAAGAGCATACTTGAGGGGAAAAAAAGAGAAAAAGAAATATTTAAACCTTGAATATAGTATATATATTTTAAATAACAATTATAGAAATAGAATAGCATAACTAATATAAATAAAATAAAGTTTCATTAAAATATTATCAAAATAAAAGGATACTATAAAATTGAGCGATAAGTATCAGTTGGAAACTGGAGGCTGCAATAGAAAGTGGTTATCATTTGGGTTTTTGCCTCTTTGGGATTTAGATTAATAATTAAAATGTAAAGGAAAGTTTAAATGGGTCATGCGGGTTAGGCGGGTCAACCCTAACCCAACCCGCTTATCCAGAGGTTAGAAAACCTTGACCTGTGAGGGTCGGGTTGTGCAGATCATATGCGGGTGGGACGGTTGACGGGTCAGGTTGTATTTTACCACCTCTAGATAAAACCCACCAATAGCTCATCATCACTGCTTTTGCCTCTAAAACATGATTTTGTGGCTGTGATGCAAGATCATGGTAACCATGAGCCATAGAGGGGCCATGTAATGTTTGGATATTGGCCTTTCTAGGGGGCCCACTGCATTTAGGTCATGTGGATCCCCCCACAATATTTCCATTACAAGGGAAGGGTAGTCCCACCACGATTTCAATCAATTGGGTGACTCATACCAAAAAAACGATACAGTTTGTTACTGAAGTCTCTCTTTCTCTATTATATATGTGTGTGTTATATATGCCTTCTTTCAAATACGAACATTTTGAGTCATTCAAAAACATTAATACACACCAAAATTTGCTTAAAATCTATAATAAGAATTTTTGACCAACAGGCAAAACAGTCTTTGAACATTGCAACAAGAAGGATGAGAGTTTTATAATTAATGATTTCTTCAGGGTTTCTACAGGGAGGCAAAAAGGTAGGTGATAAATGAAAAAAAAAAGGTGCTGGGGTGGGTCGGGGTGGAGGTCATCTTCAATGATAAAAAGGAACAAAATTTTAAAAAAAATCACATGACTAAAATGTTATTATAATTGGAGATTTGTCACAAGTAGAGAAAAGGAGGCATGGTTGAGAAATTTACATACCGGCTCCATTTGCACTTGAGTCCCATTGCAGATAACTATCCACATTGCAGGTTTTCATGCTCAAACTGTCATCAGAGTCCCAAGAATCAGAAAGTTCTGATGCTCTCTCCACACCCTTGGACTCGTAAGGAGCAATATTATGAGTTACTCTCTCAAGCCGACCCAATAGGTCGTTCTCAATAAACTCATACCTGAAAGTCAACGAGTATACCATGAAAAATTGAGTTAAGCAAATTTACCCTTTGGGCAGGCATGTCGTGTCGTGTAGGCATTGTGGTTGTTAGTTATGATATATGGGGTTTTGGTGGGAATCCAAAAGGCTCAAACATCTTGAGTTAGACAAATTATGATTACTAAATCACATTTATTGCTCTACCAAAAAAAAAGAAAGAAAAAGAAACTTACATTTTCTTGCAGAGATTATCAATAAGAGCAGACAGATTGATAACTTGCATACGTATCCCCATAATCCTATCCACCTGAAGAAACTCATCAAATGACTCCTCTATAAAATGAGAGAGCTTCTCCACATTTGCTCCGAGCTGCTGCTGCAGGTCTTCAAATAGGTGTTGCTTCAATTCTCTTTCCTCTGGAGTCATTTCATCCTTAAAGAGATCATCCCCAAACATGTAAAATGCAAATGGATACGAATATGAAAGAACCCGCCTAGATCTGAAAAGTCTATAGAGTCCATTTGTCAGCCAACTAAAATCTTTGATACTGAACTCCTTACTGTCTGAAATTGTTTCCATATCCTGTATAGCTTTCTTAAGCTTGGATTCCAACTTTAAGGAATCTGTATGAGCTTTGTATCGGTTGTAATAATGCATGTACCGAAAAAGATCTCGCTTTGCCTGCCCAGTTTTTTTTTCTCTTTCTTCTTTGTAGCTTCCACAACTTGACCTTGCGTGATGCTGGTCAGCCGCACAACCGCACAACCAACTGAACCAAAATGGTCAGATTCTAGAAGGAAATATCTAATTTATATCAGAACCCAAAAGCAAGTAACAAATTTGTATGTTACAAGGAAATATCAAACCAGATAATTAATCATGCAAGAATAAGGGGACTGAGTGGCCACCTACTATCTAGCTTTGTATCCATTTGCATTTGGGAGTAAAAGAACAAGAAGCACAAAAAGGAACTTGGGAGAACTCTAAAAAAAATGCACATTGCTACATAGATGGTGCAGACGCCTCCCAAAAAAATGCATCTTGGATGAAAGATATTACATGTAGATATGAGCTAGGAATGGCAAGTGGGATCTTGGAACATTATGTCGCGGGAAATATACAAGATTTGCTTGTCTACATAAAAAATTGGACGTTTGAGAAAGTCAAATTTAGCAAAGTATCTGGAGGCATGGGTGAGGTTCCACGTCTAATATAGGAAACATGTAAGCTTTTGGAGGATGCCTCCATGGGGAATGTGTACAAGCCAGCCCAAACTTATGATGGTTCCAAAGAACGTTTGTTTAGCTCAGCCACTCTAGGTTTTGGGAAGAAAAGTAGTCTAGTATCGTACCAGAAAATGTTAAGTTCTAGGTTCTTCGCCTTGAGTCTTCCTAATGATGTTTTCATTTGCAAGGACTAACAAGATCAAAGAAAATTGTGGGTCTCAGTTGGTTAAATTCTCAAAAAGTTCATTCTTTTGCTCCCTTTCTTATGCAAGCCCTAGGGTCAAGGCTTGCGGTGAAGTCCCGAAGCACATGTCTGCAGACACTACACGTCCCTGCAAAGAACATAAACGAGGACGCACCTCAAAAGGAATAACACAATTCTATTAATCAAACTCTGAGAAACTCTTCTCTATAATGCCATATAAATAGGAAAAAGAAAACTTAGGCCCTAAGAAAACTTATTAAACTAGGAAACTAAAAAAATTTGAAACCTATCCTAACTACAACTCTTAGATAAAATTAGAAAACTAATGGCATATAATTAGTGAATAAAAATCTTAAATTTACTTGGGCCCCCCTACACATATGACCTAAGGTTTATCTTGCATCATTCTCCCCGACTTGGAAAGAACTCGACCTCAAGTTCGAAAACTATCCGCCTGGGTCAAAGATCAATAGGACGAACTTTCAATCCGTTGGTTGGGCTTTAGCTTCTGTGCACAGCTTCATGCATAACTTCTTTCGATGGCCGAATTTTGTGTGAATGTGCAATTGAATCGTTGGATACTTCATTTGCATAATTTGCACTGTGAAATCACAACCCCCAAGTTTCCATCGTTGATGTCTGAAGACAAAATCAATGGGTGGTGCATCAATGATTTGTGATGTAAATCAATGTGGGGTACTAATGGAAGGGCTGGACATGTGTGGTCCCTTTGATTAAGTTTATGATGTAAGTCTGAAGTGATGAAGGGCCCATTGATTGGGCCGGCTGACAAGGCAAGTCTTTATTTGGCAACAATAGGCATGAACTTTGGGTGCATCAGTATGTATGTGTAGCACAGTCATCCAACAAAGTACTAGTAGAACATCAGTAGACATACTTAAAGCTAAAAGGAAATACAAGACAGCTTCAAGGACATATATTATCCTGTTAGACACTTAGTCCCCTTCTAAACTCAGAAATTGTACATTACATGTGCAGAAAAGTGTACAAAAGCCTTTTTCAAGGAGCTGGAAGTCCCCTTCCCCTTGTTTATGATTCCAAGGGACACCCCTACTTCCGTATCAACCATGACCTTATCAGACTAACCAGAGGGAATTTGCAATGAGACAGAATACATAGATTTGGAGAAAACCAGAATACCCATTGCGTGGGTCGATTGTGTTTATATAGGAAAATCAAATATAATCAAGAGAATTCAAACCCAAATTACAATCAATAATATCAACCATCTCCAGTTAATTACAGGGAATTAGAATCAATTCCAGGAAATCGGTCTAATTACAATAAACAAAAGTTCATATATTCAGCAGTGTTTGACTATTGTACAAGATACATATGGGATAAGACGTGTGTGGGAAAAGACGTCATGTGTGAGTAGGACCATTAGATTTTGTGGTGGTCCATACTGTCCCTACACCTGGCTCTTAAATTCTTACAGTAACGAAGACTCTTCCATGTTTGGAGGGGCAAAAAAACCTTCTGGAAGGGCTGGACATGTGTGGTCCCTTTGAATAAGCTTATGACCTGAGTCAGGCTCATTATTCTCTGAAAGGAATGAACACAACGCCTAGCATCGTTGAGACAACTACTATACCACACACAGAAGTGAAAACTAGTCATACAAAGATCTAAATAGAAAATAATACTCGACTTCAGACACTTTTAAGAGCCAACATCCAGTACCAAGACTCAAGAGCTAATCCCTGAGGCAATAACAGCTGAGATGCATAGGTGATATACTAAAAACATGATGTGATTTGTCCTAAACAATAGATTGATTCATGAGAATTAAGTGTAGCATGTTGGTTTTTTCGGTTGATACTCTCATTTTCCACTGGTTCATGTTTACTTATATTTCCAGTGGAATGAGATTATAAGATTATTAATTAAAGTACAAATGCTTGAGGTTTCAATCAAGCAACACTATATGTGCTTTCTCATGCCCATATATTCACTCAAATGTCCTACACACAAAATTACTCCTAAACAAGTTATTGATTCTTAATTAAACATTATGCATATTACATAGGATGATTATGAGGCTTGACTTAAAAACCATGGTCATGTTCATACAACATCAACTGATGCAGGGAAGAGCTCGCCATGACATTTTCAGTTTTCACCATCCTTCTATTGGGCCAATGAGTTCCAAATATAGCCATCTACTAGACTTGGCCATATTCCTCACCCTTTCCTCGACCAAACAATTAAAAAGGTTGAAATATCGAGGATGGATGTCATCCAATGTCCATTTGCAAGCTCATAACAATATCAATCCTTATCCATTTCAAAGAAAGAAAAAAACAATATCAATCATTTTGATCCAAAACACCCATGCCATTTCTGGCCCCATAAAATTATTCATTCCTTCTAGGGATATATCGTAAAAAATGTCAAACCACTAAAACATTAGAAAACCGAGAAACGTGTTGGAGACAAAGATTAGACTCAAACATAAGTGTCTGCAAGATTATAAATTTCAAATAAGGATTGGGATTGGAGGAGGATGTCCACCTTCCAAGATTTGCATAAATGTCAACAACAGAAGCAAGAAGGAATGGAGAGAAATTTACCAAAAATCCTGTCCACAAATGCAACGAACATGGTTGCAACCACCATTTTTCTCTACAGGTTTGAGACACCTAGGGCAGGGCTTTGTGTTAACTGTAATCCAATTGACTGTCTCCGATTCATCTCTACATTTCTTGACCCATAATTCCCACATAAGGCATGAGCAAGGTGAGTGTGCTTCTGCTGAGCAACTAAAACAGAACTGCAGCCCACAACTACATTCCACTTCACAATAACCATCACCATCAACACGTATTGCATTTCCACAGTGAGGAACGCTAGGGCACCATTTAACCTTATGGTTGTCTTCAATATAAGATTCCAAAAGAAAACGATCAAAACGCTCAGCAAGATCAGGATGCTTTGCACTGACTAGGTTTCTGACGATGGCTTCATCACAGATTGTGTTGCACTTGTAGAACATGCATCTAATGCGCCTACTTTGCCCATCATTTATCTTAACAATAAAATGTTCTGTCCAACCTGCACATAGGAACCCATGGAGGAAAAAAAAAAAAAAAACTTATTTATATTAGTAAGAAAAAAAATTAATATAACTAATAGGGAATAATAGAAATATCACAATAAATAAATAGGAGAAAACTTACAATTGTTGCAAAACCCGTGGCCACAGTCCATTGTAGTAACAGCATCTGCCGAAACATCTTCATTGCAGATATTGCATGTGACCTGGGATGACTGCAAAGGGGCAAGAACATTAGGCTCCGCTATAGTTACACCAGCTTCAGAAAATAACCGATCTCTTTCCTTCTCTAGAAACACGGCTAGCAAACTGTCAGCATCCCAACGATGATGAATGAGTAGAGTCCGTGCATGTTTTTCACTGACTTCTAGTAAGTCCATTATGTTGCGCAAATCTTCTCTCTGTGCACAAAATCTATGTCAATATCTAACATTAGATACTCTTAAGTTCTTGATGTATACTTTTACACTTTGATGGGTAAATCAGTAAGGTGAATTCATAAGAAATAGATGCAAGTAAACAAGTCATCACCTGTGCAACCAGAAGAGATTCTTTTGTGATAACCTGTGAAATGTGGAGAGAATAATGAAAAAAATAAATCAATTCCTGAAAGAGTATAAAAGAAGAAGGAAAGAACACCCATTCGGTATTTTAAGTTAATTCAATCTGCAATCTTATTCATTAAATGGATTAAATGAAGTTTTTTTTTAGAATGAGAGTAAGAATTTGAAAGTGACTATTTTAAATGTGAACAGTGATTGTTCACTATTATGATATCTCAGAACAGAGAAATGAAAAAACTAAGACACTTTAAAAATTCAACATGAATGTTTACTCACTAAAACAGCAATAAAGAGGATTTCTTTTTCTAGAAAGGAGGAGGAAAAGGTTTGATCTCCTGTTGAAAATAATTGAATTTTCCATAAGAGCTCCCAGCTCTCAATTATCTTCTTTACAATAACAAGGGACAGATAGGAAATGGAAGTGAAAATGACAATTTCCACCAGCAATAGGGAGGCATACACTTTCTTATTCATGGACAGCTCTGCGAAAAGCTTAATCTGGTGAGGTATCATCATCTACATCATTGCAATTTTATACCAGAGATTATTTTAAAATCAATAACAGCACTCATCCAACCAACAAACAAATTGTAAAGAAAAAGAGAAAAAAAAAAAAACTTAAAAAGGGGAAAAAAAACCTACCTTTTGTTGCATTAAAACAGCTCCAAATTAACATTAACTGTAATAGTAGTAATAATAAAATGAATCATCACATAAGGAGAAAAGATCCCAAAAATCTGAGAATCCCTAATGTCAGTGCCTGGAAACCCTGATCCTGGAAGAAGATAAGACTCAATAATACCCAGTCACAGTCTTCATGCCAATTTCAAACACCCACTTCCTAATTTCTCCTATCAACAATCTTCCACAAAAAAAACATGGGTTTGCCCAGAGTTCATACATACACCATATTTTAATTGGTTCCAATATTCTCCACAACATAACATCCCACAAAAAAAAAAGTTCAAAACCAATCAACACCCAAAGACAGGGCCTTATTCCTCTTCAATTCACATATCACAGCATGAATTCTAGAACGTCCAACGAACCAACAATTCAGAACGAGTTAAACCCCTATTCCATTCAATCAAAGACAATACGATCAACAAAAAGGGTGATGAGAAAACAACAAATGGGTCTCATAGAGTCTTACTTCATGTTCAAGAAACCAACTTTCAATTCCAAATCAAATGAAATGACCCAAAAAAAAAAAAAAATTTCTAGGAAAGGAGAAATCCTGAGAAGATGCCAAAAAGGGGGAATTCGATTGATGAGGGCTGAAATTGAGGGAAGAAGTTTGCTTTATGACCTTGATCCACCCCATGACGCCTCCTTAGAACCGTAATCTATAATCCATTCAGAGCTCAGATGAAGGAAGAGAGAGAGAGAGAGAGAGAGAGAGAGAGAGAGCTAGCTAGCTTTCATCTCCTCCAAAAGCAGGAAACAGGAAGCAGAGGATTTGGGAGTGACAGAAAAAACAGTGGGACTGCCAACAAAAGCTATAAAGCATCCAAGTCTGCAGCCTTGACTTCTGAACCAAACGGCTTATGAAGAAGTCCGCCGCATTAAAAACTAATGTCGGTTTTGGTCCGCATAAATCGATCGAATCGGATCCTCTTCATACGGTGAGTGACCTCTGGAAATACCGATTTAAGGGGTGGGGTTGGAAGTGCGTCCCACCGATTTGTACACTTTCTGCACTCCTTCCATCGTGAGTAGGGTTGCAAGTGGGACAGTTTTGACCCCGATCCATTTCTCAAAAAAGGATCTTGATTCAATTTTGACTCAGAATTTATTTTGTTGGTTCCAGATTCGATTTCAATAGAAAAATGTGGATCTGGTTCTGTAACCGGATCCACCTAGTGGATTGGAATCTAGTTCCAAAATCGATTCTAATTATTTTTTATTTTTCATTTTTCTTAAAATAACTATATCATTCAACTTATAATAGTTCATCAAGTCTACTTCCACCATTATTATACATAAAATGTCAAAAAAAAAAAAATATTTTGAGGTAGAATTTGCAATATCAAAGGCTCATATGTTGGGTCCTGGGTCTATATGTTGGAACTTATATGAACCCAGAACTAGACCCGTTTATCAATCAAAATCTAAACTGGGTTTCGAACACAAATCCGTTTATGAATCGAAACCTAAAATAGGTTCCAGAATCGATATTTTGTAGATCAGAACTTCCAGATAATCGGAGAATCGAATACTCTTTTACAACCTTAATCATGAGGTTTCATTTAATTAGAATTTAGATTTTTGGCATAAATTTTGTTATTAAGCGAGTAATTTTTCTGAAATACCAAAGATATCTCTATATGGAGACTAACTAGGGTTGCAAATGGGTATCTGATTCTCCAATCACCCGAAAGTTCCGACCAACAAAAAAGCGGGTCTGGAACCTATTTTAAGTTTCGATTCATAAACGGGGCCCGGGTCCGGAACCCAAATTAGGTTTCGATTGATAAACTGGTCCCGGTCAAGGTCCATATAGGTTCCGACCCGTGGATCCGGGACCCAACATATGAGTTTTTGATATTGCATATTGTACTTCAAAATTAACTTTTTTTTATGCATTTTTATGTATAATGTTGTGGGTAGTAGACTTCATGCACTGTTATAAATTGAATGATATACTAATTTTAAGAAAAAAAAATTAAAAAGTGAAAAAAAAAAAAAATAGAACCAATTTTAGAACTAGATTACAATCCTTTAGGTGGACTTGGTTCCATAACTGGATTCGGATTTCACTATCAGAACTGGGTCTAGAACTAACAAAATGGGTTTCGAGTCAAAACCAGACCCGGAACCGTTCTGTTTGCAACCCTAAAACTAACTGTCATGAAAATATAAAAGTGAATGAGGATATCCCTTGTAATTGAAGAGGGTTTATTTAAACTATTTAGATTAAATATGTGGGCCCCATTATTGAGTTCCACTCTTTTTAACTCAAAGATTCCTTAGTTCCTTCTAGTAAAATTAGATAATTAGTAAAATGAAGTGAAGTGAAGGCCATATCAATGGAGAATACTAAAGGTTTCGTTGTGTTTTGGTCCGAGGAAAGAAGATGCCTCCTTTTCGCAAGATTATGGTTTTCTATGTCTGACCACCCATCGAATACCGTAAATCAATGTTTTTAAAGGGGGTACCCACTTTTCTACTCGAAAAATGATCCTAACTCTCCTTTCGATCACCAATCCCTCTCTCTTGATCTCGATCATTCTTCTCTTGTGTTGTTGGTGCGACGAGAGATGACCAGACTCTATTGCGACTCCGGAGGCGACCGGACTCTACTACCCAACCTGTGGGCATCATTTTTGGATCGCCCAGCCCGTCGGCATCATTTTTGGTTAGTCCGGTTCCGCCTTGGTTGTGTCTCTAAGCTAGTGTGCAAGTGAGATAGAGATGCTCCTCATATCTTTTATATATTCAGCTCTTGCCTTTTCAAATATAAACTTGTTTTTTCAAAAAAAAAAAATTTCCTCTCAGCTTTTTATTAATGGATTGGATGTCATGTTTATGAAAAATATTTTCTTATTATGTTATTTTTGTTCTCTTATGTATAAAGTTGATTTATTGAAGTTTGGCAGAATAATGGCTTGTTTGTTTGAAGTGTTTAAATGAAGATTGATTTTACAGGTATTTAGCAGGTTGGGGGAAAAGTTGAGATGCCGGACTCTGTCAAGATTCTCATAAAATCTTCAAATTTACAAAGGTATATGTTTGTCATTGGATAGGTGGTGGGTTAAGTTGGAGACATTGGCGGACCCAGGATTTTGACTTGGTGGGGGCTTAAGATAGTCACTTGATATAAGCTTTTTTCCAATTTGGAGGGGGCTTCAGCCCCCAGCCTAGTGTATGTAGGTCCGCCACTGGTTGGAGATGTTGATTAGGGATATAAGATGCAATGGATGGTGGTGATGAATATGAGATGAAGATATATAATCGGTATTTGTTTCTCTTTTTGTATGCGGAACTTCTCTCCGGTTACCAAATGTGGATTTAAGGAATCATCGTTGGTTCCTCCATGCTCCCTAAAAAGCGGAATGCGATGAATCCTCTCCCTTGTAAATCATCGCTCACGAAAATCTAATTCGGTGGCACCAAGGATTCCTCTCCCATTAGCAAATATGTCACAGTAGTACAAGAGACTGGTGGCATAAAAGATGACATTTTGTCATTTAGTGGCATAAAAGAGTTGTGTATGTACATTGTAAAAAGAAGAGTGTCCTTTAGCAATTTTTTATTTGGCCCCCTTATTTTTTTTATATATTAAATTTACCATTCATTTTACACCAGTATATAAGTAATTTTTCCAAACCGGTCTAAATAAAGCCTTGGAGGAGGATCCTAATTCCCTAATATGAAGAGCTCGTGTTAGCTATACATGAGAGCGGGAAAAAAAGGCACTTTGAAAAAGGTTGCCTTGGGTCAGAGTCTAAATATAATTGTCTTGTTTTTATTAAGCAACAGAAAGAGGCTTGACCTGTAAACCCAGCCTAGATGTATCATAAGGTGAATGGTCGAGAGGTTGCATAGGGAATAAAGAATACATGGTGACAATGTTAGGTATTGGTCCACCTGAAAAATAAAAAATGAAAAGAAAAGATAATGGAGGTTAAACAAAAGGAAGGAGAAGAAAAGGTAAAACTTTATAAAAGATTAAGTTGCTTTTGAGCAAAAATAATGGTTTAAGTCGCAGGCCCGACCCGAATATATCATGGGCCAAGGGGTCCTCCAAAACTACGGCTATCTCCTCATCACAGCTCTTGATTAAAGTGCCTCAAAGTTAGACGATCTCCATCCATTTGATTCATATGCTTTTACCACGATGAGGAGATCTTGAATGCTTGCTCTAATACTTATTTTTTAAATTGAAACTATCTTTATTTAGGTGTCAATTGGATGTATTTGTAGTGATAGAAGCTTTAATTTTGTGGTTATCGTGAATGCTGGTTCAATTTATTCATTGCATATTGTCATTTTTGACGGGGACCTAAAAAAAAAAAACGCTTCAATTGGTGCATTGTCAAGTGGACTCACCTCATCTAGCCATGTGAAATCTTATTGCCAGTGGGCCCCACCAATCACCATAATGGCGACCTTTTAAAAGGTGGCTCTTGACTTGAAGACTTTGGGACTGAGTTGGTGGACGAGTTTCCACTTTCCAGAATGATTGGCTATCATTAATTCTAGTTGTTAATCTAATTTGTTTCCTCTTTAAGTCAAGAATATTTCATTCTTTTAACAAAACTACGTGGAGAATGGTAAAATTTCTCTACAATATTGCATAGTGTGATATGTGCAAATTTTGCACAACCCTAAAATAGTGTATGGACTTATATGTGGAAATTTGTAAAACTTCAAAGAAGCAAATGTCGAGTCTTAAGGCCGCTATATGGGCAAAATCCCAAAAAATTCCTCATCACCCCCATATGCAAACTATCAAGGGTTAAAATTTGGAGTCAGATAAGCAATGAGAACCCTAATTGATTGAAATAATGGATTTGGTGCATCTAATCATTGGTCCACTTCTTTGATTGTGACAATTGATACTCAGCATAGCCTAATTTTCAAAGACCTAGGACTGGGCTCGGGCCTTTCATACAGCAGTAGATCTACAAAATCCACAAGCATTATTACATGGCAAAAAGGTAATTATAGGTGGGTCCGCTGGTCGCCGAGTATTTCTCACTTGATTAATATATAATATATCCAAGAGGCAAGCTTAATTTTTAGGCTCATGGGCTGAACCCTGTCACCCAAATAGGCTGTGCTTGGGCAACCTTTGGCCTGGCCTCACCTGAGCCATATACGCAGTACAGGTCTACACTCCAACTCCAAGAGCTATGTTGCGTTGGTTGAGTGTTTAGGACCGATTCCTCTCTCTTTCGGAGTTAAAGGTCTTGGTATTGACATCCGATTCCCCCTTCTTCAAGAAGCGAATGTTGAGTCCACTAGTGCTACCATCTTAGGACTACAAGAGTATTTATCCAGCTTGTTTCTGGATTCGGAAGAATTAGTTTAGCCAAAAGGTTGAAAACCCTCCGATGCTGATGATGAAGAAAAATAAAAAAACTTCAAGAGCTATGTTAAAGTACGAGGTAGTTGGTGAGTGTAAGAAAGGCCAGACACGCAACAATTAGAACCAAAGTCCTAGTCCATGTCTCTATCTACCATTCATGAACCTTGTGGAACGTTTCTAAGGAAATATTATGAAAGTATGACAAACGAGACATAGAATGAGTATATTTTAGTCTTCAATGAGTACTTAGCCGGTACGCAACTCATTTTTCTTATTGTAAAACACCTCATAGTGGGGTCATATGATGACACATCCAAATGGACGGCACAAATAGAACGCCCCTAAATTACACCCGACGGAATTTTTGCACCCATCTAAATGGTTTGTACCACTGGATCGACAGATCACTTTCTAAATAGCTGAAATTTATTATAAAGAGATTAGGATGACTAAATGGAGCCCGTATTTTGCACACAAGAAGACCCCAACTAATGAAGAGAGCCCTATGGTCTCTGGGTTCAAGGTAGCCCCTATTAAAACTCCGCGGGAATAGCTCAATTGGCTTAGGACTATAGTTTGAATCCGGAGGCTGTGGGTTCGAAATTACACTATCAAATTAAGACACAAGGCAATTTCATCTGAATTTATTTTTTGGGCCTATAGGAATTATTTTAATCCAAAGTTCAGGACGTGCGTTATTAGAAAAGAAAAAAGAAAAAGAAGTTGGGCCCCACATGAGGTGTACTGTCAAGCTTTAATTCACATAGGCCTGGATAGCTACTCAAGTCTACTATTCCTTGTAGTCTACAACTTGACAAGAAGCTGGGAGAGAGAGAGAGAGAGAGAGAGAGAGAGAGAGAGGAAATGGAAGAGAAAGGGAGAGTATGTGTAACAGGTGCAGGAGGATTTGTAGCTTCATGGTTAGTGAAGCTACTCCTCTCAAAAGGATACATGGTCCATGGTACCGTCAGAGATCCAGGTACCCCTTTCACTCTCTCTACTCCTGTTACTCTCTGCAATTCAATCATATGTGATTGAGGTAAAAAGCAAACGAAAAGAATGGCCTAAACATTATCAACAAAATCTATCTTTCCATCCATCAGATTACTACTATTCTGTTTGATTCATTCATTTCCATGAAAATGAGTTGCAGGTGATGAGAAGAACAGCCATTTGAAAAGGTTGGAGAATGCCCAAGAGAACCTGCAGCTCTTCAACGCAAACTTGCTGGACTACAACTCTCTCTGTGCCGCTATTGCAGGATGCAGTGGGGTCTTCCACGTCGCATGTCCGGTTCCACCCGGCCAAGTCGCCAATCCAGAGGTAACATTTTCATCCAGTACACAGTTTGATTTTATTTTCCCAATCATGATTGGGATTTTATTTTGACTTTTGTTCTAACTACTTGTTTTACATGTGATCAATTTTACAATCGACTCAATTTTAACCCTATGTAGTAATAAGTGGCTCAAAAAAATATATCTAAAATATTTTATTTTGAGTGGTTTGGATTTTAGATGTGCATGCGAATGAATCGGTTCATCAAACTTCTCAAACTCAAAACTTCAATGAGTCTTCAGTTATGAATTTCGGGCTTGAATATCAATTAATCTAACTGCAAACCAGTTACTATGATTTCTTCCTAATGCTGGAATTCAAATATAAGTATTGATGATGGTTTTTTTTTTTTTTTTTTTTTTAGCGGTAACAAAAGATTACATTCAAAGAAAAGAAGGTACAAAGTACAAAAAAACAAACGTGTAGGAGAAATGCACCACCTCCAACCCTACTAACAAAATCACACTCACCCAAAGAAGTGTTAAAGGTAATGGGTCCAGGTCAGGTCATGGGCCAATGTGCAACAACCCACCTCAAGAAACAATTGCAGAAGCTTAGTCAAACCAAGACCCATTCAAATAGAAACTGCTCACTTGAAATAAGGAGATAGAAACTGCTCACTTGAAATAAGGAGTTTCTCTGCAACCAATCAGCTGCTGCTCTCTGCCACCTATCAGCTACTGTTGAGCATAAAATGGAAACTGCTACACATGGATCAATTCCCTTGTAGATATAGTAGTGAAGTGCTCTATAAATACTCAAAGTTCTGTTAAGCAGAACTCACTGAATTGATAACAGTGAATGTCTGGTAGTGTTCTCTTCACGTTCTCTAATATTTTTAAAAACGTCTATCACTCTTTATTTTTGTTACTATTTGTCACTTTTAGAAGAAGCAACCTATCAACCATTTACATAATGACACCCGCCCAAGGAAGCAACCTATCAACCCCTTGCTTGGCTAACACATTTGCCATAGAGTTAGCCGATCTAACCTCATGATGGAAGGAAACATTGATTCCAACAAATAGCTTTCTAATTTCATTCAGGTGGAAATGAAACTTTCAAGAATTTGTCTTCTGCTTAGACACCCTTGGGCTGGGTGAAAGCTTATCCAACCTCGGTTCATTTACTGTCAGGCCTAATTTCCGGCCCAGACCAGATCATCTACAAAATATAAACACCCAATTGTTTAAAGCAAAACCTTTTTTTTTTTTTTTTTACTTTTGAAACTGAAGTTGCTAAATTCCTAAAGAATAAAATGTTTACTAAAGAATGGATGGGCACATTGTGCATTGTTGTGTTTGAATCAAAACTTCTCATTCAGTTTTCAAAGTTTTGCTACAATGTTGTGTAGACAGAATTGCTGGAGCCTGCTGTAAGGGGCACGCTCAATGTGCTGAAGGCTTGTTCTGAGACAGGAGTGGAAAGGGTCATCGTTGTCTCATCTACTGCAGCTGTTGTGATGAACCCAAACTGGCCACCAAATAGACCCATGGATGAGGATTGTTGGAGCGACATCGATTATTGCAGGGAAAGTCAGGTGACAGCCCAAAATCTTTGATTTACTAGTTTTGATTAAAGCCAATTATCATCACTTGAGGCCCAAATGGATCGTTGTAAATCAAGTGCAGGTGACTTGGTTTATATGAAAATCAAGGTTCATGCATTTGGATGACCTGATTAACTGTAAGTGACAGTTGTTTTATTCTTTGCGATATACAATTATAAGTAAATAGAGTTAGCAGTGATTGAAGATACAGGCAAGTCAGGTTCAGGGGACCTGAGTTCATAAATACAAATGTGGCCTTAGTGACTAGAATTCAGAAGATCTGACCACTCTGCAATGTGTAGGGTGCCCATAGTGACCGGGCCTATTCCAGCCCATTTGGACAGAGCACTGAAGGTACTAGTTCTGGTTGAACCTGGTCAGACTGCCCGTGCCGTCCTCTTAAAACTTTCACACTGCTATTACAAATGCAGTGGGTATTTTGAAGTACCTAACAATAATGAGGAAACTTGTGGAAAGAAAAGGAACTTTGATAATATAGCAAAAAAAAATAAAAATTGAAATTCTCTGTATAGCAATAACATTTTGTTACTTTTGTAGAATTTGTCAAAGAAATTCAATGTATATTTTTAGCATTTGAAATATATCTTGCTTCTTTTTTAGTTATTTATCTTCAAGGTGTTTATAATTAATAACCCAAGAAAAACCAAAATTCTCAAAATCCCTATTTAATTACAATGCCATTATTATACCCAAGAAAGAAATTTGTGAGGAGTGTTCAAACTCCAAATATTATGAACACTGTTCATTATTCCAATGAGAATTAGTTTGGAACTGTTGAAATTGGTGGGTGAGCCACTCCTACAAAACAAATTAACTAAGTCTAATTAAAGAAACAAATTCTTTTTTGAAACAAAACACTCCCCTCTAATACCAAAAGAAAATGACTTCAACAATAAGTAGCCTAATCCAAGTGAACTCAAATACTTCATTACTATAAGACTTTAAGTTAGTTTAAATTTACTGAATTCAAAAGAAAATACTTGCCAAACTGAGAAAACTCATGCAGATTGCAAAGTGAAAATTGAATGCGTAAATCAATTTTTTACAAAATATTATACAGCATCTTATATGTAGCAGAAATCTTCCTTTGTGGCAGTTAGTATGAGAGGTAAAAAAAAATTTAGTTCTTTAAGGGACCCATGCATCATCAATCCAACCCCTTCATATTGACACTTATCTAACTTAAAGATTGCGACATCAGAAGCATTAAACTTTGAGGCCATGTTTGTAATCTGTCGGGAATAGTTTTTTTCGCCTATATCATGATTGGCATGCAATCTAGTGGGTATCACAAGGAGCTTAATATTTACCTGTCATTAGAACCGCGGGAGGTACCTCTCAGATGAAAAATTACCCCTCTTGTTAAGGCATTGAAAAACAATCATGAAATGAATCCGTAATCAAGATGTGTGGGTTTTATTTCAATTTTATTGGCAACTATGGTTTGGAATTCAAAATGCTTGTTTACTTGAACTTCTGTTTGATGATGAAGGACTCACATGACTGGTACTGTATTGCCAAGACAAAATCAGAAAGAGAGGCATTGAAGTATGGAGAGAACAGTGAGCTCGACGTTTTAACGCTTTGTCCATCTTTCATTTTGGGGCCACTCCTGCAACCCACCATGAATGCTAGCACCCACATTTTCATTGAGCTATTCAAAGGTATTTCCTTGTGCAAAGGAACCTCTTAACTTTAGCTTTTTCTTTTTTTGGTAAAAATGCTCTTGGGAATAAGAAGGAACGCATGTTTTGGGGGGTGGTGGTTGTTTGGGTGGGTCATTTCTTATTCCATTTTTATCTTCAATGGGGCCAACCTGAATGTGTGGAAATCAATGGAGTCAATCGATGGAAAGGTCTATACCTAGATGAGGGGAATATGAGATATCTTTAAAGTCCTCAAAGTTGAATGGCTATACAACCACATATACAAATTCTCTCAGGTACAGATCATGTCTCGCACCAGTGGGACAACTTGTGGGGCCCACCTAGGGCCCCTTATGATCCATCCAACACCTCATACTCCACTGCCCCCCTGAATGTCACAGGCCTCATGTTTTTTACATCGATCTGAATGGGACTAGCATTGGATTGAAAAAATCAGAAAAAAATATTTCTACATTAGATTTGAGGGCCATGGATCAATGCGTCAGGATTCTATAATGGACCTGAAATTTTGCATAAAGGTGGGACTCCAAATGTGCTCCACAGGGCAGTCCACATGGAGCTTTGCGCGAGACATCCCCATAGGAGCACTGCTATTGTAGGTATATATGCATGTACGTAGACATTGTTGGAGTATGGAGTGTCAATTGGGGAAAATCTTGCATCTATTATTGACCATCTGTAGTGGGATCGTCTAGTCTAATGACTATTCCTCTATGTCTCTGAATAATTCATGGAGCATTTTTTTACTGTTTAGTTCTTGGAAGGATATATTGTAAAGATCAAAGACACTTCCAATGACTTTTCAAGGAAATACTAGTACAACTAGAATTGCAAAGACCCTTCATTCTCCTCCATGAGAAACTGATTGCATTCCATCTTTCCTTTATTTCCATCCATTCAAGATTGTTGTGATTGCAGGATAGGCCACAACTCTACTGATATGATTTTCCTTTTATTGAACAGGACTATCTGAGACAATCGAAAACATAGTTTGGAGGATCGTGGATGTCCGCGATGTAGCTGAAGCATTGATGTTGATGTATGACAAGAAAGAAGCATCTGGAAGATACATTTGTGCACCACATTTGGTTCCAGTTCGCACTTTGGTTGAAAACTTGAAGAGCAAATATCCCAACTATAACTATCCTAAAAAGTAGGTACTCCAACTGGATTAGACAAGCTGTTCTTGATTTCAGGAATTTCAATCTCTCAGACCCATTTATTTTTCTTTTTGACAGTTACATAGAGGTGGATCAAGACGCAAAGCCAACTTCAGAGAAGTTGAAGAGGTTAGGTTGGGAGTGCAGGTCTTTAGAAGAGACCATCATTGACACTGTTGAATACTATCAAGAGGCTGGTATTTTGAACAACAGTTAGATTACTAATTGGTTTGCTCTCTGTTGCGTTTGTTTCCTTGGATCCATCATCATCATTAGCCAATAGAACATGTAGTTGGATTTCATTGTTTAAATTGTAAGAGTTTGATGTAATATGTGGTTGTTTAGAATGAAACAAAAAATTCACCTAACTCTTGCCATCCAGGAGCAACAAAAGTGTAATTGTTGGATTCTATTGTATGGGGTAAAACAATGCAAGTATCATCCAATGAACTCGAGACTTAGGTCCTGCGCTGCTTACTCTCTACTGAATTTCTAGGAAGTCAAAGTAAATTGGGTTTGAACAAAGTAATAAAGAGATGAAGAATGAAGGATTAAGGTGGATAGATGGAACTCCTATTCTTCCAAGTATTTGATTTACTAACATGTTATTATTTCCTATACCAAACAACAAGCAATCATGCACTAAGAACACTGATGAATAAAGAACACTTGAGAAATGAATACCCAGTGATCACCCTAGTAATTCAATACTTAGGAAAGTCAATGTCTCATCTACATTTCCACCTTATTTCCTTTCCTCCTCACGTCATATCCTTTGCCAGTCTCCTCTTTAAAAATTCCTCATGGAGCTCATTGAACACAAGTTCCAATGTAATCTACTGCACGCACACAAACAGGCCCTTAGAGAAACAGTTGGGAACTGAAAACCATTTGCCACTTGGATTGGCTGTGAATATATTCCTTGTGAGTCTGAAGGAGTCCTTTGGAAATTAACCTGCATACACTAATCCCAGCCTAGCTAGTTGCTTTCGACCTAGGAAATTTTTTGCAGCTGTTAGTTTCTCTATGAACTTTCCTAAACCAGCCGCCATCATTTGGATCTTTCAAAAACGAGTGAAGGTTCAAATGCAACTTACTTTTTTCTACCCAAACGGTGTCTCGGGATATGTTTGTCTAGAGTTAATGTATGGGGAAGAAAATGATTTTGATGAAGAATGATATATATATCATGAGCTTTGTGTATATACCTTGCTAAGGTTTTCTGGATTTAAAAGTAGGCCCTTGTGGTCGAGTTTTAGTATTAATTATAAATCTCACTTTTCATTTTAATATCATTCCGTGTCTTCAAAATCAATTGCCCTAAAAAAGAATAGGCAACCGCAATTATTATATATGAAGCGAAGTGGATTTGATTTCCAATTTCATTGTTAATTTCAAATTTGATTTTAACTCTTCTCATGTTGATTTCCTACTAATATCACTCATTAATCCTCCTATTAATATTAGCCATATTAATAACGTTCTTTTTACTAATCCAATGTTACAGAAACTCTTTCCTCTTCTCTTTGTGTTTCTATTCACGTCTCTACATTTCCCACCTTTAAACGTCACAAGCCCTTTCCTCTTCTCCATCCTCTCTAATAAATAACTCATTGATTTTTTTTATTAGGATTATACTCTGAACTATTTCTATCGATTTTTTTATTTTAGACTCTTACATTATAACTACCACTAATTACATTCCCCGTGCTCAGTACGGGGGGCTTTCGCTAGTTATGTTTGAATATGGAATGAATGATGCTTTTGCCATGTCTATATTATTTCATAAATAGAATAACAAACAAATGCCAACACTTACACCCTTCCCCAGTCCCATGAATCCATCTTTTTATTACTTCATTTTACTATCATTTCATGGAATGATCGATTGCCATGTCCTTTGACCTTTCCTGAGCCCTATAAATATATGAGAAGGATTCAAATCACACTAATGAATGCAAAGCTTGCAATAACTTTGATTATAATGATATTTAGAATTTAGAATCCTACCATTCATCACCAGTAGTGATATGTTTGATTGAACGAATTGGGGTTCACAACCGTTAGTTTCCTCAATCAATATAAAATTGTCAGCCAAGCAAGTCTCTAAAATTCAAACTACTCAAAATTAGGGTCACTCTCTGCATTTGAATTTGGTCAAACGTCACTAAAATCAGACTTGGGACAACCATCATTTTGATTAGGTGTGTAAGACAATTACTTAAATGAAGAACTTCAAAAGTGTCCAAAAGCTTTTGCATTTCTCATCATTATTCCCAAACGTATTTTTAAATATCGCACTCTAGAAAGAGGTTCTATGGACACCATTCGTTGAACATATGTTGAAGCCAAAGTTGTGATCAACTATCAAATCATAGAGAGCAATTACTGTGTCTAACTTTCTCAGTCTTAAATCTTAATCCCTTAAGAGAGTCCGATATAATTATCAAAATACCCCTGATTCAAAACTTGATCCCCACCTGACCTAATGGATTATAGTTCATTTAAACTGGAATACAAAATATGAACCCAACAATTTTGATTAGTAATTGCAACGACATATGTAATAAGCAATGTTGATTTGTGCAATGATTACTCCCAAATATCTACAAGTGAAAGAGCAACGAAATGCAAGTAATATGGGAAGTAATCCTGTGTAGATGGACACTATCATCAAGTTAGGCTGTCTAATAAGTTCAAACCACTCTTCAATTGCACATGTGAAAATGAAGTGCCAAAATGTTCTTGGTACGCTTAGATATGGGAGGCCATGATAAGGCTATTAGTGGATGATTAAAACCAAAGAACACCCATCGAGACTGTCATGGGTCACATGAAAGATAACTGATAGTAGATCTGTACCATTTCTACCACCCACAGGTGGAGATTTAAACCTAGGTATGGCTTGTTAAAAGTACAAGCCATATACCCATCCATCTATGAGCTAGTTGGAGCTAAACTATTCATTTTGCATGATCTATTTTTCAATTTGGATAAATGGCAATGACCATTCAAGTATACACTATGCAAAGCAACAGTTTGATTGTCATCATCATTATCATCATCATTGACAATGTAAAATTGAGATTTAGGCCATATGTAAGGCTTCAGTGTATCCAGTGCATGAGTGTTTTGCCGGTAAACATATAGGTATTTGGTCATCTATACAATCAGCAGGTTCAGATAAGTTTCTTCTTGATGTCAGATCATTTTTTTGAAAGATCTCCCTTTACAGTATGAACAATTTTAAGAGCCAGACCCTAATTTGTGTGCCCATACTGTTCGCGTATTTATCCCCTTGCAAGGTGCAGAAGTGGTCAGTTCGACTTGGATCATGATGAATAAGCTATTTAGAAAATGCCGGGAAGGCACATGAGTGGGAACACCTTCATAAATTCACTCCAGTTGGAGTTGGCTCCACCATTACACTAATCACATGCAACATGTAACGACATGCGAAATGTTTACATGTGATCAATCTAATGGTGGACTCAACTATTTGGTCAATCTAATAGTGGACGTCTCCAATTGGATCACATGATATAAAGAGTGGATCCAATTTCAGTTGGAGTGGAAGTTGGCTCATGATTTCGACTGGTTCAATTCATGAAGGTTGTTGGGTGTCACAAAGTTGGTGCTGACAGTTGTGTTTCTAGACATTCTTCAAGCTCTCGTTCCTGTTGGCATGGGGTTAGGCCGAGCTAGACATGTGAGAAACATGTGTAGGCTCATTATGAGATTGACCAACTAATTTATTTATTGAGTTAAAAATGTTAAACATTAGAAGTTAGGGCCGACCAGCACCCACTACATTTAGGGCTGCCCATGTGGATGAATTCTTAAAATTTTCAAGCCTATATTTTTTTCATAAGTAAATAGAATCGAAAAAGTATAGCAAAGAAAACCACATTGCTAGAACAATGAGTCAAACTGATTTTACCTGTGCAAATTGGGTGATCAGCCATTTTCTTCTTTGATCAGCCATTTTTCTTCTTTCCCTGACTATTGATGGGATGACTGCCAATGAGAGTGCTCACACGATGGAGCATAGCACTTTCACAAAGTCAAAGGTCTGTAATTGAGAGTGATAAGTTTTGGCCTAGAGCTAGAGCCTAGAACTAATAAAGCAGACCAAAGTAAAAGGAGAGAAAAAAAGGGCTCCAGATGATGATAAAACTGATGCATGTATATGTTAGCACCCAACATTTACCTCTTTATAGTGAATGCATTTCAGCGACTTGTTAACATTTTAGTTCTGATTGGTAAACAGATACAACTAGTCCCATCATTTCACCTCAAAATGGAT
The DNA here is from genome assembly GCA_003546025.1 of Camphora micrantha. Lineage (NCBI taxonomy): Eukaryota > Viridiplantae > Streptophyta > Magnoliopsida > Laurales > Lauraceae > Camphora > Camphora micrantha. The sequence continues at coordinate 55,030,605 of QPKB01000002.1, read as the reverse complement.
ATGGTTAGCAGTCTAGCAACAACGATACCTATGAACCATGTAAGCCCTCAGTTTTTCATAGATAGCCGCATGATAGAGCTATACTGTTGCCAACTATACAGGCACTGTATACTCAGATAAAGAGCTGGAAGAAATGTTTGTACAAGACACAGATAAATGAGGAAGACAATATCTAGGGTAGGCCTGTTTCCTGTTAAAATCGGTTCTGAAATTCTAGGATCCGTAAAGCAGTGCGTTTCTGTGAAAGGAGTTAAAAGTGAAAAATTAACGGTGAAGGTCCACAAGAAGCCATCAAATTAGCTCCTCTCCAATAGGTACTGATTACCTACCCATTGCCAAAGTTTGTTCAATCCTCCAATAGCAATGGTCCCATCCAGATCTCCACCTTGAACCCTTCGCTCTTCACCTTTTACCAGTCCTAGAATAAAACCTGCTTTACCACGAGTCCACGAGTGATCGAGTACCCAGAAATTCAAAAGCAACCAGATAAAATGGCCCTGATTGTCTCTGCTTTATCTGGGCAGAACTCGACATGAGGCCGAAATGAGGTTAGATTTAAAGAAAAATCGAACTAGAGACGAGAGAACACGGTAAAACTAGATTTGTCCTTGAATAATAGAGCAGCGGTCTCTGTCAGAGCTGTACACTTCAGAATTTGTAGAATGTTGTGTAAACTCAGTTCTTATCGAACACCTCCGCCGGCAAGTTGAGATCAAAAGGAGGATCCCCAAGAGCTTCTTTCTTGGCACGCTTCCTTGTAGAGCAACCACTCTCATCCAGATTAGATCCATAGAATCGGTCATCCAAAGGCCTTCCAGATTCAGATGATCCTACATAAATTGCATGTCCAAAATGACGTTAGAGGCTAGTTGGTGTTACTTTCTTCAAATTCACATATACAAAAGTATTAACAGAGAGAAAACAGATTGAGACATTCATCAAGAGGTTTGACAGCAAAGGCAGTTCTAAATGGGACTGCATGTGCTTTATATGTCTGGTGAATGTACACAATCTCTCCTCACAGAATCCATTGAGACCAGCGCTATAAAACCATTAGTAGGTCTTCCAAACTTGTATTGGCACTGGGCCAAGTTTCAGTACAATAGTCGGGCTCACTGTAACATTGGTCAAATACAGAATACGTGATTTCACTCACTTTGTTGCAATTGTTTAAAAGGGAGTGAAATCATGTGTAACATGAATTTAAAAAAAAAAAAATTCAATTGTTACATGAGACCAATCTGATGGTGGTGGCCCAACTCAGATTAGAGGGGAATATGGCCCAGCTACAGTGCATAGGAAACCTTGATGATCCCACTGATGAATTAATAGAGCTGCACTTCGGATCTATTCATTCCTATGGGGCCACATGTATAATGAATATTGACTCCTGGAATTTTCCCCCCTAACTGTATTCATTCTGTATATTAAGACACCTGATGACTGGACCCAAAATTTCAGCTCTGGGCCAATCTATTTCATGGCCGGGATGTGGCAAATTTACCAACTGGGCATGTGTGTGAGTGTGTCTGCAACTCTGCGTGGATGGGCCGGGTCCACAAATGTCTGCCAGCGGCACTCAATGGTTTAATAACTGACATGGATGGAAAAGGGAAAAGAATATGTACATTTGTTTCAGTAATACATGCTTATTTTCGCCATTCAGTAATAAAATAGTACTCATGCTAATGCACATATTATTAGGAAAAATTAATTGTGTGCATAACCCATGATTATTTTTTTCCAATTCAAAAAATCCCTATTTGTAGCTGAAAAAGATCCCAGCCATTTGTTAAAATGTTGAAAAAAAAAAAAAAAAAAACCCCGTTGACAGCCAGACAAACTTACTGACAGATTTTAAGCAAATTTTATTATTATTATTTTTTTTTTTTACCCTAAAAGATCAATGCTCTTATTTATTTAACAAAGTTTTTTGAGAAAAATAATCCTATTTCAAAATATTCATATATCATCTAGGGTGGAACCTATCAAAGTGGTCAAGAAAATGATCCTCACACAATCAAACCCACCAATAGCTCATCATCACCGCTCATGCCTCGAAACATGACTTTTGTGACGGGCCTGTTTGTTTACATGTGTGGAGCATTAAAGGGGAGATGGATGTCAAATCATGGATCAAGTAAAAGGTATGGGTGATATATATATATATATATATATTTATTTATAGTGGGTGGGGGGGTTGGGGGGGTAAACGGTTAGTGGTGTTGTAGTGTCATACTATAAGTTTACCTCCAACATGGTGAAGGAAAAAAAAAAAAAAACATCACATACCATGCCTACTTTTACTTCACCTTTTACTACTCCTTGTGCTAAACAAACAGATGTGAGATCATGGTAACAATCAGCTGTGGATGGGCCCAGTCATGTTTCGATATTGACCTTTCTTGGGGACCCACCAAATCTGAATCATGCGGATGTCCCCACAACATTTCCATTAGAAGGCAAAGAGAGCCCCACCATGACTTCAATCATTTTGGTGACCCATACCAAAAATGATACGTGTTACAAAAAAAAAATAATAATAATTTCAAGTTTTATAGAAATAGTTGTTTATATAGGAATTTTTCAAAAAAGACATGCTTTTTTTTTTTTTTTCAAGTAAGAGAATTTTTATCTTTAAAAGAATAATGCACATCAAATTTTTCTTAAAACACATTAGAAAAAATTATGATTGAGAGGCAAAATGATTTTTCAACATTGCAACAAGAAGGAAAAGAGTTTTACAATTAATGATTTCTTTGGGGTTTCTACAAGGAAGCAAAATGGCAGGTGATACAAGCACAGCAACAGCAGCAGCAGCCACAACAAGAACAACAAAAAAAAAAAAAAAAAACACGACAACCAAAAATTTGAAAAAAAAAAAGGTGAAAATCACATCCCTAAGAAGTTATTATCATTGGAGATCAAATGGTAAATTTATCTTGTCGCAAGTAAAGAAAAAGGGGCATGGGTTGAGAAATGCACGCACTAGTAGCTCCATTAGCACTTGAGCCCCATTGCAGATGATTTTCCGCATCGCAGGTTTTCATACTCCTGCAACTTTGATCAGAGTCCCAAGAAACAGAAAGTTCTGATGCTCTGTCTAAACCCCTGGACTTATAAGGAGCAATATTATGAATTGCACGCTCGAGAGAACCCAATAGATCGTTCTCAATGCACTCATACCTGAAAGTCAACAAGTTTAAAATTAAAAGTTGAGTCTTGCAAATCTACCGCTCAGACATGTATTTGTGTCGCGAAGGCATTGTGGTTGTTTGTTGTGATATGAGGGACGCTTTAATGGGAATTTCAAAGGCCAGGAATGTCTTGAGTTAGAAAAGTAATGATTATTAAATCACATTAATTTTTCTCTACCAAGAAAAGAAAGGAAAAAAAAAAAACTTACATTTTCTTGCAGAGCTTGTCAGTGATAACAGAGAGATTGATTACTTGCATCCGTATCTCCAAAATCTTATCCACAGGAAATTCATCAAATGGCTCCTCTACAAATTTAGAGAGCTTCTCCACATTTGCTTCTAGCTGCTGCTGCTGGTCTTCAAATAGGTGTTGCTTCAATTCTCTTTCCTTTGGAGTCATTTCATCCTTAAAGAGATCATCCCCAAACATGTAAAATGCAAATGGATACGAATATGATAGAACGCGCCTAGATCTGAAAAGTCTATAGAGTCCATTTGTCATCCAACTAAAATCTTTGATACCAAACTCCTTACTTTCTGACACTGTTATCTTATCCTGTATAGTTTCCTTAAGCTTGGATTCCAACTTAAAGGAATCTGTATGAGCTTTGTAACGGTTGTGATAGTGCATGTACCGATAAAGATCTCTCTTTGCCCTCTCAGCTTTCTTTTCTGTGTCTTCTTTGTAGCGTCCACAACTATGGCCACTTATACTTGACCATGTGTGATCCCGGCCAGTTGCCCCACCACACAACCAACTGAATCAAAATGGTCAGATTTTAGAAGGAAAATATCCAATTTATAAGCAAGAACTCAGAACACTAAAAAAAAAAAGCAACAAATTTAAGCAAAAAAATAATTCCAACCTACAAGGAAAGATCAAACCAGATAATTTAAACATACAAGAGTAAGGGGACTGAGTGACCACCCACTATCTAGCATTGTATCCATTTGCTTTTGGGAGTAAAAGAAGAAAAGCACCAAAAAGGAACTTGATAGAACCTTAAAAGAAATGCAAGTAGCTACATAGATGGTGTTGGCTATTCTATTAAGAAAATGCATTGTGGATGAAAAACATTAAATGTACATACGAGCTAGGAATAAAAGGTGGGATCTGGGAACATTATGTCAGGTGAAAATATACAAGATATGGATGTCTACTTCAAAAATTGGGGGTGGATCGGGGGACGATATACAATATTTGGAGGCTTGAGAAAGTCAAAGTTGGCCAAGTGTTAGGGGGTAAGGGTGAAGTTCAAAGTCTCGTAAGTAAACACCTAAGCTTTTGGGAGATGCCACCGTGGGGAATAGCCTGTGTACAAACTTATTGATGGTTTTGTCCCAAAAATAATATTTATTTAGCTCAGACTTCCTATGTTTTGGGAACAGCCTGTGTACAAACTTATGGATGTCTACTTCAAAATATACAATATTTGGAGGCTTGAGAAAGTCAAAGTTTGGGAGATGCCACCGTGGGGAACAGCCTGTGTACAAACTTATGGATGGTTTTGTCCCAAAAATAATATTTATTTAGCTCAGACTTCCTAAGTTTTGGGAAGAAAAGTAGTCTAGGATTATAAAGTTTAGAAGAAACCTTAAAAAATGTTAAAGATCCAACTTCTTCACCTTGGGTTTTCCTAATGATGTTTTCATTTGCAAGGACTGACAAGATCAAAGAATAATGTAACGGTCTCAATTGGGTGAATTCAAAGAAAGATCATTCTTTTGCACCCTTTACTTCGACGAGGGAGGTTAATTTTAGCAGGTCCAAGTGTAGAGTGGTATTGCCGCATCAAGGGTGGAGGCTTTTTGTTAGACATAACACATGGCTCCCAACATCTCAAAGAGACTCATGGGAGCATGTATGAAAACCCTTGATTGGGGTTGTATATCATCTGTTTCCGTTGGGTGATTAGGGCTGTACATGATTTATTTCCATTTGGTGATTAGGGCTGTATATGATTTGTTTCTTTCGCTCTTTCTTCATGTTTGTCTTTCTTTCTTTGAATTCAATAAGAGGGCTCATCGAAGGATTTTCACATTATAAAACTATAATCAAGCCCACTTAAAATTGCTAACTGTGCGGGCCATCCGATAAAATCTGAGAACCACATAAAATTATAGTCTTGACAAAAATTATCATTTCACCAAGTTTCACTTCAATTAAATTTTAGCCCACCCATGAACTAATTGAAGTTAAATTTTATAAGAATTAGATTAAAATATAGTGATAGTTGGTCCTTACAAGTAGATCAATTGGAAATTAAGGTGCATGATTTTCCAATCCAAGCCCAAAGAGGTGATTACATGTTTATCTTTTTGGTGAGAATTAGGATATGGTTGTTTTAGGAAGTATAAATCACAAAATCTGCTACAAGTACAACTATCATGAATCAATCTCTATCTTTTCAAATAGGCATTCCAGAATTTAAAAAGTGACAACATGTCATACAAAACTTTAAAACTCGTTGGTGAAAAATCAAGGCATGCTTCTCCCAAAAAAAAAAAAAAAAAAAACACTTAAGAAAATTTTAGTTTTTCTCAAAAATGCCCTTGGCTTGTTTACAAATCTATTAAATGTCCCCATTTGCATTAAATGGGATGACACAAGTTGTGCTTTTGTAGTCTGTAGATCTTAAGTCTAAAATGCCTGGGCGTTTTGTAGCGAGCCTATAATATAATTGACAGGGAAAGAGGTGCAAGGAGGAACAAAAACTGAAATCAAATCCAAAGCTTGAGTGCTTCACCAATCGAATAGAATCACCACAAATGGAAACATCCTATTGCTGAAAGATCCAAACAAATATCAGCATTAAATGTGCTAGAAAATAGTACATAAGCCTTTTTCAAGGAGCTGGACACCCCCTTTCCCTTCTTAATCATTTGTGGGACACTCCTACTACTACATCCACTATGACTTGACTCTCGAACTCTTGTAGTAACTAAGACTCTTTCATCATCATCATCAAAGCATTGTCCCAACATGCTGGGGTTGGCCACATGAATTTTATTTCTCCATTCCGATCTATCTGGAGTCAAATTCTCACATAAGTTGTACTTCTTCAAATCTATTTTTACTACTTTCATCCACGTCCTCTTCGGCCAACCCCTTCCACTTGGTGGGCCATCAACCTACATAGCCAAACTTCTACTTATCGCCACTGATGCCAGCTTGTGTTGGACATGCCCAAACCATCTCAAATAGGTTTCTCTAATTTTATCCCCTATTGATGTTTCCCCTAAATGCGCTCAAAAGCGCTTATTTCTAATTTTATCATGCCTAGTTTTACCACAGACCCACCACAACATTCTCATCTCTGCTACATTCATTTCATGCATATGTTGCTTCTTGATTGACGAACATTATACTCCATAGGTCATAATTGGTCTAATCACTATCTTGTAAATTTTTTTCTTAAATCTTACTGGCATTCGTCAGTCACAAAACACTCCACTTCAACCATCCCATTTTTATACTATGTTTGACATCTTCAACAATCTCCCCAACATTACTAATTATCAAGACAATGTAACAAAATGAACCTCTATGGTATCTCCCAAGCTTCAATTCTCATAGTAGTTTCAACTCTCTGGACATGCCCACTGAAATTGCAATCCATATATTTTGTCTTTGTATGGCTTATTTTAAAGCCTTTGGATTCTAACACCCCCTACCATATCTCGAGTCTTGTATTCACACAGTCTCTTGTTCAAGGATCAAAATAGCAGTTGCAACGGGCATAACGACCACTGGCCAAAAAGCTACATAGTAGGTGATACGTAGTGGTTGTGACAACACGTAGTGGCGAGGCAGTGTGAATTTTTTAAGTGGTTAAAAAATTTCGAATCTTGTGCAACAACCTAAAACCATACATGGGTAGAGACAATTTTATGAAAGACTATTGAGGATAAGAAATAGGAAAAACAATGTTTTAAATTTAAAATGCTTGGCTCTACTAGTTTTTAGACTGTATCGCCGCTATTTTCAAAACAGCGTAACCGCCTCAACCGCTACAGCTGATAATGTGGCCACTTCGCTATTTTGAACCATGCTCTTGATTTATCCACCAACACTATATCATCTGCAAACAACACACACCAAGGTACCTCCTCTTAAATGAGCAGTTAATTTATACATAATCAATGCAAAGAGATAAGGGCTTAGGGCAGACCTCTAATGCAAAACCTATGGTCATTGGAAACATTTATCTCTCCATAGGTAATTCTCAAACTTGTCACCACTCCTTAATACATGTCTTTAATAATTTCAATATAACCTCTTGGGACATTGCTTTTATTTTAAGACCCACCAAATTAAATCTCTACGTACCTTGTCATAAACTTTTTCTAGATCAATGAAGACTATGTGCAGATTTTTCCTCTTTGCCATATATTTTTCAATTAATTGCATAACTGAGAAGATAGCTTCCATAATTGACCTCCCTAACATGAAACCATATTGGTTTTCATATCTTCTGATCTTCTGTCTAAGTCTTTGCTCCATTAGTCTCTCCCATAGCTTCATAGCATGCCTCATAAATTAATCTCACGATAGTTGTTATAGTTTTGTATATCTCCCATGTTCTTATATATAAGTACCATATTTTTCTTCTTCTTCTTCTTTTTAAATAGTACTATAACACTTTTTCTCCATTCATCCGGCATTTTCTGTCCTTAATATCTTATTGAAGAGCCCAGTTAACCAAATTCGCCCAATTTCTCCTATGCATTTCCAAGCCTTTATCAGAATGTCATTTGGTGACACATCACATGAAAGAGAAGAATAGCCAACGGGCTAATCTCCAAGCCAAAGATAGGGATCCATAGGATCCAAAACGTCTTGCCAGATCCATGATTTGCATCATCTGGGCCCGTAGCCATTCCTGTCTTCATTCATGCCAATGCTTTCTACACTTCCACCACCCTAATTCTGCAGAAAAAAGTATGTTCTACTGGTTCATATAGAAGCTTGTTAAAATATTCCCTCCACCTGTCTTTGATATCGTTGCCCTTCACTAGAATATTTTGGTCATTGCTCTTAATACATTTGACATGAACTGAGTCTCTACTTTTCCTTTCCCTTATTTTTTTCAAACTTAAAACTTCTTTCGTTCTCTATTATATAGGCCATTATATGCTTTGAACTTTGCATCACTTGCTACTAGTTTGGCTTCTTTATTAGTCTTCTTATACATCTCATAGTTTTCTATATTCCTAGTCCCCTGTCAAACTTTGTAACAATATCATTTCTCACAAACAACTTCCTAAACATCTACACTCCACCATCAGGTTCTTTATTATAGTGTCTTTTCCATATTGGGAGAGAAAAAAAAAAAAAAAAAAACTTCTAGAAGGGCTACACATTTGTGGTTCCTTTGATTAAGCTTATGACATAAGTCACTTAAGTGATGAAGGGTCCATCGATTGGGCTTGTTGACCAAGCAAGCCTTTGTTTGGGAACAATAGGCATGACTTTAGGGCGCATCAGTATGTTGGTAGCAGTCGTCCAACAAAGTTCTAGTTGATCCTAAAAGCTAAAAGGAAAAGTAGAACTGCTGCAAGGACATGTGTTTTCTTGTTAGGCAACAAGGGGCGGACCTACACGTAACCAAGCAGGTGCGGGGCGAGGTTCAAGAAATTTCTTAAATAACACTATAAAAAATTTTATTTTATTATTTAACTTTTTAATTGGACCATTGCCCGCACCACCCAAATGAAAATCATTGGTCCGCCATTGTAACATCTTCTAAAAGACTAACAATACTTGAGTAGATAATCTTTATTAGAATACTAACTCAGAAATTGTTCATTTCATACGCATATATGATATTACAAACATACACACTTAAAGTGCTACAACTGATCCAAAAATAATAATAATAAATAAACTGCTATGATTTTGTTTTACAATATATGATCCTTATACAGATCATTCCCACACACATCAAGCTCATTGCTCTCTGGAATGAACTCCACCAAACTTGGCATCGTCTAGACAACTACAATACCATACACAGAAGAGACAACTGCTGATACAAAGATCCAAATAGAAAAGAATACTTGACTTCAGGCACTTTAAGAGCCCAAGAATCAAGAGCTAATCGATAAGGTTATAACAGCTGAGACATGTAGGTAATATACTAAAAACATGAGGTGATGTGAACTAAACATTAAAGATCTTCATGAGAATAAGTGTAGTGTGCTGGTTTTTTCAGTTGCTATTCTCATTTTCCTATGTTTAATTGTATCCCCATCACGATGAAATTACCTGTGTTTAATTATATTTTCAGTGGAACGAGATTATAAGATTATCTTAATGAAACTAGTAATGCTTAAGGTTTTGGTCAAATAACTCTTTATGTGCTTTCTTAATGAAACTAGTAATGCTTGAGGTTTCGGTCAAGTAACACTTTATGTGCTTTCTAATACCCATATATTTACTCAAATCTCCTACACACAAAATTACCCATAAACAAGTTACTGATTGATAACTAAACATCATGCATATTCCATGGGATGATTGAGAAGTTTGACTTGAAATCCATGATTTTGTTCACTCAATGTCAAGGAAATACCGGGAAGAATTAATCAGGACATGCACAGTTTTCACTACCCTTCTGTAGAGCCAACAGATTCCAAATATAGCCATCGACTAGAATTGGCCATATTCCTCACCCTTTCTTCAACAAACCAATCCAAAAGGCTCAAAGTCAAGGATGCATGTCAATCGGTGTGCGTTTGGGTGGGTTTAGCAGCCACCGCCCGGGGGGATTAGTCCTATTGGGTCAAAGACCTCAGGGATACCCACGTCATCAAAAACAAAAAAGGATGCATGTCAATCCTATCTCCATTTGCAAACTCATATTAGTATCAATCCTTCTGATCCAAACATACATCCAATTTCTGGCCACATAACACCATTCCATCCTTCTAGAGATATATCCAAAGAAGTATCAAACCACAAATACGTTAGGGAACATAATTGGGCCAAACTAGCACAGAAGGGCATGTTGGAGTCAAAGATTACTCTCAAACATACGTGTCTGCGATTTCGGATAAGGATTGGGCTTGGAGGAGGATGTTCACCATCCAATATATTCATAAATGTCAAAAACAGGAGGATGTTCACCATCCAATATTTTCATAAATGTCAAAAACAGGAGCAAGAAGAAATGGAGAGAATTTTTACCAAAATGGCTGTCCGCAAATGCAACTAACAAGGTTGCAACCGCCGTTTTTCTCTACAGGTTTGTGACACTTAGGGCAGGGCTTTGTGTTGACTGTAATCCAATTGACTGTCTCTGATTCATCTCTACATTTCTTGACCCATAATTCCCACATAAGGCATGAACAAGGTGAGTGTGCTTCTGCCGAGCAACTAAAACAGAACTGCAGCCCACATGTACATTCCACTTCACAATAAGCATCGCCATCAACACGTATTGCATTTCCACAGTGTGGAACACTAGGGCACCATTTAACCTTATTATTGTCTTCAATATAAGATTCCAAAAGAAAACGATCAAAACGCTCAGCAATATCAGGATGCTTTGCACTGACTAGGTTTCTGATGATGGCTTCATCACAGATAGCGTTGCACTTGTGAGCCATGCATCTAATGCGCTTACTTTGCCCATCTTTTATTTTAACAATAAAATGTTCTGTCCAACCTGCACATAGGAACACATGGAGGGAAAAAATATCTTATTTATCTTAGAAAGGAAAAAATAATAATAGAAGCATCAGAATAAATAAATAGAAGACTACTTACAATCATTGCAAAAGCAATGGCCACAGTCCATTGTAGTAACTGCATCTGAAGAAACATCATCAATACAAACATTGCATGTGACAGGGGATGATTGCAGACAGGCAAGATCATTACGCTCCACTATAGTCACACCAGCTTTAGAAAATAACTGATCTCTTCCCTTCTCTACAAGCACGGCTAACAGTCTCTCAACATCCCAACGATGATGAATGAGTAGAGTCCGTGCATGTTTTTCACTGATTGTTAATAAGTCCATTACCTTGCGCAAATCTTCTCTCTGTGCACAGAATCTATATCAATATCTAACCTATAAGATACTCTTAAGTTCTTGATGTATACTTTTCACTTTGATAGGTAAATCATTACGATAAATTCACGAGAAATAGAAGCAAGTAAACAAGTCATCACCTGTGCAACCAAAAGAGATTCTTTTGTGATAACCTGTGAAAAGCCAAAATAATAATGGAAAAAATTAATCAATTCCAAAAAGAATATAAAAGAAAAGGGAAAGAATGCCCATTTGGTATTTTAAGTCAACGTAATCTACCATGTTATTCATTAAATGGATTGAATATCACCAATGTCCAAGACTCAGAAATGTCATGAAAAGATTTTATGTCAGAAATGAGTGCAAAAATTTGAAAGTACCTATTTAAAAAGTGAACATCAAAGCCTTTCTGCATCTATGATATCTCAGAACAGAGAAATGAAAAAACAAAGGCACTTCAAAGTTCAACATGAATGTACACCCACTAAAACAGTAAAATAAAGGACTTGTTTTTATGAAAACGAGGGGATGACGGTTTCAGCTATGATCTCCTGTTGAACATAATTGAGTTTTCCATGGAGCTGACAGCCCAGTTATGTTCTTTACAAACCAAAAAAAAAAAATGGACAGATAGGAAATGGAAGTGAAAATGAACTTTCTTGTTTACGGACAGCTCTGCTAAAAGCCTAATCTGGTGAGGTTTCATCATCTACATTGTTGCAATTCTTTACCAGAGATTATTTCAAAATCAATGACACCATTCAACCATCTCTCCAAGTTTTCTAGTGCAATCAGGTTCTATTTTCACAAAAGCATTCTGCTATTATCTTGGTTCTAACATTTGGTATCAGAGCTCCATCACGGGGCCTGCTCAAAGCCTGCAACAGAGTCACCAGCGTGAAGGAACAAAGATATGGCGTCTAAAAACAGCTTCGTGCAACCTGCTATTCCAAGGTTTGATGGACACTATGATCACTGGAGTATGCTGATGGAAAACTTTCTACGTTCCAAAGAGTATTGGAACTTGGTAGAGACAGAGATCACTGCAGCAGCAGAAGGAGTTGATCCAAGTGAAGCACAGAAGAAAGTGATTGAAGATCAGAAGTTGAAGGACCTGAAGTGCAAGAACTACTTGTTCCAAGCCATCGATCGATTGATCTTGGAGAGAATATTGAAGAAGGACACAGCGAAGGACATCTGGGATTCCTTGAAGCAGAAATATCAAGGAACAACACGTGTAAAACGTGCCCAATTGCAGAAGCCTACAAAACTAGAGTTGAGAAGGAAACAGGAGCATTCATTCGAAGTCTGGGAACAAATCGAGGGGGTGAGTTCACATCACAAGAGTTCACAAGCTTTTGTAATGAGAATGGGATACACAGACAATTGACAGCTGCATACACTCCCCAACAAAACGGTGTTGCCGAGAGGAAAAATCGAACCATTATGAATATGGTGCGAAGTATGTTGTCAGAGAAGCGAATTCCTAAAACTTTTTGGCCTGAAGCTGTGAATGGACGGTGCATGTGCTGAATAGAAGTCCAACTCTTGCCGTGAAGAGCAAGACACCTGAAGAAGCTTGGAATGGACTCAAACCATCAGTGGAGCATTTCAGAGTCTTTGGCTGTATATCGCATGTCCATGTACCTGACAACAAGAGAGTGAAGCTTGATGCCAAGAGTCTCAAATGTGTCTTCCTAGGGGTAAGTGAAGAATCTAAAGCTTACAGGTTGTTTGATCCTATTTCAAAGAAGATAATTGTTAGCAAAGATGTGGTCTTTGAAGAAGACCAAGAGTGGAGTTGGGATGATAGTCACAAGCAAGCCATAGTGGCTGATTTAGAATGGGAAGTCGAAGAAAAGGCAAGTACAGAAGAGGAAAGCAATGGAGATGAGTCTGAAGCAGTTGAAGAACTGGAGGAAAATGGGTCCGATAACAGCAACCTTTTTGAAGGAGACACCTCAAATGTCGAAGACTCACTTCCAGAAGGCCGAACACGAAGGCCCCCAGAATGGATGAGAGACTATGAGACTGGTCAAGGTCTCTCCGATGAAGAAGGTGTGAATATAGCTCATCAAGCTTTGTTCACCAATAGTGATCCAACGACTTTTGAAGAGGCTGTGAAAAGTGAAAAATGGAGACATGCCATGAACCAAGAAATTGAAGCAATTGAGAGGAATGAGACATGGGAATTAACAAATCTGCCATCAGGAGGAAAGACTGTTGGAGTGAAATGGATTTTTAAAACAAAACTCAATGAGCATGGGGAAGTAGACAAGTATAAGGCGCGACTAGTCGCTAAGGGATACAGCCAACAATATGGAGTGGATTATGCAGAAGTATTTGCACCAGTGGCTCGCTTGGATACAATTCGAATGGTGCTTTCCCTTGCAGCACAGAAAAGTTGGTTAATTTACCAACTTGAAGTCAAATCAGCTTTCCTGCATGGAGAAATTAATGAAGAGGTGTTTGTTGATCAACCTCCAGGTTATGAACAGAAGGGGAAAGAATCAAAAGTCTATCGACTCAAGAAAGCATTGTATGGACTCAAACAAGCTCCCCGAGCTTGGTACAGTCGCATCGAGTCATACTTTGTCAAAGAAGGCTTCAACAAATGCCCCTACAAACATACTTTGTTCACTAAAACAGCGGTTGGAGGTAAAATATTGATTGTTTGTCTTTATGTTGATGATCTTATATTTACCGGGAATGATGAAACTATGTTCGAACAATTTAAGAAGTCCATGATGGTTGAATTTGACATGACTGATCTCGGAAAAATGAGATACTTTCTGGGCATTGAAGTGTTGCAAACAGAAGATGGGGTCTTTATTAGCCAATGAAAGTACGCTCAAGAGGTTCTAGAAAGATTCAACATGGGCCAGTGCAACTCAGTGCAAACTCCAATGGTTCCTGGGTTTAGACTCACAAGGGATGAAGGAGGAGTGGGAGTCGATGGTACTCTCTACAAGCAGATGGTGGGAAGCCTCATGTATCTAACTGCCACACGCCCTGATTTGATGTTTGTTGTGAGTCTAATCAGCAGGTACATGGAACGTCCCACTGAGTCTCATTTGATGGCAGCAAAAAGGATCCTAAGGTATGTGAAGGGAACAACTAGCTTTGGGGTGTTTTATAGGAAGGGAGGACGTGAAGAGCTCTTTGGTTACATGGACAGTGATTATGCCAGAGATCAGGATGACAGAAAGAGTACTTCAGGCTATGTCTTTATGATGAATTCAAGTGCAGTATCTCGGTCTTCAAAGAAACAGCCAGTGGTTACTGTTTCTACCACCGAAGCTGAGTTTATTGCTGCAGCATCAAGTGCTTGTCAAGTTGTTTGGTTAAGGAGAATTTTGAAGAGTCTAAGTCATGAGCAGTCCGGACCTACTGTGGTGTACTGCGACAACATTTCAGCCATCAAACTCTCGAAGAATCCAGTAATGCATGGCCGTAGCAAGCACATAGACATTCGTTTTCATTTCCTTCGAGATCTGGCCAAAGATGGAGTAGTGGAGCTAACACAGTGTTCTACCCAGGAGCAAATTGCAGATGTCATGACTAAACCGTTGAATTTTGAAGTTTTTTCGAAGATGCGAGAATCATTGGGTGTTTGCGAATACCCTGGAATAAACTGATTGTCAATGACATTCAGTTTAAGGGAGGATGATAAAGTTGTTGGAACTTTCTAGTTGTTAAGGTTCCTTATTTTCAGGGTTTAGTTTTAGTCCTGCAAATAATCTCTCCGATACTTGAGGGATAAGATTTCATTTTCTGCTTCTGACTTAGTCATGTTCCACGATCCTAGGTCCTGTAAAATCGTGGGTTGTTGTTTCCTTTCTATCTTCATTGTAAGGCTATTTAACAGCCACAAGAGTTATTCAATAAACAGAGAATTCTCTCCAAGTTTTCTAGTGCAATCAGGTTCTGTTTTCACAAAAGCATTCTGCTATTCTCTTGGTTCTAACAAACCACCCACCACACAAATTGGGAAGAAAAAGAAAAAAGAAATTAAGGGCAGCTCCAAATTAATAAATTTTGTCATAATGGTAACAATAAATTGAATCACAGAGGGAGAAAATATCCCAGAAATCTGAAAACCTCCAACTACAGTGCCTCAAAATCCTTATCCTGGCATAATATAAGACACAATAATAGCCCCTCACAGTCTTCATACCCATTTCAAATACCCACTTCTTAATTTTTCTTCTCAGCAATCTTCCACAAACAAAAATATGGGTGTGTTTAGATATAAACAATATTACAATAGGTGCCAATATTCTACCAACATGAACAAAAAAAAAATCAAAACCAATCAACGCCTAAACACCCCTAATTCTCTTGAATTCAGATATTACAGCATCTATTCTCAAACGTCCAAAGTATCGACTATTCAGAACAACCTAAACCCCCATTCCCCATTCAATTCAATCAAAGGCAATACAATCAAGAAAAAGGGGATGAGAAAGCACGTAAAGTGAATGATAACAGCTTTACTTCATGAAAAAGAAACCAGCTTTCAGGTCCAAATCAAATGAAACGGAGAAAAGAAAAAAATCACCTCAGCAGATGCCAAAAAGGGATTTCGATTTCGATTTCGAATCAAGGAGGAGAGGAGATGGAAACCCTAACCTGACAAGAAGGAAGGCTTGAAGACGGCCAATTACGATTGTCTTCGTCGTCGTTCTCGATTCCATCTAGGGCGTCTTGATCGGACGAGTAGTATTCTTCTTCGTCGCTAGTCATGGAATCTGCCCTCGAAGAGAAATCGATCGATCGGTAGAGAAAGAGAAGAAAGAGATGAAATTGAAAGGTATGCGAGAAAGGGAGGTGGACTTTGTGAGCTGTGGGAAGTTTTAAATCGTTGTGGCCTGGATTTGTGTCTTGGTGTCTTGGTGCGAGGATTGCGACTGCACATGTATGGGGCAAAAAAAAAAACTAGGTTTTATGGGCCGGATAGATGTATGTTCAGGGTATAAAATGATGAGGGGGCCTGTTATGAGAGCAGGAAAAACCAGAGATGAAGCATATTAAGGAATGTGAACAGAGGAGAGAGGAAAGTGTGACAGAGATTGAGATAATCTTGAATGCCACTTAAATCAAATTAATATATAATCTTTCTTCAATCATTAGGGCACATATGTGTAGCTGGTTTTCTTTAAGGAAAGGTGAGGATTGTGGAAATAAAATTTTATAAAATAGTAATATCTATATTTGGTGTGGCGACTTTAACTTTCGGAAAAATAAGCCTTTTGGATTTCCTCGAAAAAAAGGATGGTTGGAAAAAAAAAACGATTTATTTTCCACAAAACTACTTTTCCACATCATATATACTTCTCAAATTATCACAGCATTATAAATGGAAGAAGAAAGGCATTACTATAGTATATAAACCATAACTTTAGGGATACCGTTTTTTCCATAACTTTAGGGTTACCGTTATTACTGTGGAAACCTATCTTATGTGTCCCATAATTAAGATTCAAACCGTTACTCATGTTGAGACGCTCCAAAGCAGCCATATTGTCAAATATCAATCGTTAATTCTTTATGCATTTTGAGATATTTAAAAAAAAAAAGTCCAAACCGTTGGACCATTATGTATGGACTTTTGTGGGGCCCTTTCGCAAAATCATGACTATTCAGTCTCTTCAGAAGGTTTAAAAGGAGGTCAGTTTGGATAACTTGATTCATCATGGATCATGAAAAGCTACCAAAAGAAAAAAACTAACCCTTGATCATCCTTAGTGCAAGAACGAAAGATAGAATCGGATGAACATTGTTTGGGCGGTGATTTACATATACTGGTTTTTGTTACGGAGCCCTATCTTAATGATCCCATTTTAAAGATCCAAAGCGTTTATATTGTTAAGAAAGTCCGACACATTCATAGTGTCAAATTTTCAATTGTTGATTCATCATATATTTTTAGTAATTTGTAAAAAAAAAAAAAAAATTCAGGCCATTGGATCATAAGATCTGGATTTTTGTGGGCTCTGTTTGAAAATTTTGAACCTTCTAGTCTCTTCAGAAGGAACTTTACATCATGAAATTATGAGAAAATGGCAAAAAAAAGAAAAAAAAAAAGCTGTTGACTGTCCACACTAAAAAAAAACACCGAGCCAAGCATGAATAATGAGCGTGGCGGCTATATACTAGTTATGGTTTTGGCTTTAGAACCCTACCTTATGAGTCTCACAATCACAATCCAAACAAACCATCATTGTTAGAAGGTCCAAAACAGCAAGTTAATCAATTTCCAAGTCATTGATTCCTTATTCATTTTTAAAATACTTACAAATAAGTTTACACCCTAAAATTTTATTTTTTAATTTATCTGGGACCAACAATGAAAATCCAAAACACCATCTCTACAAAACCAAGAACGGCCAGGGGCTCAAATTTTGGGGCTTGATTCATTCAAGATTGCAATAAAATGGTAAAAGACTCATGACTGATAGATATAGTATATGCAAATCCACAAATTTCTTGATGTTTGGCAAAACGTGTATTGTAGCGAGTCTTCTTCATGAAAGTCCTCAGTGAGGATATTCGTTGTACAAGAAGAATGGAGGAATCCTCTAAATTCTGCTCCACTTACCAAACATGCCCGTAATCCGACCAGGGGAGGTAGGATCTGAGGAATAAATGACAATGCCGGCTTTGCTATATTACGATCAATTCCCTTTATACAGATAGATTTGTTGGCTTGCCAAATCTAAAATTTTATTATTTTTGAGAAAAACAAGAGATTCACGGGTCGAGTCGTTACTAAACATGCCCAGGGTGCTCAAGTTAAAGTATCGCTCTCATAGAACCATAGCCCAATGTGGCAACAAAATAAAAATTAAAAAATAAAAAATTCATATGTAACATCTTTGGATGGAGAACCGGCCCGTTTAAGAGAACTTACACAGCCATCATGTTGTCCTTCTTCAACATTCATCATTTTAAGGAGAACTTTCAAAATAGGGCTCAACTTTTGCTTAGATTTCAAATCTACACAAAAACAAAACTACAATAAAGATTAGGACTTAAATATTTCATTTACATTTCAAACCATCAGGCCAGAATGTGAGTTTTTCCAGCCACTTGGTCATCTCTTTTTTTCTTCAAAATACCCAATATGCCCTCTGTCCTTTTCCTCTTCTCCCTTCCCAACCACAATCAATTTTGGTAACTTGGGCCGAGTTGAAATGAAACCATCACTAATATCCGATTGTCCTTCGTGATGCAGACGTTAAATGCCGGCCGAGGTGGAGTTGTTGTCTTCGTCTGCAACGAATGGACCCTTAACGAGCCTTCGGTTCTCGAAGTTGCAGCATCTCTCTCGTAGTCGGTCCTCGGTGCCCTAACACTAGCGGCTTCGAGTTCTGCACTCTGGTCTAGGCAGCCACTAGTCTTCGTCATCTCCCTCGTTGAGATCATCCGCTGCACCCACCACCGCTTCTTCCTAAAAAACCACCACCACCACCATCACCATGACCATAGGGTTGAAAAACTCCGCCCCAGAGCAATTCAGGAAGACTATAGAATCCAACCTAAAAGGGATTACAAAGACATGGGTGGGGAAGGACATCTGTAAGTCCTAAAAAAATAATAATAATATGCAAGACCAAAGTCCAAACTCAGCAAAACAAATGGCCCAACAGAGTAAATGCTCCACTTTGTAGAAAGCAAAGAATTTTCTCCATTGCAAGGCCTAAAATCAGGGGACACCAAAAGCCAAAAACAACAGATATTGAAAGAAATCAAATGAAATCGATGTAAATACATCTTGTTTGAAAAAGGTGAACCGAGACGATGGCGAAATTCAGTTTTTTTTTTTTTTTTTTTTTTTTTTTTTTTTTTTTTTTTTTGTGTGTGTGTGTGTGTGTGTGAGAGAGAGAGAGAGAGAGAGCGAGCTTGCAAACATCGTTGTATCCAAAGTCAAAGGGGTGTAAGCAATGGGTCGGTGACAAATTTCGCTTTCAATCCGTGGATTTAATCCGATCTAATCCTTTGACATTAAATATAAATAAAACAAATTTAAAGGGTCTATATATAATTTAAGAGGTCTAAACTTAAGGGGTCTAAATACATTTGTAATTTGTATTTTTTCTTGGATTATTATATTTCTTTTTTTAGCATTAGATTCAACTGATTGAACGGATTAATCCGATCCGATCTTCCACGGATCGGATCGGATTTTAACGGTTACGGATCTCAAATCCATCAATCTGTAAGTAATAGATTGGCGACAGATTTAGCCTAATCCGATCCGTATACACCCCTACCAAACGAGATCAAGAAGTGAGGAAATTATGCCAATCATACTTCATAAAAAAAGAAGTTTAGAAAATGGGCACATGTGCTGGAAATTGCATGTTTTTTGTGAAAACCCAAAAGGTATTATCCAAAATGTTTCTTCTGCTTCGTCCCGCCTGAGAACAAATTTGCCAACGCCCTCGCTGTTGTCGACTTCAATTGAATTCTATACCTTAAAGCTGGATGTTAGTTAGAGGAAACGGAGGAAAAAAAAAGTGACAAATCTCTCATCTCCTTGAGCCACATCAGCACGGTATATCCAAGGACTCCAATGACGGATACTTAACCCTTCACGTACAGAGATATCCCTTCACATTTACATCTCTCTCCCAATGAAACATCTCTTCTAAAGCATTAACACTCATCTTCGTTTGTACCTCACACAAACTTTCCTTTTTCCTTCTCCCCACACTCACAAACTTGATCATGTGTCTAATATTGGTGCCGCTCCATTTCTCACATATGCCTTTGGATTCTGATAAATGTTTGGTTTTTATTCTAATGGTGTTTGTAATTCAATTTAATAAGATCGCCTCCAATTTTATTGAAAGTCTAAATGCACTTCTAATGTTATTGAGAATTTCACTCGAACATTATGTTGTTCTTTTTAGTTAATTATGTGATAATATAAACTTATATTTTGAAATCACACAAATGAATTTATCATTCAGATTTTTTATTCATTAATAAATAATTAATTTAAATATTAAATTTATTTTATTATTTAATTTGCATAAGGTTAAACCGTGCATCGCACGGGGCATTGCACTAGTCAATCTGAAAGCTCCAAACGATAGAGGGATTCATATACATGACATGGTGGTTAAAGGAATTTTGAGTATTTTGAAAAAAATTAGAGGAATAAGTGGTCGAAAAACTCACATTGTCACCGGATGTCCTGATTTAAAATGAGAATGGAAAACTTAAGCATTGACTTATAATGTGAGGTTTTTTTTTTTTTTTTTTTTTTTTTTTTTTGTACTGACTTGAAATTTCAAAGAAACTTGAGCACTGTTTTGAAATTTTTTCTCATTTTAAAATTATTTCTAGCTCCATCGATATGATGTCATGATTTGTAATAAATGCAAGCTTTTGTACTTTGACGCTAATGGCATCTATCTTTTTCTTAGGACAGGAACATCAAAGGCAAGGATGCAGCTTTGAACCTGGTGGCAATTCTAATTTGCATGCTAGTGGTATGAAATTCTGACCAACCTTATATAAACTCTATTTTCGTGGAGAATTGAATAGAGAGTTCCCAAAACGGTTGAAGGTGGGGAAAAAAAATGCCCACGTCAGAATTTCAATATGTGAGTCGTTGATATGAATGTTGTTTCATATGCTATTGAGTTGCTGATTCAAGGGCAAATCCAACTATATGAAGAGAGAATAAAATATAAGGGGTTATGATGGTGTTTTGTTTTTAGTTGTTTTGTATGGAATCTTTTTGAATTTTTGTATTAAAAAGTATAGGTTTTTTTTTTTTTTTTTGTCTTTTAGTTGTGAAATGAGGGTTTTTTTTTTTTTTTTTTAAATCAGAGGAAATTTTGAAATTGTGTACTTTTGACATGATCCCTTATCATTTCTTATCTATATTCACTTTACTTGAACTTAACTAGTTAATTGCCCAACACGCCTTATAAATTGTAGAAGTTCTCTCTCTCTTTTCAATTTTTTTTTACATTTGCCCCTTTTCCGAAATTTCTTTTACATGGAAACCCAAGTTCAATTACCTAAGTTTGGCCCTGGTTCTATGGGGCTGTCTTTCAAAATGTGGAGCACATAATCACAATCACGCACTATCTTAAGGCCAGTTTGTTTGGAGGAATTGGAAATACATTTAACCGAACAGTTATGCACACTTTGCTGTACCTGAAATGTAGGTAGTAATAATTAAGGGGGGTGGTTGCTCGTAAACTGACGATGTCATATCACCGTTGCACCCAAGGAAGCTAGTAAACCAATTTGCGGATCTCTGTTTGGATCAATCGAAGGATACCACATGGGAGAGAGAAAAAAAAATTAATGGAATGTCATCTGATCATCTTCTCCCATATGCACCCCTTGATTGGTCCAAACAGGAAATCCGATGGGGTTGAAATCCAATAAAATAATATAAATAGTTCTCAGTACATCGATTCACCATTGTCGGCCTCATCAGATTATAGGTGATGAGTAGAAATTATCCGCTGCTGAACCCCTTAAGTTCGAAAAAAAAATTGTCCAATACTTGCAGATGATATGGAGGAATTCAATCCAAAATGAGTGGCTTTTGAAAGCCGATCCTCCATGCAATTTTTTTTGTTGACAAGTCAAAGAAGTCTATAGACATATCGACCTACATTATATCCACAAAGGGCAGGGGCTGAAACAATAGATTGTTTGAGATCCATAGATAACTGAACCAATCCACTAACCAAAGAACTTTTATGACAAGGAAAGTAAACTTTAACCATGAACAATATATTTTGTATTTAAAATCTGCTCTTAGATTGTTCTAAGTGAAGGTTCAAGACCCATTGCAGGTTTGTATAAAGCCACTGAAGAGAAAATATGGGTTCGTCTTTGGGGCATTTTGTTGGAGGTCCCTCAATTTTGATTTTTATTGCAAACAGTTCACTTCTTTTTTTTTTTCCGTAGAGCGAAAGGTCATTTTTCAAGTTTTAAATGGTTAAAAAGTTCAGAGTACCCTTCTTAATACTCTATGCGGTATAAAAAAAGGGAAAACTAATTTCAATAAGAGTTTTATTTAGGAAAAAAAATGGAGAAAACCTGTCAATTTCGCGAAGATTATTTAACTGTACAAATCAATGATTACGACATATAATAGAAAGAAAATGGAAAAAACTGATTCAAAGAAAGAAAAATCATCTAGAAAATCTGCATGTGGGACTGGGCAAAACTTCGATAAATTTATTTGAGAAGGGGAAATTATCTACAAAATCTGCACATGGGACTGGGCAAGACTCAAATAAATTTTTGTCAAATTCGAATAAATTTGTTCCAAACTCAGATAAATTTGGTCCAAATTGAGATAAATTTGTTTGAAACTCGAAAAATTTGTTCAAAACTCAAGATAAATTTGCCTGAGTTTTGCCATAAGTTCAAACAAATTTATCTTAGTTTGAAACAAAACCTTTTGAAAAAAACTAAGATAAACTTATAGATATTTTCAAAGAAACTCAAAAAAAAAAAAAAAAGAAAAAAAAAAGAAAAAAAAGAAAAAGAAAGGATATATAGTAGCCACGTGAGGAAGAAATATAGAGAAGATCAAAGAAACTCTCGTGCATGACTTAAACAAACCCGTTAAAAGGAGTCAATACTGATATTGTGTGGGGCAAAAATCAGTTCAATACTTCTGATATGTCTTGGTGCAATTCTTTTCATATATTTTATGAGCAACGATCACAGAAGCTACTATGCACAGAGACTCCTCAACAATAAGGTGGGGCAAAGATTGATTGGAAAAAAATAGGATGATGATCAAATATTTGAGCATGATTATCTAATGATTGGAAATAATATCCATGAAAGCTTCTGCAAGTAGTACCTCTGCAGCGAATCGTATATTGGTATAAGTGGCTTTGAATCATTCCCTCGAATATTGGGGCATGATTATCTGATGATTGGAAAGAATATCCATGAAAGCTTCTGCAAGTAGTACCTTTGCAGCGAATCGTACATTGGTATAAGAGGCTTTGAATCATTCATTCCTTTTTGATTTTTGAAACTTGATATATTTCATCCCATTTGAATTTCAAAACTTGATCCAAAACTATAAAATAAAATCCGTTAGACAGCTTGATGAGTTTAAATGGGCAAATCAACCATTAAATATCATGTTAAGGAGTTTAAAATCAGAGATAAAATGCGTGACGTAACTTTAAATTGTTAGAAGGGCAAATCAGTCATGCAAGTTACGATTTGCATGTATGATTTGGCATACGTAGGGACCTCCGCTTACAATAAGTCTAGGCGCATGAACCATATGCTTTAACCAAAAATCCTGTGGATTAGGGACCTTAAAGGACAATATTTATGGACCTTCGGCTAATTTACCTTTCCTCTTTTACATAAACATATATCTTAGGGGAGAGGTCCGACTACGAAATCCATTTTGAGGAGGCAAGATAGAGAGACTTGATACAATCTTTATATACCAAGCTGCAGTTATTTTCATTTTTTTATTTTCTGTGTTTTAAAGCTCTGGGGATCATCAGATACGATGCTTTAAATCATATGAAAATCCCATTTGATTTTCTTGTCCTATCCTTCTCATTTATTTTTAGCTACTAGAAGAATGGGAAAAAAGTCCAACATAAGATGTGGAATTGTGGATGAACCTAGTCCAATATCATATTCAATATAGTACTTGACCTGGTAGAGCTGACGATGGCTTGATTAGGCATGCACGCGTGCATCATGTTGGCCCTACCTTTGTATGAACATGTGATGTGGGAAAAGGTCTGAGACTCTGAGTCGATTTAAGTCCATATTTAGAAAATATCACAATATTATTGCAATATATATATATATATATAATAAAAACAACCTTCATAATATCTCAATATATTTAAAAAATATAAAAAAAAATGATTATAAGAAAGTCTTGATATTTAAAAATAAAATGCAAAAACTAAAACATTCTAAAAATAATTTTAGTAGTATTTTATGTTTAATTATTATTTCTAAGTTTTTATTCGGTCTTAATAAAATCTCTTACGAAAAAACACAAATTTACAAATTTCCCTATATTTTCCCAAAGTTGATAAAGAAAAGCAATTTTCAAGAAAGCCCGCATAGGTGTGCTCAAGGACAGCTTGCACTTGATTCGTAAAACACACGTCGGGATCTCCATTGTGAGACCAACAAATAGATAATCCGGACCGTTCAAGGTGAATCCCATCTCTCAAACAATATTTCCTAAAATCTTAGAGTCCGTTTAGATGTTTACAAAATACTATATTTACAGATTTAAATATTATAAGAATAAAATAGTATATAATATAATAGTGCAATGTTAAAATATTGTAATATTTTTATAGTTTGGTAAATTTTGAAGAATATTATAAATTTTAAATTGAGTTATTTGGAATGTATTATGATTTTAACATATATTTAAAAAATCCAATATAATAATTAAGTTAATGTTAATAAAGGTAGTAAAGTTCATTATTAGAATAAATTTTTATTAAATACCTAATTTATATGGAATTTACCATGTCTAGATGAAAAGGTAGCATGGTAAAGTAAAGTTTAGTTGACAAATTTTTTTACCATAAGCCATTTTTTTTTATTACATAAAAACCATGTAAAGTTTAATAAAATAAAGTTAATACAAATGACAACTACTTTACAACTTTCTCTCCTACTTTATTTCACCACATACTTCATCTTACTTTACTTTACCCCATATTTTACCATGATATGACATCAATATTTATTTTACTTTACTATAAATATAAACAAACATGTATTGACATAGATGTGACATATTATCCCTTCACCATGTTTTGATGAAAAAAATGGTATGGTAAAGTAAAGTCTAGCCGCCTCTTTTTTACGATCAACTTTATTGCAAGTCACTTTTTATTTACCATATAAACCACCGTAAAATGTGGTAAAGTGAAATTAAATACAAAGAAACTACTTTACCACTCTCCCACTTTTACTTCATCATATACTTCATGTCACATTTACTTTACCGTGACGTGACATTTATCTTTACTTTACTTTATCAAACATGTAAACAAGCATATCATGAATTCATGATAAATTGGGTGAAGTTTTTTACTTTACTCTACCACTTTGTAAACCTCATTTAGAAAGATTTTTATATTATATATTTTTCTTGAATCACCAAACGGCAAACGCACAAAATTTTTTATTTAAAAAATAATAAATTATATTATATAAAATATTACTTTCTTATATTTTACTGTACATCAAAACATGTCCTAGTTATGTATAACTGAATCCCACCTAATAATATTTTGATCACATGAAAGCTGCGACATGACATAAGCAGTGACCCAAGTAACAAGTTAAAACACGTCCTCAATCTTACGGTGGATCCAGATCCACTCCTACTAAAGTGAAATCCAATCCAAGCATGTGTGGAGTGAAATCCAATCCAACCATATGTGAGGGCATTCTTCGTTTAATGGTCTAGATTATCTCTATGTGTGCCCCCACCATGGAGCCAAATCTTCAACGAGGAGTGTGAAATCTTGAAACGTGAATCTGGCAGAAGAACAAGACTAGAGTAGAAGACCGAGAACCTTCGTGCGCAATTTCATTTGGATCTTTCCTTCTTTTTTTTTCTGTCGTCAACGAACGACTCGGCTCGTCCTCGATCGAATCTCCCATACATCCATAAACACCCAAAGGTCGGTAATCACTCTCTTTCAAGTTTCATCGTCGAATTCTTCAATCTATGCTATTTCCCCTCTTCTTCCTAGGCTTACAGGTTCGTACGGAACCCTAATTCTCTCTCATGTCATGATCGACTTATCTGGATTTTACATGGAAACTGCTTAGAGTTTTAACCCTAATTAGCACGTGATCTGTGGATTTTGTCATTGGATGCGTTCGATTTCGGGTGTGTTTTGGTGTCCGATCTGGTCGTGCTGTATGATTTTAGGGTTTGACTGATTTCTGATGGGGGGATTCTAGTTAAGCGAGTGTTTTCATGGTTTCGGTGGTTTTTCCGTTGATATGATCCTGTCTCGATGGAGAGGGGAAGGATTTTGATAGTCTCCTGATGAAAAAAATGGATCTTGTGATTGAATCTGTCTGATTTTAGGCGTTTTGGTGTTTGTTTTTGTATCACTCGGCTTTGATTTTAGGGCTTTGATGATTTTTGACAGTGGTACTCCAGTTCAAGGAGTAATTTAGGGTTCTGGTGGTTTTTTGGGTGATCTGATCGTTGCTCGTAAGCAAGGGCGTGCGTTTGATCCAATTCAAACATTTTATGGGACTCTTATCATCATCATCATTACCGTCACCATCATCATCACCATCATCATTATGGAATTTGTTTGATTTTAGGTGTCTCTGCTGTTGTTTTACTTATTCCAATCGATTTTTAGATTTTCTCTGATTTCTATTTGTGATGCTTTGGTTAGTGATCAATTCATGGCTTTGGTGGCTTTGTGGTTGATATAAAGTTTCCTTTTGGGTTTAAGGCACTGATTTTGAGAAAGGGCAAATCACGAATATATATATATATATATTCACGAATATATTCCTTTTGGTTCTTCATCTTGTATATCTATCTGTGGATTAATGGTTGGATCTTCATATGGTTGATTTTCCTCAACCAAACTCTGATGTGGTAGATCTTTCTCTAGTTCAATGGTTCGACCTCCATCTTATTAATCCTCCATAGTGAGATTTGCGGTCAGATTTTTATCCAGTAAATCTTTTGTATTTATATGTGTAACTTGTTTTGCTTTGTATTTAGTGCGTCTTTCTGCAAATTCCACGAGCCAGTGTGAAGCACATTTTGAAGTCACCTTTTCCGTGATTTACATTTATGTATGTGGTTCTAGGCTCATAATAATTTTCTGTTCTATCTAATCCTCTGCTGATGCTTTTCAATGTCTCATCGACATATTTGGTTAACTGATCTAACATAAAATATTGGTAAGGTGTTTTATCTAGTACTTGTTAGGATAAAAAACTTTGGTCTTGGTGGGAGCCAAAACCTTTGTGCTGATACCAAATTGATGCGGGAGCTTCAAATTTGAAAAGGCTTGCTCTAATACCAAATTGACAAAGGACTGTAGTTCTCCTCTAATATAGTTTGTACTTGATGCAGCAGCCCCAATAGTTAGTTGGGGACAGAATCATGGACCACATGTGGGACCCAAAGGGGTCTAGAGATTTTCTTTATTAGTTGTTATTAGTTTCCAGTTTTATTTAATGAGTTGTATTAGTAGTAGTTTCCAATCATATTAGTAATAGTTTCCTAGTTTGTTTGGGATTCTTAGTCCCTAAGATTTATTTTCTTATTTATATGGCATTGTAGAGATAGAAATCTCAGATTTTGGAGTTAATAGAATTTTCCTTCGTGGGTTTATTGTTGGAGTGCGTCTTCATCGTGTGATTGTTTATGCAAATCCTAATAGTGCATGCGGCACTTGCGATCCTAACCCTAGGATTGCATCAATTGATATCAAAGCCCGATTGGTCGGCATTGGTTACCCCTATGGCCCTACCCATCGTCCATCACCACCCATCCATCCCTTTCGGATCCCATTACACCTTCCTTCTCTCTCTCAGACCTACAGTACTCACCTTCGAAACCACTCCCTCTCCAAAACCCCATTTGCCCCATCTTCCTCTCCGTCTCCACGTCAAAACCCCAATCGATAACACCCTTCCCCACTGCTAGACAACCGAACTCCTGAAACCATGGTTTAAAAAATCAGCCGAGTCCGAGTCGACTTGGACTCGGCACATACCAAGTCGGGTCCTATGGGCTATGGCATATCCCTTCACCTCACCAAGGTCTGCCAAATAAAACAGAAACAACCGGGAAGCAAAAGTAATTAACAGCTAGTGACCTGCGAAACTCAGAGATTTAATCTCCTAGAACTCCAAACAAAATAAACCAAGACAGGTTGATTTCAAAATAGAGAAAACTAGCTAGTATACCCTGTCTTTCTCTAATGAGTAGGAGAAATAAAACTTAATCAATCTAAACCATTAAAATGTGAAAGTTCTATACTAACCATCTAAGCAGAATAGAAATAAAAATTTTGACAAAAGTAACCTTAAAATTTGTAACTCTCATATCCTAAATATACTATTGATTATAACTTTCTTAATACGAGACAGAATTGCACAAGCTTAGGCTTATTGGAAAGCTTGAATAAGATATCTAACAGACCCAATTTCAGGTCATTACATTTGACACGTGAAAGCAAGCCATTTAAAGAACACAAAAATTGAAGTTACAACTCGCCATGGCGTTGGGCCTCTTGATTGAGACTTGCGATCAAGTGGGTTCCATATATACAGGTTGCATCACATATAAAAAAATCAAGGCTTTTGAATTTGTTTAAATTTTTAGACAAGGCATGAGGAAAGCCAAAATTTATAATGGTGACCTTACACAGATGAGTTTTGCAGTGATGGAGATGAGCAGGTTTATCCGTTTTTGTTCAAAGGATGACATTATATAACATGCGTCATGTGCACCTCACCTATTGAACACCTAAAGAACATATGCACAACAAGGGAGGGAGGGATTTCTTGTTTACAGTGTCTAGATAGATAGATATATATATATATATATATATATATTTTTTTTTTGGGGGTTGTAGTTTGGTTGGAGTTTATAACTGAGGAGTTTCAGTGCTAACTCTTTTGGTGGACACCTATCGATGGCATAAGACTTCGTTACTGTTGGTTATAAAAAAAAGACTTCGTTACTGTTGTTCTTGATGATGATGATGATGGGTGGGTAACCGTTACCTTTTTGAATGATAGAAAATTTGACGACATCTGGATATTCACTTTTAATACCTCCTTTTTAGGACCTTTTATCGGAAAATATTGATTGGAAATCCTAGGGGTGATTATTCAAAATAAAATAAAATAAAATAAAACAAAATCCTAGGGATTTGATATCAATTAAACACTTAGGGTTTGAGATTGAGTAGCCTTGATTATAGGGATTTTCTCCTTCTATTTTGTACATGTGACATTTTCTCTTTTGTTTGTGATGATTTATTTACTAATGTTGGGTTGCTTCTTGGTAATGATGGTTTCATTTTGAGGTTTATTGTGATGACCAGTCTAATTTTGAGGATTATACATTTTTTTTCCTGGGCAGAACTCAAATTAGCATGCCATTTAGGCCATCAGTTACTGAATTTATTTGATTTTGGATTAATAATGAATCTTTTTCCTTTCAGTCCACTTTGATTAGTGAATTATGATATAGGTAATTTAAAACTTTTTTTTTTCTTTGGCTTTGAAGGACTCAACTCACACAATCTCTCCTCCTAAGTGGGTGGGATGTATGGTTTCCTTATTTAGCTGAGCTACGTAGCAGAATGATGATTTAACCACTTTGGTTTTTAGCAAGGATCAAAATAGTGGTTGCGGCAGGTGTGACTAAAATGCTACCTAGCGGGCGATGTGTAGTGACGTAGTAAAAAGCCCAAATCATGCGTAGCATTCAGTCTTGCGTTTTTCTTAGTGATTTGAAACCATGTAAGGCTAGAGACAACTTTAGGAAAAAACTATTGAGGAGAATAAATAGGGAAAACGGTGTTTTAAATTAAAATTGCTTGCCTCTGCTAGGTTTTATACCGTAGCGATGATATTTTCAATTTAGCTATGCCCAGTATATTGGCAGTTATGCTAAGTACCTCTGTCTCTCTCTCCCTCGTCTCTTGGAAAGGATGGTGATTTAACTGCTTTGGTTTTGAGGGATTTTGGTTCTCTCTCAATAAAATTGAAAGTAAACCCATTTTTCCTCTGTTTGATAGGGGGTTTATGGTAGAAATCAGTTTGGAAAATTTTAGCATGGTCTTTGTGGACATGCTTTCTTGTTGCATATGGAATTATAATTATTTCTTACTATTCAATTTGAGCCTCTGATATTTAAATCTCAGAAAGTATTAATTTTGTCTGAAGGAGCTCGGTTTTGGTTTTGCTACTGTTCTTTTATTTATTTATTTATTTTTTGTTTGATGCTAATATGATATTTCAGGCATAGGAAAACTTCATGTCTTCAATGGCCAATGATTTTGAGTCTTCATCAAACAAACCACCAGAAAATTCTTCTTGCTCGGGCAGTGGTAGCAATGATGCTGCCAATTTTGAATGCAATATATGCTTTGAATTAGCTCAAGATCCTATTGTAACCCTCTGTGGCCACCTATTCTGTTGGCCTTGTCTGTACAAATGGCTCCACATTCATGGGCGTTCTCAAGAATGCCCCGTTTGTAAGGCTGTCATACAGGAGGAGAAATTAGTTCCTCTGTATGGAAGAGGTAAAACACCCACAGACCCAAGGTCTAAGTCAATTCCGGGCATGGAAATTCCCCATCGCCCAGCTGGGCAGAGGCCAGAAACAGCTCGTCCTCCAGACCAAAACCAGTTCCCTCATCATGGCTTTGGATTCATGGGTGGGCTTGCACCAATGGCGACTACAAGGTTTGGTAACTTCACATTCTCTACTGGTTTTGGTGGTCTATTTCCATCTCTGCTCAACTTTCATTTACATGGATATCCTGATGCCACCACCATATATGGATCACCTGCTGGTATGCCCTATGGGTTCGCTAACCCATTCTACGGCGGCCATGGTCATGGCTTCCCACATCCTCCTGTGCATAGGCAACAGAGAGATATTTTGAAGGTTGTGTTCCTTGCACTAGGTATATTTGTTATTCTTGCTCTTTTGTGGCCTTGATCAAATGTGGAAACAATTGAGACTTGTTTGTTGCTCTCAATTGAGAAATGTTACTCTTATGATGTGTTTGTGTGTAGATGGACAGCCTTAGATCTTCTTTTTCAGATTTGATCTTGTTATTGTTAGCCAGGTTTCATTGAAATGTTGCCTTGGATTGTTGGAAGTATTAGTTGTATTTGCTTCTATATTGATTGTAACTATTTTTATAAAGTGAGCATGTCCGCAATATTTTCCTATGCCTTAGATGTTCAGTATGTGTTGATATTGAAGTAGTTTTGCCTTCATCCTTCATGTACCATTATGGAATTACATGTACAATTATGAAGTTCCCTTATTATTGTTTAGCAAAAATGCTAGCTGAAAGTTTAGAGGAATGAATGTTTTTGGAAGTAGAGAAATGAAGAGAAATGGGTGATGTGGCCATTCTCTCTCTCTCTCTCTCTCTCTTCCTTTTGGTTAGACTAGTGGTAGTGATTCTAACGTAGGATCCCAGGGATAAAGTTTGGTGCCTCTGCCACTGGGCTATCTGTGGATGGCGGT
The DNA here is from genome assembly GCA_003546025.1 of Camphora micrantha. Classification (NCBI taxonomy): domain Eukaryota; kingdom Viridiplantae; phylum Streptophyta; class Magnoliopsida; order Laurales; family Lauraceae; genus Camphora; species Camphora micrantha. Next base: position 54,999,088 of record QPKB01000002.1, on the reverse strand, counting down.
CATTGTCCTTTTTACAGTAACCACAGGATCACATAGGTACAGAAACAGGTGAGAGGAAAAATATCCCAATTTCCCAACCGTTGTTTAACCCCTGACCCCTGCTCTGGGATGAGATGGAGAGAGGGAGATAGCGAGCCAAAAGGATTTTTCATAAGAACTACCCTCAAAAGATTCAAATGGCAAGATTTAGAAAATAATTCCTCCAACATGGGTTTTTTTTTACTAGGTTCTTGTTTTGGCTCAAAATTCCGATACATGGTTTTGCAGATAGCTGAAGAGATATATAACAGTACATGGATTTGAAAAATTCTTCTCAGATGTCACGAGATTCAAACGTGGCCTATAGATGCAGAAGCTTGTACCAGCTGAAGTTTTAAAACTACTTGCCTACTTAGAAGTTGGAGTTTGGTCTCTGGCAATGATCTTTTTAGGACTAAAAGGAATGACATAAGTAATATTAGCAAAGCAGGCCTGTGTTACATGAAAAGTATATATTGTTAACAAGGGATTATTCTGCCCCTATAAAGATCTATAAAGATCTTCGAAGAAGCAAGCAACCTCATCTTTGATCTTAAGAGGACTCTTTAAGGACTCTACCATGAACTCAATCCGCCCCAAATAATTCGCTCTACTCATCATAGTGGCCATCCGATGAAAGAATCTACTATTTTTGTCGTCCTCTTTTATCCAAGAAATTCTGGATTTTTTCCTCTGTACGATTGAAACTCCACATCCTCCTCACCGCATCTTGTCTAGCAGTGATCTCCTCTGGCCTCTTGAGATCCTTTCTATTGAGTGCTCAATTTATCAATATGAAGAATTGTAGATGTTGGAATGATATCGAAATGATTTGAAATTGAAGGAAAATCCTTGAATTGGCCAAAATCATATAGTTATTGGCAAAGTGGGTCATTTTGAGAGGTTTTGAACACAAAATAGCTAACCTAAAGGTTGTGACCCTATAAAGAAAAGAGGTCATGAATTATGAAATCAAGGAGAGATCCTCTAGTAATCTTATTAGATAGGCTAATCATAGGTCAAGCTGCTCATTTTAGAATGTGTCAACGTTGATTTAGCCATTTCCAGTCTTTTGATATCCACAAAGCTGAACCTCGGCGGCAAGACTAGGAAATCAGAGAGTACCTCTAATATGTCTTTAAAGGTGATTTGTATGCAGGATGAACCTTGTTTGTTGACTCTGGAATACATCCCACTTTATCTCTCTTTCAGGTTATTCTTTAACCCGAGTCTTTGACGAATTTGTGGGTTTTCAAAACCATTAGATGGACTAGTATTTTGTCTTTCATAGATGTTGAAAAGTAGGCTTAAATAGCTCAATGCAGCTTCAGGCAATTTTCCATAATCAGAATTTTTCTAGAAGACAGAAATGACATTTTTCATACTAACAATTTCGCCACCACTCATCATCATATTAAAACTTAAAAAAGAAGGGTGTCTTCTAAAATCGTTAAACTCGACACCCATAGATATAGCGCTTAAGATCATGAGCGGCTCCACATTGATCTCAGTGGGGTCAATCTGAAAAAATATTTTAAAAATAAAATTTTTTATGTATTGAATTTAACTTATGGGAAGCTTTTGACCCCACTCAAATTAAGAGTTTTTAGCTAACTTTAAACCTCTTCTTTGTTAATGTGATGGTGAACAAAGGTCACTATAAAATACTCACTGTCTAAGTTAATAGGCCAATTGTCTACCAAAATAAATAAAAAATTAATTGGCCCACATTGCTGACATGCGCTTTAGCAACGAGTTTTTAGAACTTAAAAGAATTGGTGACATTGCTAGAAAATTGGTGGAGTCAAAGAAGGATATGTAAACCAATTGGTTTTTTGCTTCTAAAATTGGTGTTGATTTTATTAATAGTGACTGCGACGGTAGAAAGAGCTTTTTCGGCAATAAAGTGCGTAAATAACATGTTGCATAACCGAATGGAAGATCAATTGATAAATGATTGTTTGGTCACATTTATTGAAAATGATGTGGTTGTTAGTGCTAATAATGAAACTATTATGCAACGATTTCAACACATGAAACCTGTTGAGGGCAGCTGTAGGAATTTATGTATTTTGATTTCTTTTTTGGATTAAAAATTATTAGTAACAATGTACTAAGATTTCTGTTTTTTTTTTAGAATTCAATATTATCTGTCTGATTATCGAAAATAGATTATTTGAGAACTTTATATTATATTTGTCAAATTATCGAAAGTAGATGATAGATGTTGATGTAGGGAAAAATAAATTTATTTGATTTACAGAAAATAAGTCTTTTGTTGACCCCACTAATTCGAATTCCTGTAGCCACCACTGCTTAAAGATAATCAATTAAGATTGACATTTTGTTAACTTGAGATTTTTCCATCCCCCACCTCTAATAATTAGCACGGCTCCAGTGGGAAACCTACCAACAAATTCGCATGGTACCATGTGCAGACTATTTCACAGGGATAAGATCTCAATCTTCACATGGGCATTTAGAGAGAGAAACGTTTGAATCAAGATAATGACCAAACTATAATGGGGTCCAAAACAAGAATACATACATGTGTCTTCCAAAACTAATTAGGTCCATTGACATCACCACTTTATGACAGGCTTGTGGTGGGCACTCGCCCCCCACTGTATAAAATCAATGGAATAGCCACTTACCACACATGGACATGGTACTAGCTAAATTTGATTTGCCATCCAATTACAACAATTGGACGGACCACTTGTCATCCAAAGGCAAAGTAATCAGCCCATAGCCTGGTTTTTTTTTTTTTTTTTATCTGGTGGGGCCCATCCCAAAATTGATGGCAACAAATCGCAGCCGCCCATGAGGAATCCTGCAGCCCAAAATCCGTGGAGAGTTTGAAAGCCATCACGTGAGGCACGTCTGTCGCTGTAACGGCCTTCTGCATATATCGTTCTCCGAGCAAAGCGGCCATTGTGCGGGAGTTCTGGACCGACACCAATTGTTGTGAATTGTCTAAAATGGCCTCGACCTTTTTGAAGGGTATTTTGGTCATAAAACTTAAAAACAAGGGAGCTGCTGTTCTTTCTTCTACGCAGAGTAGACTTTGTGAATTGACGTGGTGGGGTTCCAAAAAACTAAAACGAGATTTCTTTACTATGAACTGAAGATTTTGCAATATTTTCTTGATTTTTGTAAAGAAGATTTTTTAGCATTGTGAAAATCTTAGTGGACCGTTTGGGTTGGCAGTGAATGGCGGATTTTTGATTGATGGTGAAAATTCACTTATTTCTAAAAGAATGAAAGTTCTTAATTTTGATCTTATTTGGATGGAACTTTTAGTGACAATCATTGAGTAGGAGTAGTTTTAACTTGAATTAGTGATCTCATTTTAATAGAATTTAGTTTAAGAAAATTTTCTTTCTTTTAGGTTAGAACTATGCTGGATTTCAATATCAGTAAAAAAATTAATCAGCGGCAGCGAGTAAAGACAACCTTATTCAAGATTTTTAAATTAATAAAGGCGGTTAATAAAGACTCCACTTTCCTCTTTTGCTGGAAAAATTTATGCATTTTTGCAGTTTTCTAAAATAAAATGAATCGCACAAACACTTAAACAGTATACAAATTAAAAAAAGAGGGTTTTCGCTTAAAATAAATCGCACGAACACTTAAGAAGCGTACAAATTAGAAAAGAGATTTTTCGCTTCTGCGAAGAGAAAACTAAGTACATAAATGCACTCTTATAGAGAAACCATTTCTTAATAATAAAGAATGAATCCCCTCCAGTTATGGCAAATAAAATAAATAAAAAGAAGAAGAATAAGGAGATGGTTGGTGCTCCTGTGGGGCTGACTCATGTGGCACCTACCTACAATGGGGCGGGGCCTTACATGATCAATTCAAAACCTTCATCAAAACTCCACCTCTATGTCATGGATCCCATTTGTTTTATATTGACCTAAATGGAACGGATATCAACACCACACCCGGAGGGCAACAAATCTAAAATGATGGGATTGACTTGAAAATTTATATATAGGTTGGTTCCATTTTGATCTTTCCATCCTTATCTCGACCTTCATTGTTTGGCCCTCTCGCAGTTTTAATGGTGAATTATATATACTGGTTTCAACTTTTTGTATGCAAATGACACTTGTATCATCAAGGACTGAACTGAGAAATTTTTTTAGGGGCATGCCTGAAAACCTATGTGAAGCATGTATGTGGTAATCATATTGATTGTATGGAAAAGTGAATTATTCAAGAAAGAATAAATTTTGAAAACGACTTTAATAATGAAAAAACAAAATATAAAATATATGATCCCATCGAAAAATGTATATATATATATATATATTAATAAAAGAAGTTAGAAGTCTTAAATTATATGAAATTTAAATGTTTGTTAGTTAAAGGTATATATTTCTATAAACTTAAAGTAAATAAATTGGATAATTCTTTTTTATTGAATATATAAAAGTACGAAGACTTCGTTTTTTTTCTTTTTTTGGTGGGGTACCAAAACTTTGTTAGTGAGAGGGAAAAAACTATAAAAGGAAAATCATAATGTAAATTAATGGAAAAAAAGACGAGATTTTACAATGTCTTGTGTTGTGTTACAAAGGAAAAAGCTTAATTATCCTCGAATACTTTTAAATATAATATTAAATTGGGGCATTTTGGACATGTTATTGTATGAATAGTGAAGAAACTTTCATTGACTGGATGTATGTTGTTGTTTAATACATATAGTCACCCTATTTAAACATGTAGTTAGTAGTTATTCATAATAGTTTATTATTATTTTTAATAACTTATTTTTAAATAATAAATATTTTCCTATTGTAGTCTCAAAGTTTACTCTGTTGGCACATTTGGCAACTATTAACAACAAGGTATCCTTGCGATTTTCCTTTAAAAATGCATGTTTGATTTGGTATGAAAAATCGTTAGGAGAATTCCTCAACATCATCGTTTGTAAATATCTTTCCAATCAAACTTCCTTCGGTCCGGTTTTGAAATTCCTTGAACTCGAAGAAAGGTGGATGAACAGTTCTTTGAATTTATAGCAATACTTATTAAATCCTTTTGGTTCAAAATCTTCCCCTTCCGAATAATCTGAAAAATCAGTAATGTGAAAACATCACAAAAATAGCCGCCGAGTTGTCGTCGTTAAAACGGACATGGATAAGGACAGGATTTAAATCAGTGCCAGCATCAGCAATTCTGTTAAAACTGCGAGGACCATTCCGTAATTTTACTGTTTAAGAGATCTCTCTAGGGTTTCTAAAACGGAGAAAAGCCCTATTTCCTCGTTGGCGCGTTTCTCTTCCGCTACCACACAAAAAAAAAAGGGGAAGAAAGGCTCGTGCTTTCTCCCACCTAACAAACACCCGATACGATACGATACGATCCGATTCGATTCGATTACCCTCCGCAGCTCTTTAATCGCCTTATCCTACCTTTTTCTCAATCGAGATCGAGAGAGTTTCGATCGACGAAGCTCGAATCAAGGTTGGGTTTCGATTCTTCGATCTCTATTCAAAATTTTGTTTTTTTATGAAAGATCTCGTTGATTTGTTATTGTTCTTGTTTGGTTCGATTGACCGCTTTTGATTGCAGGGAACGAGCTTTTGTTTGATCTTTTTAATGATTGCTCTCTCTCTCTCTCTCGCTGGGTTGTGCATTGATTCATTCAAGTACTTCTGATTACATCTTTTTTTTTTTTAGATGAATCTTCAAAGCAAGCAGATGTCTTTGTGTTTGTTTTTCATGTTTCAAAGATGGCTCTACTGTTTTCATTTTTAGTTTTGGGGTTTAATCACAATCTTCTTCTTCTTTGGTTTTTTTTTTTCTGTTATATGAAGTGATTTCTGATTTAAGCTGAAGATTCCAGAGAATGGGAAAATTATTATTGTTGTTGTTGTTATGTATATGCACACAATTTAAGTTTTTGTTTTTTAGATTTTCAATGGAAACAGAGGTCTTGTTGTGTTTGTGATTTCATAGAGAAAGTTTTGTTTTTGATTTGTACGTATAGGGCTTCAAAGGCTAACTCTTTTTTTTTATTCTTTCTTAAAATTGTTTGTTGGAATATTGGGGACATCTGATAAACTCAAAACTATATGCAGAACAGCAAAGCTTTCATTTTTCCATGTTTTGGTTTGGAAGTTATATTATTTAAAATTTTGTGAAGATTAGCGTCTAGTTGCATCCTGATGATATTTGTTCATATGTATCAGATTGAATTTGAATCTTAACTTTAAAACACATTTTTGAACAGATGACAGATACACTGGTAGTCTGGTACAATGTTGCAGGCCTTGTATGTTTTTTCTTAGAGCGTTTTTTTATTGTTTTTTATGTAAATATATACTTGAATTACAACGTACAGCCGCATAAACAAAAATTAGTGGCAACCCGGTATGCAACAGGTGAAACTGTCAAGTGAAAGTCGTGTAAATGGATGAATCAAATGAGATGTCTTAGAAAATGCCATGACCTTTTCTTATTCAATTCCATGTTAGTGGATATGTGTTGTCTTTTTTGGGGCAATGAGTGGCATTGATGCAATATCTACTAGGGAGAGCGATTAATGCATGTAATGATAACTTTTGATGTAATACATAAGAACAGATTAGATTAGTTTTGGTTCAGCAAGCAGATTGATGCCCTTTTTATTTTTTTTGTGTTGTCGTCCATCATATCATTGATTGACAATTTGATTTTTCTTCTTTTTGGTTGCAGGGTTCCTGATTCTGTTAATTCTATAGCAGAACTCGTGGTCAGGGCTCTGGTTTTATCAAATATCTTATGATTTTATGTGTTGAGAGTTATGAGATTTTCTTTTGTATGGTGTGGTGTTGGTACACTTTTATATGAAAGCAATTCATCTTTTGCAGTAGACTTGATTTTTCTACAAGTGTAAGATGCCATCTGCATATTTTTCAAGGTTGAATAATACTTTACAATCGGCAGTCTTGAGACCGGTCCGAGGGCTTCAAGGTCTGAAAGATTCATTAGAACATCCCCTCAGACGGGGAAGACTGCTTGTTGGGAATTCTGGGGTTCCATTTTCTTTGCTGTTTTCAACTCTTGGGGATGTTCATCTTTTCTTGCAATCTGGTACAAATATTGCTGCAACCGTTCCCACTGTAGCCAATCAACAAAGAACACTATCCATTATTGGAGCCCTTTCTCGCACATTTTCAGTCCCCTCGGTGTCTGGTCCTTCTTGTCAGGTTTTTGTTTATCACATTGATCATCTGTACGCTGGTTCCACCCAGAATTCCTTGAACAATCTGTTACAGAGGAGGTCTATGGCTGCTTGTGGTTCTTTATCTACTAGAACTGAATTGGGTACTCAGCATGTGGAGAAGTTAGCTTTGAAGAATGGTCAGCTTTCAAATTTTGTGACTCTACCAGACATTTCGCACAGCAATAGAAGTCTTGATAATTGCAGCAAAGCAAGAATGAGTTTGAGAAATCGAAACTCATGCAGCAGGAGTTCGATGTATGGTTATTTTTTGTTTGATGCCACTAGAAGGACTTGGATGTCCAATCAGTTCAATGCACTGCTTGCAAGGGATTTCCATGGTTCATGTTTAGCACTGCATTCTGCTGGGGCAGCTCCTGATGTGTCTTTTGATGGCTCTGTACGAGAAGATCAGCCTGAGAACTCTGTTGTTGTGTCTGATCAGTGCGTTCTCTTTTCCTTTTTTAATTATATCTTTTTGTGATCTACTTGCTGCACCATTTACCACCACCACGACCACTGAAGCCGTATCCATCTTGGGCCGTCATTGTGTTCTACTTTTCACCTCAACCCTAGAGGAGTTAGAATTGCATGGTCATTTATAGCTGCACATGATCATTTATAAAACCATTGATATTGTTTGACCTCCTTTTCCATTAAAGAGCAATGTTCTTACCCCATATGGTGAGAGGCTTATGTTCATTCATGGAGAACATCACCAGCCGTCAATTTAAACCCTCTATTTCCAATGCACTTGTGTGGCATTTTATTGAAAAAGATAATAGGTTCAGTAAGTGGTGATTTTCTTTCAAGCTAGATGGTCTGAACTTACCACACCAATAATTACTCGATCTTCATTGCTTTTAAATACAGAAAGGTCCAACGCGATAGATCCCTAAAGCTGCTTTCAGGGTCATGTTACCTACCACACCCTGATAAGGAGGACACTGGTGGGGAGGATGCACACTTTATATGTGTAGATGAACAAGCCATAGGTGTGGCAGATGGAGTTGGTGGTTGGGCAGATCATGGTATTGATTCTGGACAATACGCAAGGGAGCTCATGTCTAATTCTGTAAGTGCAATTCAAGAGGAGCCCAAAGGTTCGATCGATCCTGCAAGGGTGTTGGAGAAAGCACACACGAGTACAAAAGCCAAAGGATCCTCAACAGCATGCATTGTAGCTCTCACAGAACAGGTTTGCTGTTAGCCATTTGCATACTCCCCTTTCTTTCAGACACTAGTATGTTATCAAAAAACTATTTTGGTATTGCTTGAAAACTTTGGATTTTGATTGACATGAACCTTTGACATACTTAAGTTTCCTCTTAAACTGCAATGTACGTTGACTTCCGACTATCCAAGTAAGGTTGAATTCAGTGACTTTTACCGAACATCACTGCGTTCCATTCATTTACATTAGTCCCAATATCCATAAATTTATTGCTCACAAGCATTGAAGACTTTCAGAGGAAGTTTTGAATATCAAAACATTTCAATTGTTCAACATCCAAATTGTCACTAGAGATATAATTATGAAATAAGAACTTTTTTTGAATATCGAAATATTTATTTTCTCTTGAATGCTGGAGGCCTTACTCCATGATCAGCCATCATTTCCCTTAAACGGCCAACTATGAAATAAGATCTGCGTTATATTTGTTTCACTCCATGAAAATGATAAAATGGTGAAGCACCTTGTTTTCTAGAATGAAACATTGAGTGACCAACAAAATTCATCAAATCAAATTAAATCTCAATCCTAGAAGAAAGAGTTAAAAAGGCACATATGGAGGAATTCGCCAATGGAATTGATACAACTAATAATAATAATAATAATATACATTTGGCTTATGGATCTGAATTATCATTTTCAAGCACTAGGTTCGAGACCTCTTTTATGAATTATAAAATTATTATAAATTATAAGAACTTGATCTATTATAATTTATTATTATTGTTAGCATTGGTCTTTTTAATATCACTGGTTATGTTCTGGGGGTGTATCCGTGTACGAAAAATAATTATTTTAAACCTTGAAATAACTTATTTCAAGGTTTAGAATAATTATTTTTCTAAAGTTTTTAATTTTCCTTTTTGTCTTTTCAATTATGGAACACTGAAATGTTGGTAACATTCAATTTTGGAGGCAAAGTGCAAACACAAATGGTCTCTGGAAGGCAACTCATAAATATGTTGTATATTGATTCCAGTCTTGCCTGAACTGGTATTGTAATGTTTACCTAGAAAAAGGGACACAAAAAGTTTATGCAAGGGAAGTTAAGGAAGTTGGAAATGGAAGAGCGGAGTTGCTTGATGAAAATAGGAAAAGAAAGGAAGGAAATAAGCAGGTCAATTACATGGATGAAGATGTTGTGTGGAAGTCCCACAATCCACATTGCCTAAGTCTTGAGTTGGATAGGGCCTCATATACCTGTTTAGGCCCTATTAGCTTGAGTTTTTGGGTTGGTACCTGGTATCTTACATGGTATCAAGAGCCAAGTTAGGAAATTCTTATGGGTTCCGATCTCGCCCAAGTCCGGAGTTGGACATGGCTTCATTTGCCTGTTTGGGCCTTCCACCTATTAGCTTAAGCTTTTGGGTTGGTACATGGTATCTTATAGATGTATGGGGGCAAATTTAGGGCATTTTGGTTGTAAGCAGGAGATAAAATAACGAAAATCCTTTTATAGAATGATGTATGTCAGAAACAAGATCAACTATTTAGGCAGCAAGGTGGAAGTGGTGGCTGATCATTTTGAGACTTTCTCATTTGCTCCAATTAAGGGAGGAGAATTGAGTTTAAGCTTTTTTGGAGGGAGAAGTTTGGGGGGAGGTCCTTGATGGTAATGGCGACAAAGCTCTAGACCCTCATGGAAATTCTCTTCCACTAAGCTGGCTGGAACTTCCTTAAAACGGACTAAATGTATTATTAACCTACTAAGTTGCACCTACAAGTTTCTGTCATCAAGTACTCACCAATACACATACAGAGATTTCTCCATTGGTCATAAGTCCTTACTAAGGAACTTTAAGAGACAATATATGGGCTTTGATAGCAAAAACAGTTATTGACTCTAAAAGGAGAAGAAAGAAGGTATCATTCTCAAAATTAAACTGGCAAGCTCCTTCTTTTGTCTTGTTGATGTTGTTTCATTGATCATATGTTGAGTAGTTGGGTTTCAAATCTATATGGAGAAGATGGATTGCGGAATATATCTCATCTGCATCTTATTTTATCCTAGGTGATATCTTTTGGCTTGTCATCTTAACTTTTAAAGCTTCCAAGGGCATCAGACATGGGGACTTGATGTATTTGATCCATTATTATTATTATTGTTATTGTAGTGCAATGGTTCCCCAGAAATTTTAATATTGTAGGAAGTTGTATGTTTTCTTACATTTGCCTGCCCAAGATTTATTTATAAGGATATTACTAGTGCAACTGCCCTCAAATCTGGCATTTGCCCTAGAACAGGTAAACATTAAATATTTCCTATAGAACTGTTCCTACAAAAATGGTGCGATATTGCACGGCTCTAGGATATCGCACAGGGCGATACGTGTGATATCGTACTGCCTTAGGATATTACATGGTCCGATGTGTGCGATTTCGCATGACCCTAGGATATCGCACGAACAATTCTATGGGAAATACTTACACTTCGACACTTCATGGGCGAATCTTAGTTCTAAGAACCGTTTTACGGGCAATATCCCTTATAGATATATGTGATTATTTTAAATACATGTATAACGGTTATCAGGTGTTGTGTGTGTGTGGGGGGGGGGGGGGCCCACTGGATGGTCCATCTGGCTTGGACAACACACGCCCCCTGAATTTCACACGCCCCCTGGGGTTTGCACCCATCCGAATAGATTGGACCAATGGACCGATTGCACACCCATCCGAATGGACTATACACTGTTGAACTTGTGGGGCCCCGGATGGAGATGATAGGGTTTGGGTTGGGGGTGGGGCTGATTTTTTGTAGAGATGAAAGGCCCAGGTCCCAGCCCTATGGGCCCCACGTGAGGTACTTGCACACGGTGCATTCCCCCACAAAAGGCAAATCTCCTGGTTTTGCCCCTGGTGATTTGACATGGAAGTTGGCCTAGACATAAATGGAAGTAAGGATGGACTCAATAGGTTGCATGTAAGGTATATATATGTATCCTCAGTTGCGTGTGATTGTCAGTATAATTTTATAGAGTTAACTGACCGGGTCACACTAGTAAAACACAAAAATATGCTCAGGCTTTGCATAGGAGTCCAAACTGGGCTCACGTTCATCCTATTCTAGCTCCGGAAGCACAGTGGGCCACCACGTATCTTCCATGAACACATTGTGATATCCATCTATCGTGGTTAATCTGGCTTCATGATTGTTTTCTTCATAAATTGGAAAATTTAACTAATATGATATGCAGAATATCCAGCAATGATTTGAAATTTTGTAACATCTATTCTGTTGGATGGTGCAACTTCTAAGTAACAATAGTTATCGTTGATGTGTGGTACACTGTCAGATAAATTTATGAGTTTATTATTATCTTTCCATTTACAGGGTCTTCATGCTGTCAACCTAGGTGACAGCGGGTTTATCGTGGTTAGAGATGGGTGCACTATCTTTCGCTCTCCTGTACAGCAACATGATTTTAATTTTACGTATCAACTTGCGAGTGGCAGTGATAGTGATCTTCCTAGTGCTGGTGAGGTCAGTTAATTTATATGCCCTGATCTCTCACTAAAGCTAAGAGCAATGATGATGTGGTGCTGATAAGCTGCTTGAAAATAAGTTCTCTCACTTTATTTGTAATGGGTGCTGGTAACAACTAACTTTAAAAAAAAGAAGAGAAAAGAAGTCAAAGTTTGCTGAGTATATAATACAAGATAAATTCTTTTGGTGAGACCTTCCCATACCTTTTGAACTTTTTACCACTTGAAGTTTTTTTTATCAAATATTTTTGCATTTAGACAGAATTTAGTTTTGCCTCATTGGTCGTCTGCGGTAAGTTCTGAGTTCCCATCTCTAATTTGCGAAGTGAACTTCTAGCAACTAATTTCAAAAAGAACAAAATGGGAAAAAAACTGAGTTCGTTGAGTATATAGTTGAAGATAGTTTTTGGTGAATCCTCTTCCCAGTACTTTTGAACTTTCTACCATTTTATTGGAATTTCATTCATATTTTTTAGTTTTGAGAGATTTAGAATTTATGAGAGTTGTCTTTTTGGTTTTCCTTGGGTAAGTAAGGTTTTTTAGATCTAGTCTGTCACTACAAGAGGAGCAGGTTTTTCTGCTGTAAAGTTTTTTTCTTTTTTTTTTTTTTTGGCATTGTTATAATATACCTCAACATTGGGGCCACAAGGGATTTACCCGGCTCCCCCTGAGCTTGTAGGGATTAGTCTGGCCCAAAAGGGACACCCTCCGTTGTAAAAAAAAAAAAAAAAAAAAAAAAAAAACCCTTAACGCTTCATAAACTGTCATTAAAGATTCTTTTATTCATAAAAAAAGTGGTCTTTTTTTTTTCTTCTAAGAAATTGGCATACATTTTTTCCTCAAATTTTGACTTTTTGAATTGTCAATTGGGGTTGTGAGATCTAGATTGAGTTTTTAAAGTTGTGAATCTTGTTATTAAAAAAAATAAAGTTGTGAATCTCATGGGCAGAAATCTTGGCTGAGTGGAAATCAAGTTGTGGGAAGAACTTTGACTAAATGGCTTGGAAGAGCATGTTAGTGGTGGCTTCCAATAAATTATTATTATTATTTCATTACTTACAGTGAAAGCTTGTAAGGGTATGTCTGTGTGATGAGAGGATTCCATGAAAGGGGAGAAAATTATTCTGATTTTTGGTACAGCCTGCTCTTCTTTTGTTTGGTGTGGCACTTTTTGTGTGTGGAAAAGAAAAGAATATGAATTGATTTTTTATTTTTATTTTTATGGGAGGGTTCATAGTCCATTAGTACTGGATTTCTCTCCCATGGCAACAGAAATCCGTTCAGTGTGCAGAATCCTCTGTGACATAACAGATCCTCTGTGACACAGACATGCTCCAATTGTCTTTTTTTTCATCTGTGTGTTTTTGATCGCATAATGTCGAGGTTTGCTAATTTCATGTGCAGCTCATTTGATGCCTACTTCCCTTTGTTTCCACATATGCTGATGTTTTACACAATCCATGCATATTCTATTATATCGATTAATTCACCAAGATAAGTTACTCCTACATTAGGTGCAGCCTACTTATCGATGTGGGCCATGAACTTCCATTTTATCATGCTGTGGCACAATGCAAAGTTGTCTGTTCTTATTCTTTGTCTGTAGCCATCTACCCAGACTTTTGCTGGGTTTGGAGAATTATCTCCTTTATATGGAATACAGACTTTGCACTTGTATTCCACCACCCACTGCAACCATTTGGAAACCCAATGTGCATGAGCAGGTTCTAAAGTAGCAAAGTTGGAATATTCTTAATTACTTCTGTTGGTATTTCTGTGACCAGATATTTACCATCTCTGTTGCACCTGGGGATGTTATAATCGCTGGCACAGATGGACTGTTTGACAACTTGTATAACAATGAGGTGACAGCCGTTGTGGTTCATGCGGTCAGAGCTGGCTTGGGGCCTCAGGTGACGGCACAAAAGATAGCTGCCCTTGCGCGCCAGAGAGCACAGGATAAGGACCGGCAGACTCCATTCTCCACTGCTGCCCAGGATGCTGGGTACCGTTACTATGGGGGAAAGCTTGATGACATCACCGTCGTGGTCTCCTACATCACAAGTTACAGTGCGTGAGTTTGTAATTTTTGTGGCGTCTCTTTTTGTACAACCCTTTCCATGTATAGATTCATGATTAGGGCCTTACATCATGATGTTCAGCTTGAGGTCATACAGTTTGCCCTGGATTTGAACTTCTAAAACTGGAGCTCATGTTTTGTAAGATATCCAGACACTGATGGATGCGACCCTGCCCCTCCACCGAATTCTTCCAAATGCAGCAAAAGATAAGACAAGTGGGAATATGCAGCAATTGATCCGAGAGAAGTGCCAATCTACAATCTGGATTGTTTCTTTGTTTGTGTGGATAATCCATGGAGGGACCATCTTATGAACTGTTTGGGTATTCAAAGATGGGCTGAGAGAGAGAGAGAGAGAGAGAGAGAGAGAGAGAGAGATATTCTGTATGACCAACTGGCTGAGCATTGTATATGCCTACTCTATCTAGCTGCAGGAGTGAGTGAATCTTCTGTGTAGTATGGAATTTCTGAGCATGTTAAAGGGTGCCTTGATGTATAGAATGGAGCATTTCATCTTTTGTGTCATAACATTTTTCAGATGAATGTCAAGTGCGTGCATTTTAACAAATTAGGTTCCTTTCAGTTTATGAGTTGGCTTCTTTTCTTCCATTTACAAATTTGCTTGGAGGAGTTTGATCTTTTTTGGACATCTTACTTTCACAGCATCTAGCATTCATGCTCCCATTATCCGTCATAAGAAGTACCCGGTCTTAACTAATAGGGCTGCTACTTCTACAAAAGCATAGATTGTTTGTCTCTTTGCTCGATGTAATGGACAATGTGAAACTTGGAAGAAGTATGGGGCTGTTTGGGTTTCATAAATCGAGGGCAGGTACTTGCTTTACAATGTGAAAATGAGGCTCCTATTTCAAGTGGCTGGAATTATTTGTAACATATGTTCTGTTCTTTGCCATAACCACTTATAGATGAGCATTTTCAGGTGATTCGATTTACAGCTAAACTGATTGTGGAATTGCAAGATCTATTCTGGTTATAGGACCATACACGTAACACTGTGATATGCCTGTGAAGCCCCACTTTATTAGTGGTAAGATCTTTACAAGATATGGACCTCGATCTTTGGACGTCAATTTAATGCCTTTAAAATGCATCATCATTATTATTATTATTTTTAAAATTTTAATCCAACGGTGAATAATAGTTGGTTCAGCTTCAACTTTAACAAAAAAAGACAATTGGATTAAAATTAGACATTCCTATAGCTTTGCAAGTGTGATAGCACTTGAGTATAATGCCTCAAAATGATTTTGACCCTCTCCATTTGAGCTCTAACTTTGAGGAAAAGGTGATGAATGCCTACTTGGGACATAACTTCAAAGAACAAAGACAATGCCTGCTGAAAATATAAATCCCTTTTTCGGCAACAACAAAAAGGTAAAATTTATCTTGTTTTTAAAGGCTAATTCGATTTTCACTTTCTGCTAAATGCATTTTTTTTTTAAATATCGGAACTATTTTGTCATATTGCACAGGGTCTTTGTGTTATTGAATAAAAAAGCAATGTCACATAAAGTATTCTGATTTTGACAAAACTAGCACCACATGAGATGGGGCCCATCGAATCATGCTCCAGAGTTAAAATCTCCTAACTTTACCATATTTGGTTGGTCAAGATAAGTGGAAAATAAGAGTTTTAGCCACCAAAAAAGTTCAATTCTACTCAAGATATTTTACCTCATAAAAGACGAGGATATTCTACTACTTATTGACTTCTCACCTTACTTTACCATATCTCATGAAAACAAATCCATCTTTACTTTACTGATGACCCATCTTATAAGTTGGTCGGATATCCCCATCCCATAGAGACCCCTCTTGTAATTGGTAACTGGACTCGTTTTTACTCAGCCCAGACCCTTTTTGCCACCCTTCTTAGTACTGGTCCATAAGTAAAGGTTAAGCCTTGCTTGATATAATGTCCAAAGACCGTGTTTTAGAACCATGGGTTACAAAGAGAGATTTTGCAAATGACCATCTACTTTCTCACTGTCAACGACCCACCAATACATCCACCATTACAATGTCATGATATGCCCCCTAAGCCGAGCTCATGAGCTCAGCCTTCAGACCGCCTTGTGGAGCCCACCTAGGGCCCCACTAAAAAAATATGTGGAGTGATATGATATATATAATAACTATTCCCCACGGCGCACCCATTAAACCCGCCAAACACATGTGCACCGGGTAAGTCTCAAGCAGAATTGGGGGAGCAAACCCATGCCTTATTCCACTCACCCAACTCCCAGTTCGGTGTTCAACTACTCCTATGTATACAAACAGGCCCAAAGAAGAATGGCAGTGATAGAACAGACAGAGTCAAAAGTGAATGCTTTAAATGGATCCTTGAATTTTTACTTCACATCATCAAGAAACAAAAATGTGTTACCGGTCATCTTTGTGATGAATATTCATATACATTTTCCTTGAAAGCGGTATCAGACAAAACAGCAGCAGCTAAGATGAGATGAAAAGTAAGAACTCAGGCTTATCATGTAGGCAATGTCTGCAGCAAATGAAGCGCACGTCTCCATTGTGGCCCATCTGAGAGAACTATCCTCTTCAATATGGGAATTGCCCCTGCAGATATGATGGCGGAGTGATTCTCACTGTCCATGCTCAGATTATACAGGATGGCCAAGCATGCCTCAAGGGAACTTCCACTCCCGCTTTCAATGAGCTTCACCAATGGGAATATCCCTCCCTGAGCAGCAACTGCCCTAGTGAAATCCACCACTCCTTTGGAAATTATATTGTTCAGTTGTATGATGGCAGCTTCTTGCACTTCAGGAGAGAATGAGGTTCCAATCTGCTCGATAAGTCTTGGAATCGTCTCATAAAGAGTCACCTCCACGTTAATGGGGCTATCAAGATCCGCATGTGAATGAGAAGAGGACTGAAGCTTTACAAGGCATGCAGCTACCCAATCTTTAGAATGAAGTGGGATATCCGACTTGAGCACTTTACGCAGTATGAGTATGAAATTATTAGAATCTATGGAGCCACGGAAGTGGTCATACGATAGAAGCTTTGTGAACAGTCTGGAAGCTGCAGATATTGCCAGCCCAGCTTCTTCAGTTTCTACAAGATTCACCTCTGGTTGATTGTCTACATCATCTTCCAATCCTGCAAGAGGATACAGAAATATTGCTCATGATGAATAAAAGTTGATTATTCAATGTCTACGAATTTTAGAAAATGTGCTAACGGATCAATTGAAGAAAGTAAGTACATAGAGCAGAACGGGTAAAATACCTCAGAAATCCATTTTATTCTCGAAAGGAGAGCCACAAGGACAATAGTTTTTTTTTTTTAACGGTCAGAGCAAATTCAAATATTGAACTCTTTTTGGGAGGAGACCAACAGGCACCATCATTAACGCTTGCTGATCATATCCTTCAATTGCGAACAACAAATGATTTAACCCTAATTTTACATAGAATTGTAGTATCAGAGTTTATCAACTTCGGATATTGATTATATGGTTGGTTATATGGCTTGATCCTGAGAGCCTGAACCATTCCAACTATCCTTAGTCGGGTCCAGCACATAGACGTACCCCTCTTTTTTTTTTTTCATCAACTAGTAGCTGGAACATATCCAAAGCAACAATGCTGAAATGGTGGAAGCTAAATTAGGTATTATGTAAAGGATGTCTTCATTGACATGGGCCAATATTAGCATTATGAATATTGGCAAAATGAGGGGGCAAATATAAAATATACATAATATTGGCATTTGGAGTTAAAATTAGAAAATAATTATGTATAATTTCAAAATTAGAGACCTCATATTAACCATGAAAAAAAAAAAAAAGGAATCAGTAAGTGAATCATGTAGCACAAACTCGAATATATCAGGTTCCCATTGGAAATATCAAACTGCAAACATTTACCTGAATGAGAAGTATTAACAGACTATGGTTGGGATGACTAAATGGTCGAAAATTAGAAATGCTAAAACAATGGCAGCTAAATTTAAAAAAAAATCAGAAATCAAGGAATATATATAGACAACTTCCATACCATGCAAAACGTTTTGATGGAAAACAGCATGAAGTCCTGATTCAATGCCCGCTGCAGTGATCATCGTTACATATGTTTCAATAGTTGCTAGGTAGTCAAGGATCGAAGCAGCCATTTTTTGCAAATTTGGACATGGCATCTTCAGAATGTTAACAAGGCAAGCAATAGAGTCAGCGTCCAAAACCTTTTCCCTGTAAAAGGGGTGCAATCATGTGTTAATGAAATGGAAAAGATAAAGCCTCATTAGCGAAAAATACAGGAATGTTTGAAATGCTTGATTGCACAAGTCCTAAATAAATCATTTCTGTGAAAACATTATTTCATGCCTGGTTTGACAGACAATTCAAATGAAAGATAACACAAGATACCTAGAATAAATTTTCCAGGCAATTTAAATTTGAATAAAGCAAAAGGTTTCAATTCTAGTACCTAAATAAAATTTCAATAACCCAGATATAGAGATAAAGCAAGTGACATGACCTCAAATAACAAGCATAAGACAGTTGACCACCTTCATGCAGCAGTTTGCCCATGTCTTCATTCGTTTGGGTGCATGTTTGTTCCTCCAGTAACACGGAGAGTTTCATTTAAACACAATGGAAAGAGAATGCAAAGGATAAATCCTCAATATAAAGGCTAGGGGTGTCAATGGGCTGGGTTAAATGGGTGATGCACCCCGACCCACTCGGTCTGAACCTGAACCCATTTACCACAAGACTGAGACAACCCATTTACCAAATCTTTGATCTGAACCTGAGACCCATTCACTACCTGAACACAATCCATACTTCATCCTTTGTTATCTATCAAAAGACCCATTTCACTCCTTCATCTTCTCAATTTTCTTCTATTGTACCATATCTTCTTTTGATTTCTATTCTTCTCAGACCAGATCCCAATATCAGGTAATGGAAACAGTCCCCATTATCAATTTTTGCAAAGGCCTTGCCCAAATGATCAACTTCTAAACCCAATACCTATCTCCACTTCACTTGCAGAGCAACCCACCTCCAACTCAATGGAAAAGGTAAAATAAAAAAATGAACAGCTCAATGGTGATCTGAAATTTAGGCTTCGGCATTGTTGTTTTTTCTTCTTTTGCTGCTCGAATTGCTCAAACTGAGATGTGAAGAAGATATGGATATGAGAGACGGGGTTTTTTTTCCTGTGGGTTTAGATCTCGGATAGTTGATTTGAATTGCATAAAAGGGAAATATCTGGATGATCCTAAACTGGAGGTATGAGGGAAGTTTGCTTGAGGAGAGAGATTGCTGAATGCAGAGGGTTTGGTTCAAAGACGTAGAGGAAAGACTGAAAGAGAGGGGAGAGAGAAAGGGGAAAAAAAATAAAGGAAACAAAACAAAAACTAAAAATGCCCGACATAATAGTCCGTCTCCGTTCCGCAAAAGTTATACGTAAATTTTGAAAGCGAAGCAAGGTGGGTTTCACTTATCTATAACGTGGATTTTTCACGTTTGCTTTTCTTAAAGGGCTTTTAAAAGTTTGTTACCAAACTAACTTCTAATGACTTATGTGACTTTCTGAAATCAAAAGCCTTATAAGTACTTTTAACAAGCTTTAACCAAACACACCTTCAGGCAAAAAGGGGCTTTTCAAGCCTCTTTAAAAAAAAAGAGGCATCATTTTCTTTTCTTTTTTTTTTTTTCCTTACGGCCCCACAATTGGTGGGCCTCTTTTGTTTTTATTTTTTTATTTTCTTTTAACTTAAAGCCCTCAAAAGATTTTTTTGGCGGGCAGCCTGCCTATTAAAATAAAAAAAGTCATGTCTTGGGCTTAGCTAAAATTTTACTATAATTGAAACTAGGGACCAGCCAAATTTCACTCTGATAGGAAATTGGCCCTAGTAAAGTTTCACGCTAATTGAAAATTTTCCTTTTTCACTCTCATCTGGAATAGGCACTTTCACTCTAATTGGAAATAGAGAAAAAGGGCCCAGCCAAATTTCTCTCTAATAGAAAATGGGTCCTTTTAACTTTAATCGGGAATAGGCCCCGGCCAAACTACACTCTAACAGGAAATATAGCCCCAATCATATTACACTTCAATAGAGTTTATATATATATATATATATATATATTATTCTAAATGTAACTCCAAAACATTACTTCTAAGCAAACTAGTGATGACACAGTTTGATCATAAGCATTTCATTAGTTTTTCAGTCAGTACAAGTATATGAATGAATACATGTGAAAAAAAGAGATCAATTTCATTATTTTATGCATGAGGGGATTGCTATGCCCCCTATCTTACTTTTGAAAAAAAAAAAAAAACCATATATTCTAGCATTTTCCAATATTCTGGATTTTCTGAATTTTTTGACAACCTTTTCAAATCACACCACTAGTATCACCGCTACCACTACGTAGCGTTTTGATGGCCAGCCGCTACGCTCGCCACCGCTATTTTTATCCTTGGCTATGACACACATACCTTGGTTAGTGTAGTGGGTAGAGGACATTTGAGAGTTTTAGTGAGGTTTTGCAAGATCAAATATCCTTACATGCAACAAATAATATATATTTTAATGTTTTACGACATTATCTAAAATTTAAAAAATTCTAGTATCAAATGCAACCCAACCCTACCTGTACATGTCACTGGGCATTTTAGGTGTCGCAAACCATGAACCCATCATCAATCGGGTTAGGTATGAGGCAGGGCAGGTCTGTGTCAGGTATGTTTCGGTATTAGACTGACCTATACCAAACCTGACCCATTGCCATTTCTAATAAGAGCTTAATACCAGGTGTTAAGAGCTAGTTCCAAAGCTTAATGTTTCTCTTGCTAATGTCATGCATAGTGCCAATGCAGCTACGGATTCGCTCGCCAAAGAGGGCATTTGGCAGTCGGCTTTGGTTATTGATATCACAGACAGCGTGACTGTTAGGCTTTGGTTTTGGGTGTTGTTTTTTCCCCCTTTCTCCCCCTTTTTTCTTCCTTTTTGAATGTTATGCTTCTGTAGATTCTCAATATATGTCCTTACGCTTGCTAGCTTTTTATTCATAAAATCTTAGTTAGCATTCCAAAACTGAAAAGCTCTCGGCATTTATTGTCAATTCATAGGTTACGTATGAAAATATTGTGTATGATTCGTTATCAAAAGACCAAGAGATCAATACAAGAATATAAACAAAACAATTCAAAGAAAATTTAATAGGCAATACAGGTCGGAGCAGATCAAATAACAAACCTAGCCACCGGTTTCGATACTGATGTGTCATCTGTTGTTACAATTAAATCTGTAATGCCCTCAAAGCTTCCAGTTGTACCATTAAGCGTCTTCTCTGATCCATTAACCTACCCAACATGAAACTGCTAGAAATAAGAACTAGGTATATCGGTAAATATTTGGTGATGAGCTACAAAGCAGAAAAGGAACTCATCAGACACACCTCAGTTTTAATTCCTTTGCCAGGGTAAAAAATCCGAGCAAGTATGCTCACAGCCTGCAAGTTTAGAAAATTTTCTGTCAAAAGTAAATACAAGATCTATTTCTCCCAAAGAGTTCATAGGCAAAGCCAACATTGTTTTTCAGGAGCAACCTTTTCCATCAGATTCTGTGATGTGTTGGTGTTCTTGAGTATATCAACCAAAGGATGCAAAACACCTGCTTCTTCAATTACATGGCAAACTTTATCACTGCAGGAAGAAAAACAGGCCAAGGATATATAAAACTAGGAAAGAAAAAAAAAAATGCGTGTACAAAATCTATACTGAAGCAAATAAAATTTATATTTGCAAACATAGACATACACATGAGGAATGACCAAAAAGAAAATATAGAAAAAAATACTGTAATATATGTAAGCAAAATCTGCACTAAGGATGCCACTTGCCAATGTGAGCATATGAATTGCAATCAAGGTATTAAACTCCAGCGCAGGTCTTCATGCCAGTCAGGACTGGGACAAGTAGGCACCACCACACATGCCAAACCATGCAGGTCATAGCAGACTGATCCAGGCGTGCTAGTCTTAAAAAATAAAAAGGCCAAGAGAAAAAAATAAGCAATAGACAAGTGCTAGGAATATGTAAAAACTTGATGATTTAATTGCATCTTAAATTAATTAGAGAATCAACATGCAGGAGTGAGCAGGATTCGGCCCCACCAAGTGTTCTCACCCTTTTCCCTTTGTTTTTAACTTGCGAAAGATCTTTCTCTTTCTTTCTTTTCAACAATCTGCACAGATCTATCTCTGTTCGCTACTTTGCTCCTTTCTTCGGTTTCTCAGCCATAGGCTGTTAATGGCTAATTTTTTGAGAGATTCTAGTGATGCATACCATTACTGTTATGTTCTTAAGATATCAATGCTGCACCTATCGCTTTTGAAGGATTAAGTTTGTAATAGGTGGCCCCAACTGTGAAGGGATGAATTTCCCTAAAAAGAAAATTGCGTAAGTGCTGAACTTGAGTAATTATAAAATGGTGGGGAAAGGCCGTTAATGTTCTTTATCTTCGACAAAGAGAAGAAAAGCAGGAAACGAAGAGAGAGAGAGAGAGAGAGAGAGAGAGATGACAGCACTAGCCCAAGCCAGGCAAACGGCAACTGCAGTGGCGGTTCAAGCCATAGGAAAGGATAGACGAAGCAACTACAACTTGGGGTGTGAAGGTACGCTTCCCTTCCTCTTTCCCTCTCTTGATTGTGTTGCTTTTCCTTTCTCTTCTACATTTTCTCGAGAAGAGTTACTCCAAACTTTAGACTCATTAGGCGATTGTTATAGTTGACTATAACTCATTCAGATATTTCTTATGGAAGTGTTGTTAGTCAATTCATGCACGCTCCAAGAATAGAATATTTAAAATCCATATACAGGATTTTAAAGTATCTCAAGAAGTCACTAGGACAAGGAATATTCAAGAAACAGTAACTTTAAATGTAGAAACCTACACTGATGTAGACTGAACAGGATCAAAGACAGATACAAGGTGAAGCCTACACTGATGCAGACTAGGCAAGACCAAAGATAAATAGAAGGTCAAAACAGGTATTCAACTGTGATGGGCGGAAATCTAGTGTCTCGGAAAAGTAAGAAATAACCAATAGTAACAAAATCTAGTACTAAAGCCGAGTACCAAGCTGTGGCTCTAGGAGCATTTGAATTTTTTTGGCTATGGAATTGCCAGAAAGATATTATTAGCATGAAAGAAGAGGAGCAAGGAAGAGAGGCTTAGTCAAATATTTTCCATCATACATGCATCACAGAATGAAACATGTGGGAATCTACGACTGACAGTGGAAGTTATCTAGGCTCCTTTCTTTTGGATCTCTGAAGTTCCACAGATCAATTGCTCATTACATACGCACAGATACCGAGGAGAAGAGAAACTAAAGGAGTTACCTGACAGACAACCTCTCCACAGCATTAGCAACAGCCACTCTTACAGCTTCATTATTATGACCCAGAAGATGAACTAGATGTTTGACTGCACCAGCTTCCTTAAAAGAGATACGATTGTGTTCATTAATGGATGCATCAGCAATTGCCTGTGCAGCTCTTGCAACTGCCATCTCATCTTCAAGTCCAAGAATCAAAACTAAACGAGCAATACCATCCATCCATGGCAAAAGAGTATGTTGCTGATTTGAAGAGGATTCCAGTTGAGGTTTATTTAGATCTTCCATTTCTATAGCTCCAATTCGTGCAAGAAACTGTTGTTGTGTACGTCCAACTATGGCATTTGTCTTCGCTTCCTCCAAGTTGAAGTTCTTGTTACGAATATTTAACCCAAGGAGTAGCTCAGAAGCACCATACCTTGAAGGCCTGGATGCACTCTGTTCAATTTTGGTGCCATCAGGTAAAGTGGGCCATGAATAAGAAACAGGCCTGAAAGATTTATAAACAGCAGCACCAACTATGGGAACCATGACCAGGCCCTCCTCTAGGATAAGTACTCTATAGTATTCATCTTTAGCCAGTTCTAATAACACACTTTTTGCTTCTTTTCTAGCAACTTTAGAACCTTCTCTGCTTTTTAAGAGCCTTGCCTGCAGCCAATATTCACGACAACGAAATTAAAAGAATTGAAGAACTTTGAATTTAATTCTCAGCATCATAATATGCATCGAAGTGCTCAGAACACATTTCTAATCTGGAAAACAAAACCTGAAAATAAAGTATAACTGAAAATAAACATATCACGATAAAGAAATGAAAATGTTTGATGCACCAACTAAAAGATCTCTACAGATGAAAAGGCTTCAAAATATAATCATGCTTGGTGCAAACAGTGATCACCTTCTTTTATATAGCTGCCTGTACCAAAATAACAATACTCCAAGCACAAACAATTTGGGTTCTAAATTATTGTAACTTCACGAGAATGTGTGAACAGTGATATGAAATGAATTTCAAAGCAAACTATCTGCACATAGGGAAATAAGATTTCTCCTATAAACTTTTCATACCTAGGGAACACTGTCTCTAGTCAAATATTGCCAATATCTTCAATATATCATATTTTTGTGGAAGACTTTTGTCACCTTTACAAGATTTTACCTTAATAGGCAACTCTACTAATAGAGTCAAGTGAA
Source organism: Camphora micrantha (assembly GCA_003546025.1). Taxonomy (NCBI): domain Eukaryota; kingdom Viridiplantae; phylum Streptophyta; class Magnoliopsida; order Laurales; family Lauraceae; genus Camphora; species Camphora micrantha. Next base: position 54,974,451 of record QPKB01000002.1, on the reverse strand, counting down.
GTAAAGTTGATTTTGAAGAAAGAATAAAATATAAGTGGGTTATGATGGTATTTTGTTTTTAGTTGTTTGTTATGGAATCTTTTTGACTTTTTCTATGGGAAAGTGGAGTTTTTTTTTGGGTAAAGGTGGTTGCTTTTTGACTTTTTTTGAAAAAGATGGAGGGAGTTTTGAATTAAAGTGCTTTTGATGTGACATCTTGTCTGGAAATGGAGGCTTTACTTGACGTTTACTATGTTAGTAAAGTGACAAACTAGCCCTGGGTCTCCATATTCATAAGCTCTGTAATGATATCTTTGTCAATTTGTTATATCTTCTTAAAAAATGCTTTTATTTGAAGATACAAAGATGATGAGAAGATATAAGTTGTATAATGCTTATACTAAGGGTACATACTTGTAATTACTAATTGGTCACATTAATGAGGGATTTATTGAAATTCATGATTCAATTTTTCTATTACAAAAAGATTAGTTTTTTTATTTTTTGGTAAAAAAAAGAAAAGATTAGTTAGGTCATGGGCCTCAGTAGTAGGGAATCCCCACCACTTCTCCAAAACTTCCTTTCTTCTCTTTTCGCTTTTTCTTTCATTTCCAAATTGGATCTACTATCTAAAAATCCCATGCTCTCCCATCTCCCATTGTGGATGAAATCTCCCATTTTTGGATTTGATCATTTATCTCTGGATCAGATTTCTGAATCTGATAACCTGTCTTGGCCTATAACAGTTTTCGAACTTGATCTTCAATTTCCAGTTTGTCCCTGTGCACCTATTTGTATTTGACCATGGATCATAGATCGCATGGCTGCTGCATTTTAATTACTTTATTTGTCTTTGGATTGGATTTCTACATCATATCATCTGCTTGTTGCATCCAATCAGTCTTTAAATTGGATCATCTGTTCGCCAGATATTAGCAAGATTAGATAACTTGCATCTGGATCAGATCACCAAACAGACCATCTGTTTAAGGGATTGAAACTCTGAATTTGATCATTTGTCTCTACATCATATGTCTGGATTGGATCATTTGCGTGCATTTGTCTACTTATTCATGTGCACCATCTACCTCTTGCTTCAGCTGCACTGCCGATCCACACTTCATCCACATCGCTAAGCTTCATCAATACCCATCAGCAGCACTAAGATTCATCAGGTTATGGATTTACACGTTCATCAAAATAGATACTCTAGTTGTTCGCTCAGAGCACCTTGAGTTTGGTTATGGTGTGACTTAGAATAAAGGTGGATAGATTTGGTTCGGTTAATGTGGTAGAATTCAGAAATTTTGCTTATCTCTATCAATTGTTGCTTATGAACAGCTTTGCAACCTTAATGGAATATAGAGATAATTTACAGATTTCTCTGGTGTCACATTTTGTTCTGTAGTGATTTTTGATGAACTGATGCATTATCCTTTTGCTTATTACACTTCACAATTTTGTCGTCCTTTCTTTTGCTGTATTATTTTTGTTCTTCTTAATATATATATATATATACCATCATTCCAAATATATATATATATATATATTTGATCAAAAGGAGGCACTAAATGTTGTTTCTTTAACTAAAAAGAAAAGTGGCTGTAGCTTATTAATTGGAGTTCTGAATCAACCATCTATAGCTCTGTACTATGAATGGGGGTTTACTCGTAAATCACATCACCTAAATGATCTTTGTCATTTATTTAGCGGCCTTATAAGGGGAATCATGCATAGATCATGCTCATTGTTAACAAGCCCCATTAATTTCTGCATTGAAATGGAAATGATTAAAATTCCCTAATTAAAATTATTGAACCACAACCAATGTCACATTTTTCACAAGCACTGAGCTAGGGCTTATATTATAAACAAGATACGTTAAGATAGAGCCCAGCCCAACTCATTAGCCCCTATGTCAAAGTCAACACTCAGCTCGATAGATATTGGACTAGGCATAGAAATTCCCAAGATAATAAAAGTAATTTCTTGGGGTTTACAACTCAAGCTATGCAAAGCAATATGATGATAAGTTCAATATACTCATTTTTTCCATGCAGCATCATCAAAGGTCTCCTTTTAGCATTGAATTTAGAATTTTACTTGCCAATAACTATAATGTATAACACAGTATGTTCAAAAGGTTTCTAATACTAATCTTTTGCAATGTAAAAAAAAACCATCTCTGAAAGAATGTAGTAATTTTGGATTTTGATTTATGAATATTTAGAAATTTAGAGTTGATAGTAAATAATACAATGCTTGATGAATAGCTTTCATTTAACAGTCATATACAGTTTACTATTGCCCTTTACTTTTTTCTCCCATTCAAATAATTTTTGGTACACTTTTTTTGGGTTCCAAATACCAAATTCTTACAACGTAAAACAAAGTCATCTCTCAAAAAATATAGTACTTCTGGATTTCGTTTAGGAGTCTTTCAAAATTTAGAGTCGACAGTAAATAATGCAATGCTATATTAATAGTCATCATTTACCAGTCATATCTGGTCTATTACTCTCCTCTTTCTTTTCTCTCATTCAAAAAATTTAGGATAGACTTTCAAATGGTTTCTAATACTAATTTTTTGGAATGTAAAACAAAACCATCTCCTAAATTTTTTAATAATTTTGGATTGATTTCTGAATCTTTAGAAATCTAGAATCGACAGTAAATAATGCAATGCTTGATAAATGGTTATCATTTACCAGCCACATAGTTTTCTTTTTTCTCCCCTTCAAAAAAATTATTAGGTAAATGCATAATCTCCACATTTGAAACTTATATTAGATGTAGCTATTTATCTGGAAAAGTGGTTTTCGCATTTCTTGAAAGTTGTACTGATGTCACCAATTTTTATAATACTCTTTACTGCTAAAACTTTTTCACTAACTTGCCCTGCATCATCTCTCATTGAACTGCGATGTCAACTAAGACAGCTATGTCGGCCAGTTCTTTGGAATAGACCCAAGAGGAGTGTAGCATGCCTCACCAGCTTTGGGATAACACCAGCTTCAACCATGATGTTGTGACAAGAGTTGCTCAAAGCCAAATTTGCCAATACCCCTCCAGTTGCCTCCTTCACCTTTTCTTCTTCATCATCAAGGAACTTTACAAGTGCCGGAATGAGATCTATGTTTGCAATCTTCACCCTAAGTTTCTCGTCAACAGATAAATTCCACAAGGTAGATAAACATTGTTCCCTCACCTGCAGAAATGTCCAGAGCTAAGTATGGCTTGTTAAACAGATATTCCAAGCCTGACTTGTGAGTCTCATACCTCTGTCGTTAGAGAAGATCTGTTGAGGAGGAATATTATTTCTTCAATTGCACCACTTTCAGCTACCGAGTCTTTGTATAAGTTGACGGAGGATATTGCTCGCAAAAGACCTGCAGCAGCTTCACAGGTAATACTGGAATCTGATTTTAAAAGATTGACAGTGAGATTGACACAACCACGAAATGCCATAATCATATCAACACAATGCTTTCCTCCTTCTGAATATTTCCATAGTGTTACTATTGCCTGTTCCCTATCAAGAGGATCATGGTCCATCCCCAGCATCCGAACAAATAAACCTAAATAACCATCCCCAGTACCAACAGCACTGCTCTTGAAGGACTCAAGATTCTGAAATGAAAAATACATAAATAAATGAATAAGAAGAAGATGGAGAAATGCAAGTCCAACAAAAAAGAATCATGAAAAAGGTAAAAGTATCACCAGAATGAATATCTCATGAAAGAAATGATAAAGGCAACATAGCAATTAGCTTTTAATGTGTTTCAACAACGAGCAAGATGGAATGAACAGAACAGAAATTCAAAAGCATTTAGATGATTACAAAAGAGCACAATCCTTCCTTCTCAATCAATTGTTAACATGATTTGAACTTGCAACCTTGTGGATGCTACAATGAGCACCTTCCAACAGTGCCACAGGCTCTTGTCAAGCATAATCCTTCATTATAATCAACACTGCAGAAATCACTTGTGGAGAAGCAGTTTCTTCATTGTCCAGAACTTGTACGTCTTATGGAAATAAGTGTCTTAGTATATTCTTCTTTTATTGGTTCCCTTTGTATAGTAATCCATAATTTACATATTTTAATGTTTTACTCTCACCAAGGAAGTGAGGCCAAAACTATAACGACATTTATAAGGACTTTAAACGAGGCCATGGATTCATGTATCACTTAATTCATAAGCTACTCTTCTTAAAGGTTGTCACCTAGTGCGGTCCCGTCGAAGCAGGGTCTCTGGAGGGTCTAGACTGGAAATAGACCTAACCTTTGGCCATTTTTGCACAAAGTGGCTGCTCGCTATGCTCGCAGGTCTTGAACCTACATCATCACGCATGGCATCTGAGACTTTTACCATTGCACCAAAGCAATGATGCTATAAGCAACTCTTCTTACAAAAAAAAAAAAAGGTAATTGCTTATTGCATGTAGATTACTTGATTATTTGAAAAGTCTCAAGTTGTTAACCAATATACACCCAAAATGCCTAGGCTTTAGAGGTGCGGCAAATTAACTACTTAACCCCTGTCGGGTGGGACCCCGCCGGGAGTCGAAGTACACACCCGAACAAGATTCCGAACGTGGGACATGTTGGCTTTGATACTATCACAACTCAACTAACACTAAAGAAAATTAGACAAGAATAAGAAAGATGGGAGAAAACTAGGTGTTATGGATTCTCTATTAAAAAGAAACACATAAGAAATGGACAATGTTTCTCCTATAAGAAGACCGCATACTAGTCCTATGCAATGTCCACATCGTGGGGCCCACTTACGTGCATGTCTATCAATGAGATAAGGATGGATAGAAAAGTCTCTTTAGAGATATGGGTCAACAAAAAAATTGGCCTCACTAGATTATCCTAGCCCTTGAATTAACAACCTTAAATTTTAACAACAATTTTAACCATAGATATTTTTAGATTCAATCCAACAGTGAGTGATGGTTTGATGAGGGTAAAATTGGGTATCATACCAGATTATGCAATGACAAGAATGTGTGATGGGCTGCACTGATCGGAGGTTTCAAGCCTTTGTACCTACTCTCAGTCACCTAATCCATCTTCAAACCTCCCTCCATTGACCATACAGCCACAGGTACCATCAGCAAGTGTATGATCAAGAACCAGATCAGACCAAAGGAGAGGAGAAGCTGGTACATCTGAACCTTTCTTTTTTGGGTGGGTGGGGAGTGGTTATCTCCATTAAAAATTTCAGAGAAATCCTTAGAAAATCAGAAAGGGAACATGGGTAGATATTCTCTTTAAGGGCCTTAATCACTCAATATATTCAATCAAGTGAAAGTATTTATTAGCAAAGACCCGAATATCCGTTTTTGTCATAGTTCAAAAAGAGAATATTTGGTGTAGATGCAATAATTCTACACCTTTTAGATTCTTTAAGCCATATCTGGGCCATATTATGCGCGGTTTTGTTTTGATTGCGTATGTTCAATTGTTTTAAATCGTATTGATGATGATGGAAAAATCTAGCTATGTGGTGCTATTACAGATAGTCTGGGACCTATAAGCTTACCTCTATGCAATCCTAAGATCTATCTTGCACATTAATTGCTTCTTCTTCTTCTTCTTGTTGTTGTTGTTATTTGAAAGCTATCATCATAGCTTGTGCTTTGTTAGTTAGTTTACATAATCCAGAATGACAACCCAGGGATGAAAACAGTCAAACTTTAGACAGAAGAAATTATCAGGCTTAATCATAATTGACTAGGGTGTTCATTGGAAGTAAAACTATGTTTATATTGGAAAGGTGAAAGAACTTGCAGTAGATGATCCATCCGACAATTAGTTGTAATATGTGGATCTAACCACGATGTCATGGCTCCTTCATTCCATGCATCTAATATGAGTTATGGGTTGTTAACTAGATAATATAAGAGGGAGCTCAACCGGAGATTGAAGATGAGTGATATTCAGATGGAAGTCGAGAAGAGGCCCTCAAGTGGTGGCCACTACATTCAGTGCAGCTAGCTATTGCTCAAAATTTCATTTTCTCCAGAACACTAAAGGAATCATTGAATGACTTTTGCTTCCTTGTGTTTGCAGAAGAAAAATTTTGCTCATGGTTATTTGCTACTCTATATTCTATTGACGGACTATTTACTATAACTCAGTTTGGAAAGTGTATTACCATTTACCACTTACTAGGAAAGAAGTTTTCATCTTACTCTAGGTTTACAAGTTCCAAATATGCTCATTAGACTACTTTATATTAGCAACTTGACTAAGAAAACAAATTGCAATATAAAACACATAGCAACATAACTTTCCTTGATTTACTCTGTGTTTCCAGGATCTGAAATTAGGTAGCACCATAGGTAATACACATAAAGACAGGATTATCTATACCAACTGGTTCCATATTCACCCGTGTTTGTTGCTACTGGATTTGCATCAAATCTTATAGAGGGCAACATCTCATTATATCAGGCCATTATGGGGCCACCACCAGCTATGCAACTGTGTCTACTGTATAATCTTAAGTCGGTGACAAGTTAGCAATTCACTAGTTCTTTGAAGTTGCAAGATGAGTTTTTTCAAATATCAAACCATTGTGGAGCCTATTTTTCCTCTTAAGTTAGATAATTAGTGCAGCATTCCTCATTATACATTCCTACATATGGGCTTTCTGTTACATGTCTCTTCTCATAAACTCTTGTCATTTCTCTTGTTGATGATTATTCTTGCATATGACCTGTCTTATCAAGAAGGATGGATTTCCAGACATATTCTGGATTCCCTCCTACAACTTTTCAGGAACTTATATGGGTTTCATATAAAGATTGTCCAGTTGCAAAATCACTACATCAATTTCAGGCCATTGGAGGCCCGAAACCATGTCTCAGAAACATGAAAGGCATCTGAAACAACCCTTGGAAGGCAGAAACATTATCCATTGGATGGAAAACCACGGTTTCGGATACAATCCCATACTGTTTTTCTTCAAGAGACCAACAGAGAATATCGGTCATTAAACTAATGCCCGTAATCTATGATGCCTGATACAGGGAAAAAGGGGCCAATACAGCCTACTATCTTACTTTTCAGCTGAAAGTAAAACCACCCCAATTCGGCCAATGCACAAATCCGGCAAAAACTATCCATTTTTCACTTGAATGATCCAGGGTCCGATACCAATACTCCAAACTATGTGGAAAACAGAGACACAAACAGTTGTCTAGAATGAATCAATCAAGAAAGAAACACCAACGATAAATGAAAACGCTCATTTGGGCATCGCTATGTAATGGAAAGAAACAGGAAAAAGAACCCCAGATGGGGAGATTGAACAAGAACTCACGTGTTGGACAGAGCCATCGCTGCTGCTGCTGGCGGCTCGGGAAAGAAGAAGAGAGGGACAGAGGCGTCTGGGAGAGAAGAAAAGGGTGTTGAGAAGATTAGATGAATTGGGTCTTCTTCTTCGGAGAGCGTCGATGCTGTGGCTCTTCGTAATCAGCTCTAACTTGGAGCAGGTCGCGATCGAAGAGGCCATGGCGTGAGCCATTGGAGAGTAGAAATGAGACCCAAAGCTCACTATAAGTTGTGTTAGAGAAAATGGTTTAAGTAAGAAGAGAAAAAATGTCACTGGAATGGAAGGGGAGGTCCTGATATTTTTATTTTGTTCAAGTAACGACATGATATATGGAGGGGAGTTTTGCAAGAGCACCCCCTTGAGTTTGGGTTTATTTGCAAGGGGGGCTTCTGCTTTAAAATTATTTAGAAAAGAAAACAAGGATGATTGTGGTGAGTTTAAAATTTTACCTTTTTTTTATACGATTTTTTTTTTTTTTTATGATGTGGGTATCTCCGAGGTCTTTGACTCAACAAGACTAATTCCCCTTTTGGCATCAGCTAAATCCACATAAATGAGCGCACACCTGGTAAATTTGGGAAGAGTTTCAAATAAAAAACACGAAGAGCAAATCCTTGCCTTATGACATTCAACCAACTCTAATGTAGGTTTTTAATGTTATTGATTGAACAAATGAAACACAAAATTCTCCTTTTTTTCATAACTCAAAGCCGTTTACTTGCCAAAATAACTTATTATTTGGGTTTGTTTTTCTGCATGGAATTGAGTTATAAGGAATTCTAAAATTATATTGTTATTGGAGTGGCCAGTATACTAAGTGGAAGATTAACAAAAGGCTATCAAATAATTTTAATTTTTTTTTGTTGACAAAGAAATAAATATCTATCATCACTCTTGTAGATTGAATCCGTGAAAAGGGTCAAGGGTCTAATAATCTTTCCTTTGATTAGAAATGATTGTACACCTTCCCCATGGTAAATTAAGTGCTATGAATGCCATCGTCTCCACCTTAAGCTTTTCATAACTCTTAAATTTGATTCCACTTTGGCAGAATTCTAGGAATTCATTGAGTGGTATGCAAACATTCAAGCAAGGTGAGATTAAAAACTTTTATCCCCTTAATTTCATGAAACATGCAAATTTAATGAAAAATGGACATTCCATATTATGATATAATGGACCTGGAGAATTTCTATATTAGATTATTCAATGATATTATGGAATGTGGGGTTATTTCATAATATCACTAACAAAATAGGCCCGCGTAAACAAAAAAAGAACCACAATGCCAATATCTAAAGTCGCAGCTAACAATAAATCATCAAAATAAACAAAAAAAAAAAAAAAAAAAGAGAGAGAGAGAACACAATGAGAAATCCAACCTTTTCAACATCTTAAGAGATATGCCGAGGAAGAAAATCCATGTTTGAAGACGAAGAGAATATTAAAGAAAATATTACTCGCATGAAGATCAAAAAAAAAAAAAAAAAAGGAGGTTGACCGAATTAAACTACAAAATTGGGCTATAATCCATCCAAATCAAATTGGATATTTTAAAAAATACTGAGGGAAGGTGGATTTATGTGTATGTCAAATGAGATGTAAGTACATGAGTGGCATTCTGTCATGCTTTGCCACATAAATCATCTTTTAACTCGCTTGATCTAAGAGCATGCAACTTGTTATATTAGTTCCACCTCAGATGGCCTGGCATCGCAAATGCCATTAATGAACAATCGCAAAAGACTTTTTTCTCACATACGTGCTGGTTGCTTCATTTGCCTTGACAAAGTTTGAAAAACCTTGCGAGGACTATCTCAAGGCATTCTAAATTTTGAAAGAAAAATTGTGAGGTTATCTTGTATATGTACTTTAAGAGTAAGTTGTTTTTTAGAAAGAGGATTTCATTAGGGAAGAAAAAAGAAACAACAAAGCAGTAAAGATGATATACAGATAGAGAAAGATAGAGGGAGACGGAGAGGGAGAGAGTAGGGACCACAAATTAAGTATAAGATAAGGAAGGCCCAAGTTTTATGGAATAAAAGAGAAGTTTTAGAGGAAGGAGAAATAAATATGATTATACTTTTTAATTGATAAGGGCCGTGAGATTTCCAATAGGAAAGTAAAGTACTCATCCTCAGCAAATGGAGAAAATAAGGAAAGCACGATGTACATTTAATTGAATTTAAGTATGTAATTAAATTACAATAAACAACAAAATTAAGTTACAATGTGCAAATGAATCGAAAATATATAAGGGAGGGAGAATATAGGAAGGTGGAGAGACATGGAGAAAGAGAGGTCAAAATAAATCCAGCACCCGGTCATAAGAAATTGGCATCAGCCTCTTTCCTATATAATATAATGAAGAAATAGGGTTATCTGTCGTTATTACGAAGTGTTTGGGCCCTCCATTGTATTTCACAACTTTAAAGGTTTTTTTTTTCCATAAAAATTGTGTTATTTAGAGTTCCTACGTACCAAAATGATGTAAAAAATAAATATATAATTATGTTTTTCTTAAATCTCAAGATATGGAATGTACTTGATCTATTATGAAGACATCCACATGTGCATTCCATGTAGCTGTAAATTGAAGCAGCTACATGCAGAGGCCTTCATTAAAATCACTGTTAAGGATGTCAAAGTTCTATCATAAATCCATTAAACTTTCATATATTATAAAAATCCCAAATGCTGCTTGGAACTCAGGGATACTTGATTTTGGTCATTTGAGAATGTTGGAATTTTTCAATTCTAAAGAAATAAAAAAAATTACAAAATTTTTAGAAAACCAAGACAATCGGAACTCCAATAACAAGTCCTAGCTAGCAAAGAATCATGCTCTTGGGGTCATTTGTCTTTATGCATGGAATAGAAAAATTCATACTCACATATATAATATTAATTAAACAAGCTGGTCAATGGAAAAAAACAGGAGCCCACTATGAATGTGTAAGTTTTGTGGCCTATAGAATAACATTGACTTCCATTTCATCACGTTTAGGAGGAGAAATGTGTTCAATATTTAAAGAATCTCTCCAATTCCTGGAAAAACCAAAACCCTTCTCGTTGTGAAATATTCTTATCCTTGGAATGAGCCGAAAGTGCCCTCGCTAAATCTCCCCCTTCCGACACTAATTGGGTCCTCATCGGATGGACCCACAAACAATTTTTTTTTTTATTTTTTATTTTGCTATCGGAGGGTTCCCAATCCTTTGGGCTGAACTAATCCCTTCGGCCTAGAGGAAAGCCGGGTAAAATCCTCTGTAGCCCCAGTGTGGTAGTGCAGTTTCGAACCTACAACCTCCGGATGCAAACCGTGGTCTTAGGCTAACTAAGCTTTCCTTTGGGGTTAAATGATTGTTCTTGAATTGGACAAAATGCAGAAAGATAGTTCCATAGAGATGGCTACCATTTGATCGGTATTCTCAGGTAAGGCCTATGATGGAAGGTTGTAATGAATGGGCCACATGGTGAATAGTATAGTTAGATGTTCCCACATTTGATGGGTCTCATGATAGTTTGATATGCCCTAATATGATGTATCCAATAGGTCCACCATGGGGAGCTCTAATCGTTGCCTTGAACCAAAATCCCCCCCGAGGCATGTGGACGTTAACACGATGTTTGGGAAGGGGGGAGGGGAGGGGAGGGGAAATTAAAGGGGGAAGGAAAATGAATGGGAAGGGAGGGAAAATTAATTTTATCTTCTCTTGTTTGGATAATCAAAAAGTAGGGGAAAGAAAAGTGAAAAAGTGTAATTTTGTTTGTTTGTGAGGTAAAGAGACAATTACTATTCTATGCTTACTTTTACAAAAGCTTCAAAATTATATTTCACAAAAAACAAAAGGGCAGTTCAGTAATTTGACAAAAACCCCCCTTTGCCTCATATTTTCCCCCTGGTTTTAAAGGCAAAATTTTGAAGCCAAATTCAAAAATTTTACCCCCAAATTCCCCTCTCCCCTTCCCAAATACCCTCAATTTCAACATTCTCTCCATTTTCTCCTATTTTTTTTCCTTCCTCTCATTTTACTTCCTTAAACGATACCTAAAGAGGAAGGACCATCAATCTTGAATTCAAAGGGGCCGTCCATATTTTTGTGCGGAAGTGAAGGTAGTTAGGAGGAAATGGAAGCCTCAGTCCCAACAAAATATGTAGAAATTTTTTTTCTTACAAGATGTCTGCATGTGAACATTCCCCTTCGATATTAAAGAGGGAGGACTATCAATAAATATTTGGGACTCTCCTGAATTTCAAAGGGCCTTTTGTAATCCTGCGGGCACTGACAGACCTGCCAACGTTCTTTCATGAGCGGTCGCCTCTACTGGGCCTGAGTCTACTTTCAACACCCATATAGAAGTTTTGGGTCCGCTTCCAAAACTTACATAAAAATTCTCGGTTTGCCTTTAAAATTTACATGATAATCCTGAGTTTGTCCCCAAATCCCAATTACCTGTTCGACTTTACCTCCATAAATGAAAATCCTTGGTCTGTCATTGCTTATGGGGAAGAGAAAGAAAGGAGTTGGTAGAAAGTGGAAGCCCGAGTACTCCCACTCCCAACAAACTTTTTATAGGAAGCAGAAGAAATGTCACCTGAGCCCCATTAATGAAATCCTCCAAAAAAAACTGCGAGGTCTTGCAATAGAAAAATTTGTCAGAGAGAGCCAATCAACCAAGAGTACACATCACCACTCTTACATAGGAGCCGTGTAACGCATGATTGAAATTCCCTCGTAGGGCCCACATAAAGATAATCTAAACCGTTCAAAATCCATCGTGGGACCTGTCGTCACCCCTTCCTTCACCAGTCACTTGGGGTCCTGCCATTTGCACTCCGATCTAACAAATGGGACTACATAGGTGAAGTTCACAAACTGGTCGCCGGCTTCCAGATAGCACACAAGTGACCTCAATCACTCAACATCTATCCACAGTGGGTCAGGTAGCATCCAACAGTCGGATGCTCAGGAACCTCCCTCAATGGGGCTCATGCAATCATTCATCCATGAGTTGCAACCCTTTGTAAGTACCCCTGAGGCAGGCTGTTACACCCCGACCCGAACTAATAGTAATTAAGGCTAATTAATTGAGATTAATGCTAATTAAGCGTGAATAATTGGATTAACTAAGGTTAATGACCAAAGAGAGATAAATTAGTCTCAAATGACACATTAAGCCTAATGAAACGGATTTGAATGGAATTGAATTGATTGAAGGGAGTTTAGACTCAAACAAGGTGAATTAAGGACTTTTTCGTAAATACGGATTTATACGTATTTCGTTAAATACGGAAATTCTTGGTACCAACGTGTGTATCTCGAAGAGTACGTCAACTTTCATAATAAACGCGATTTCATTTGACCTCAAATGGACCAAGAGGAACTTCATTTGACTCAAAATGTAAATGTATTAAATGAGAGGGGGGTTTTGTTGTGAGAACTCTTATATTAGAATGAAAAGGGGAGAAGGAGTCATTTCTCCATTTGCATGTCAAGAGAACCATAGAGCTCTCCATTCTTCTCCCTTCCTTTTCTATTCCTCTTGTTTGAGAGTGAGATTTAAGAGTGATTGAAGTAGAGTTTGGAGTAGAGAGCTTCATCTTCATCTTCTTCCTCAAGAGTTTCCACCATTGTTGAAGAGAAAAGCTTGAGAGAAGCTTGAGAACCCATTCCCTTTGAACTACAAGTAAGTAATGAACCTTCCTTATGATTTCCAAGTTTCATTAGTAATTATGTAGTGTTTTCTAGCACCAATGACTCATGGGAGTTCATTTGGGTGTTTTTCTTGATTAGGGTTTGAAAAGGGGATTTTAATCTCAAGCCAAACCAAGACAAGAGAGGGTTTTTGAGTTAATAGCTTCTAAAGGCAAGTATAAACCTTGCTTGTAATTAATATTGATCATTGTAATTGTTTATAGAGATTTGTCATGGATTATATGCATTTTACATTGATTTTTGGGTTTAATTTGAATGTTTAATGAGGTGATAAAGGAATGATTAGAAATGTGATTATGAATGAATGCGAATGGATGATGCATGAGGGGGAAACAGGAGGTTCCCATTTACCATGCAGGTGGTAGAAATGTGATTAAGGAAGTAGAGGAGAAGGAGAAAGAACTGCACAGAATTCGGGTTGGAATTCTGCACAGTTCGCTCGAGCGAACTGGGGGTTCGCTCGAGCGAACCAGGCTCTGTCTGGACGGATTGGAGACCTGCGCAGTTCGCTCGAGCGAACAGTTTGTTCGCTCGAGCGAACGTGTTCCTGTGAGAGTTCGCTCGAGCGAACAATGTGCTGTCTGGGTCCGCTCGAGCGAACCTTATACTGGCCCAGTAACGGTCCGACCGATTAGGGGACTCTGTTAGAGTCCGGTGAATTTCGAGTTTTGGATTTTTACGAGAATTGGAGTATAACTCTTAAGTAAAAATGCGCTCCCGATTAGTTTTTAAGACTAATCGTGGTTAAACTAGATTATTGAGAATTAGCAAGGTTTCAGAGGGGTTCATTGAGCGAACCATAATTGGATATTGCCTAAACTCCATGGGTGTTAATTAAGGGGACTTGAAATGCACATATTAAATATAAATGTGATGTCCATCAAGAATAACACGTGCATTTGGAAACCAATGATTACACCCGAATGGTTGTTTAGGATTGAGATAGGATTGAGATGGGATTGAGTAAAACCATATGTGGTTGATGTTACTCTCATTGTGTCATTGTGATCAATCTAATGAGATTGATATCATTGTCATTCCTTTCCTTTGTCATGAAAGGAATCATTGAGTTTAATTGGATCCATAAAAAGGATTTCTCACTGAATGTATCAATCATTGAGTCTGGCACTACCTAGCGATTGTATTAGAACTCCGAGTGAGTTCAATGAATAATGAATGACTAATCCTGCTGCAGCAGATGGATATTGGGGTGTTCCGGAGCTCCGTGGTGATGCAAGTGTCCCTGGCCCGGACACTGGTAAGTCCCACTAATAATAATTCCGATCATATCTTCGGGTATTGATTGAAGCCTCCCTTTGAGGGGAGATGGTAAATGAATAATCCTTCCTTTGAGGGAAGATGGAAATGAATTGAATGGTAATGCAATGAATACTATGGTAGTGGCCAAATCGTACATGTATATTGACTGTCACTATTTGTTTTTGTTACTGTAGAATTGTCTAGATTTATCTAGCATTGAAATTGACAAATGAATGTGTTAACATATTATTGCAAGAATTGTTTATACATTGTTGAACCGTCGTGTTCATTAGTGTTATTGATGGCATTGCAGGCCCAGTTGCCCCTGCCGGCATTACAGCGCCCCCGGCGCCAGCGGAGGAGACCGCTCCGGTTCCTTCGAGAGGTTTGATAGAATGGAACCGGCGGGATACCATCTGATGTGGTATCCGAGTGCGAATTGGGAGTTGAAACTTTTTGAAGAGATATTTTGATAGACTGTTTATAAATTCATTTTGAGAATGTAATTAACATTGGACTGTGATTAACTATCGTCTGCATAGTATTTTGGTATATGCAGCGTTTGTCAAGTGTATATTGAAAATGATACATGTATAAGAACTGTATTTTGTATACATGTAAATTGTAAATGGTCATTGTCAAATATATATTATTTCCGCAAAAGTTTTATATTTGGCAGGTATTTGTGATTGATATCCCTTGTGGATCTCGTTTTAACTTCGGTTATTTCGGGGTTTACGGGAGTAAGTATGATAATCACGGCTTGGCTCGGGCCCGGGTCGTGACACAGGCCACAGCCCACCTCTCCATTTGGGGCCCTGAGTAGCCTGTGGCCTCCAGTCCATGTGCCAGCTCAGCCAACTTCCCATCTCCAATGGGTCGTACCCAGCTCCCACGATCCTTTCTTGAGAAGGACCATGTGATTACGGTGTGTTAATTGTACTGTATAAATTAGCCAGAGGGGATCAAGAAAATAACATAAGATTTATTAAGATGTAGTCACTAGGATTTATTAAGAGGCTCTAGCTTTAGCTATCTCCTCCAGCTACACTACACTCGCCCCTAACCTAATGATAGCTCAGTTGTAAGGCATCTCTTTTACACAAAAATAAAATAGGATCAATTTCCAACTGTAGTGTTGATGGTAAGGAACTTGAGTGGGTGAGTGTGGGAGTGCAGGGGTGAAACCAGGATATGGGCATCGTTAAAAAGAATTTCTTGGTGGTGGGGGCATTGCTAAACATGTCTTATAATTTTAATTTATCTATAGGGCCGGGGCTTTTGCAATTTTGGGGCAGCCAAGCCCTACCAGCCCCCCTAGTTCTGCCCCTGTGGTGTGTGATTATTTACTAGAGATAAAAAAAAAAAAAAAAAAAAATAGAAATCGAGAAGCCCGAGCTTACCTGACTTGTTCAGTGTTTAATTAAGCCAAGCTCAAGTTGCTGTACCTCAGCTTTGGACGACTCAAAGGCTCAATCGAGTTATTGTTTGGAGAGTCTGATCAAGTTGTTGATTATTCCTAAGCTTACTTAATCTCGGGAGTTGACTCTAAGTCTGAACCAGTAGTTACTTTAACTGATCTCAACATTAGTTTGAAGTCAAATTGACAATTCAAAGAAGCTCACGGTTGCTTACATTTACATCCATAGATCCTAACCTTCCAAACTACCTTCCATAAACAAAAAAAGAAACCCTCAATCAACAAACAAGTTTAAATAACATGTGCCAAAACCAGATATGTCGGTTGGTCCAAGAATGATTTAATTACTCTAACTTGCTCAAGAAGTTTGAAAGAAAAACAATGTATATTTTTTTTCAAACCATCGTGGTCTTAGACTTTTAAGTTATAACACCATGTGAGTCAGCTCTACCCCTCCTAGTGTAGTTCTATTAAAGAATAAGTTTGAGAACACACAAATTATCTTCTATAACACGGCGAATGAGGGCTTGTTTGTGTGTGCTTTGATCCTACATCATGGAGATTCATTTGTGTGAGGCGTAGAAAGGTGGTTCTGACCAAAGAAAATATTTTTTTTATGAAATGAAGGAAAATTAATTCAATATCTTTTATGTGAAAAGGAGTTGCAGTGGATCGAGAAGAAAAGATCAAAGGTGTAAGAGATTAGTATCCTAACGTCCTCGCATTTATTATAGTTTAATTCATCGTGATAAAATTATCTTTTGTAAGTTCTACTTTTTCACACAATTCTTATTTTAGATGATATTGTAATCAAATTAAAGCGATCATTTATAAATAAGTGTACAGAGATACATTTATGCATTGGAACCCCAAAAATCACAACAAGCTTATGCGTGATTTGTGACACTCAGCTACACCCATTGAACCAAAGGACTTGATTGGGATGCTCAACTGCACCCATCAGAAAGGTGGTTTTGACCTAAGAAAATATTTTTTTTATGAAATGAAGGAAAATTAATTCAATATCTTTTATGTGAAAAGGAGTTGCAGTTGATCGAGAAGAAACGATCAAAGGTGTAAGAGATTAGCATCCTAACGTCATTGTATTTATTATAGTTTAATCCATCATGATAAAATTATCTCTTCCCCAAAAATCACAACAAGCTTATGCGTGATTTGTGACACTCAGCTACACCCATTGAACCAAAGGACTTGATTGGGACGCTCAACTGCACCCATCAAAAAGGTGGTTCTGACCTAAGAAAGTATTTTTTTTATGAAATGAAGGAAAATTAATTCAATATCTTTTATGTGAAAAGCAGTTGCAGTTGATCGAGAAGAAACGATCAAAGGTGTAAGAGATTAGTATTCTAACGTCATCGTATTTATTATAGTTTAATTCATCATGATAAAATTATCTCTTCCCCAAAAATCACAACAAGCTTATGCGTGATTTGTGACACTCAGCTACACCCATTGAACCAAAGGACTTGATTGGGACGCTCAACTGCACCCATCAGAAAGGTGGTTCTGACCTAAGAAAGTAATTTTTTTTTATGAAATGAAGGAAAATTAATTCAATATCTTTTATGTGAAAAGGAGTTGCAGTTGATCGAGAAGAAACGATCAAAGGTGTAACAGATTAGTATCATAACGTCATCGTATTTATTATAGTTTAATCCATCATGATAAAAATTATCTTTTGTAAGTTCTACTTTTTCACACAATCCTTATTTTAGATAATATTGTAATAAAACTAAAGCGATCATTTATAAATAAGTGTACAGAGATACATTTATGCATTGGAACCCCAAAAATCACAACAAGCTTATGCGTGATTTGTGACACTCAGCTACACCCATTGAACCAAAGGACTTGATTGGGACGCTCAACTGCACCCATTAAAACAAAAGAGTTGCTTGTGACACTCAACTGCAGCCATTAAACCATAAGAGTTCTTCTCCTCCTCCTCCTTCTTACTATCATGCTTCATCATCTGAAGTTCATCCAGAAAGGCTGTAAGACCAGTCACAGCCCTTGAACCACCACAACCATCTTCCATACTGATTCTTTCATTCAACTCCATCACTCTTCTCCTCATCTCTCCTCCCATCATCACCCTCGCCACCCCCTCCTCCACCGCTTTGCGGTCTGGTCCGCCCACTCTCGCTCCGATCTTCCAAACATCGACTATGTAGGCGCAGTTCACGAACTGGTCGCCGGCCACCGGATAGCACAGGAGCGGCTTCCTGCACTCGATCGCCTCGAGGGTCGAGTTCCATCCGCAGTGGGTCAGGAAGCATCCAACCGCCTGATGGTCCAGCACCTCCCTCTGTGGGGCCCATGCAACCACTTTTCCACGACCTGCCACCCTATCCAAGTACCCATCGGGCAGCCCACATCTCCATGTGGGGCCCAGCACCCAGATGAACGGCATTTCAGAGGCCTCCAGTCCCAGTGCCAGCTCAGCCACTTTCCCATCTCCAATGGGTCCCACCCAGCTCCCAAATGAGACGTACACCACTGAACCTTCCTCTTGCTTGCTTAGCCAATCTAAGCAGCTACTGTCTTCTTCCCAGAAGCTGGGGTTGGTCTTTGTGTGGGTGCTGAGGGGACCTACGCGCAATACACGTGGACCGTGGTGATGGGGTGATGGGAGTGAAGAGGGGTGGGGTTGTGGGCCATCTTCTTCTTGGAAGGAGTTGACAAGTAGCCATTGGAGTGATCTTGACCGTTGGGTAGTTTTGAGCCAGAAGGAGAATCTAGAGACCCTTGCAGCAGGGTTTCCTACTAGCCATGGAAGGTCTTGGGTGCTGAGCATGGGTTGACCTGGTAAGAACTGCACTTGGGAGTTTTTGTTGCTGTTGTCATGCATGGGAGTTCCTGCCCAAATAAAGTCACCACACCATATCAGGAACAAAATAACATGGATAGTGGTGGGTGGGGCCCACTTTGATCTGATGTCATCCCACACATCACATGTTGGCGATGGGTCGGCCAGGGCCAGATTCGGTTTATCTGTTAGAATAGCGGCTATAAGTGCAACCCCAAAATTCAACTCAATGATTGAAAATGTCAACGTGCGATTATTAAAGAGGTTATGGTGAAAGAAAACAAAATTGAAGGCCTAGATTTATTAGTGTGAGTTGGGTATTTGATTTTTCTAATCTCTTTTTATACAAAGGGAGAGATTATTTAAAGGCCATTTGTAATGGATCTTTACTTCGAGTTTCTTCAATTTTAACTACTTTAATGAAAACGTATTTTAGAATTTCCATGATTCAAGTCCCATGTAAACAAATAAGCCCTAAATTTGGGTAGGCCAGGGATGAACAATAAACGAGTTAAATTTGGTACAATTGAGTGGCATTTGGCAGGTTAAATAGCATGTGCGGCTTCAACCCTGGACTCAAACTCATCCCTTTTATCCATTGAAAGATTTCAAAAGGATCCTAAAGCTTTCTTCATTTTTCAAAAATGGATCTCATGAATTACTTATTTTAAAATGTTAATATATTTTCTGGTCATTTTTAAATAGGTCCTCTTCGGCTGTTAACTGTGTCAACTATGATCTTTTATTCTCTTTTTTTTTTTTTTGCACTGAGTGAAATCTCCACCTTTTAAATAATACATTAGGATTTCTCAACTCATTTTTACTCTTTCCCTATTTTGACTTGATCCTCTAAGGCTACATCACCCACCTCTTCCCCTTTACAAGCCACTGATGTCGCCAGTTGTTGTTGGGTTTGGAGGGAAGATGCAACAGGGAAAAGAAAAAAAAAATGAAATAGAAAATCTTCTTTTAAAGGAGGAGACTTCAATCATCATATAAAAAAAAAGGGAAGAAACTTGTCATCAATGAGTTAAACTAATGGAGAGGACATATTTAAAAGATGACCAAAAAACTAATCAATTATTTTGAAACAAGCAATTCATAAGATCATTTTTTGAAAGCTTATAGATATTTTTGTAATTGGGATGGGCTTGGATTAGCATCTATTCCGGCCAACCCACAGCAATATGGTAACCACCCACATCAGAATGCAGTTAAAACATGATTCAACAAAGAGCAGACAGGGATTTGAGATTTTCAAGTACTTCTTTCTTCTATCTATAACTCTTGAGTTATGCAACAAAGGGAGGTTGTATTAGTATTACCATTCTCAGAGAGGACCCCTGCACTGATCATTTCTGGGATGGCCGAGATAAGATTGTAGGTAGCAAGCATGGCAGGCCAGAAGCCGGCCACTGGAATCCCACAGCGCCCAGCAACAGCAATAGCCCAGGATGCCAGCAAGTCGATGATCACACAAGCAACTCCTCCATCTCCTTCAAAACTCCGAAGGACGCCTTCCAGATGGATGGGCATGTTGTTCTCCATAGCAAAATCAATGGCGACGAAGTCCCTGTGCTCATCCTTTTCCAATCCATCGGCGATCGGCACGAAAACTACCTCATCGAGGCGCTTGGCCTTTCCCGCAATGCGATCATGGATGAATGAAGGGGTGACGATCACTGATCGGAAGCCATGACTGCACATCGCTGCTGCTAACTGTATCATGGGAGTCACATGCCCCTGTGCCGGATATGGGACCAAAACTATCCTTGGCCTCTGTTGGTACTTCATTATGGCTAACCCACAACGGATCTTTGATCGTATGGTTTCTACTATGTAAGAACTGTTTTAAAGACTTATTGGTCTCCCAACTGGAATAGTTTGTCACCAACCCTTACCAAAATCAGGTCACTAACAACAGGTAATCCTATTAAGGCCTTACAGGCGCCTATGCTTGTTGTTAATCAAAAGAGAGATTTTTTGGGCTGTCTTTCAATTGATGGAATAAAGCTAAGATGATAACAATAATGAGAAGAAATAAACTTACTTGGAACTTCAGCTATATGTGAGTAGATTTCTGGACAATCTCAGGTACTTCCGCAAGGGCATGGGCATATTTATAATGGTGGGATGATGGGGGGAGAGACGCAAATTCAGCAACTGCACATGACGCGTATATTAGTGGAGTCTGGCCAACCTGACTCTTAATATGCATTAAGATTTTGCACGTGTTCGGAGTTAGTGTAGTTTGGCCTAATTGAATCTTTTTGGTATGGTTTAAAGGCAACAGCTTTTTTATTTATTGCTGGTGTGGATGTCACTGATTTACTTGAGAGTAGATTCTATACTGATACAGCTAGAGTGTTCTCTGAAAAGGAAAGAGTTCTTAATTTAATATTCAATTACAATGAAAAAGTTGGTGGGATGTTCCCATGTCCCGCGAGATAATATTGGGAAAAACATGTCTGGTATATTTAAATCATTGTTCCAGATTTTAATCTCAAGGGGAAGGAATTTCAAAACTAGCATATGTAAGTGAAAACGAAAAAACTTTGTTTCTTTTAAGAAACAATTTGCTGACGCAATTATTTTTTAGTGATTTCTTGCTTTTTAAATAATATTATTTAAAGACTCCAAATTCTGTCATTTATCCTAAAGGTAGGCCTCATGTTTATAATCTCAAAGAAGGTGGCCCTACTGATCACAATAACACCAAGTGCAGAGCTTTAATGGTCGTAAAAATTGGTAAGACCAAGTCAATCCACATGGGGCCTTTGGAAATAAGGACTTTTGTTTCCTTCTCTAGTAGAAAATCTAGATTTAGAATAAAAATAATTAAAAAAAAATACAATCATCATTCCTACTTTAGATTAAAAAACCTAATCTAAAAAGAATCACAAGTTGCTGTAAAAGAACACACAAATAAGAATATCAAATGAAAAATATTCTATAAATAAAAATTAATAAAAACAAAACTAAGAAACTAAATTAGAAATGGAATAAACCTAAGTTGGAAACTAAGTTAATCAGAACATATTCAACTATGATTAGTAACGAATAAAATCAATAAAAGCAAACAAATAATTTCCTAAAATAAAAAAAATGCCTACGTTGGAAACTTTCCTAAATTCAATTCCTAAATCAAAATTAGAAACTTAGTTAGATCTATTTTCCGAAATCAATTTAGATGTCTTTCTCAAATTAACTACTTTTAAAAAATTAAGATTTATAGATCAACTTTCATTTAGAAAGTGTTTAAATTAAGAAAGTAAACAAATTAGTAACTATCTAAGTTAGAACCTAGGTTAAATTGGTGACTATGTTATGTTAATTACTATCCTAAGTTAGTGAATTAGTTAAATAAACTTTCTAAAGTTAATTAGGACTTTCCAAAAGTAAAGATTTTCAAATCTCACCCAATTTAGAAAGCACTTAAGTAAGGACTTTCCAAAAGTAAAAATTTTAAAATATCACCCAATTTAGAAAGCACTTAAGTTAATAAATTAGAAAATCATAAACTACGTACACTAAGTCAACTTTCCAAGTCTTAAAGAATCTTCTAACTTTTAAAATCCCCACATAAAATAAGTTTAGGAAGGTCTTCTAATTCTGAAAATTATCTAAAATAGTCAAAAATATAAAACTATAAACTAACCATAATGTTAGAAAGTTAGTAAAGTTAGTAATGCAATGTATGGTATAAGAAGTTGGAAAATTTTAAGTCTGAAAAACTAGTATCCTTGGTTGTTTTTATGCATGAATTTGGCAATCCTAATGCAACCTAAAATTGAGTTTAATAGATAGAATTTAAACTATAATGATGCATGAATCAAACGAAAACAACGGAAGTGAGAAATGATTTAAAATGAATAAGATATGAGTGCATGAATATGATAAAAAATCTGAAACTATGTAGAATTTATGTACACAGGTGGATCCGACCAGACATGTTTGAGCCACTCGTTTAACAACTTCACAGAATTATTTTTGCTTGAAATTGTGAGGTTTTGTGCGGACCACAAGTGTAGGGTGTGATTATAGTAATAAAACTGGTGAGACCAGGTTGATCCATATGGAGCTTTAAAAATAAGGCTTTCCAACTTTGTCACATGCCCTAAATAAAATTTAATTTTAGCCTAAAATTTAAAAAAGTATATTCATCATTCCTACTTTAAATTAAAATTAAATATATTTTTAAAAGTAAAAATTCCTAAATTTAAAAACCTAATCTAAAATGAATTACAAGTTGTTACAAAAGAACACACAAATTAGAACATCAAATTAGAAACAAGCCAAAATAAAACTTATCAAAAATAAAACTAAGAAGCTAAATTAGAAAAAAAAAAAAAAAAAAAAAAACCTAAGTTAGAAACCAAATTAATCAAAACATGTTCAACAAAGATTAGTAACAAATCAAATCACTCAAAAAGAAAACAACATACTTTCTAAAATTAGCATGAAAACCTTACTAAATTAGTTTCCTAAATTAGAAACTAGGTTAGGCATTTAGGGTTAATATATTTTCTAAGTTAGTGAACTGAGTTAATCAACTCCATAAAGTTAAAGATTTTCCAAATAAATAAAGATTTTCAAATCATAATAAATTTAGAAAGCAGTAAGTCAATCACACTTTATGTTAGAATTTTCAAATCTTAAGAAACTTCCTAAGTTAAAATCTTCAATTAATAAAAATTAGAAAGATCTTTTATTTCTGGAAATTATCTAAATAGTCAAAAACACAAAATTAGAAAAAAATTTTAAAGTTATAAAGTTAGTAATGCAATGTATGCAATGAGATGTTAGAAAATTCTAAGTCTGCAAAATTAGTATGCAGGACTTTTTTTTATGCATGAGTTTTCATAATCTAATGCAACCTAAAACTGAGTTTAATGACTAGGTTTTGAACTAAAATGATGCATGAATCAATTTAAAAAAAAAAAAAGGAAGTGAAAAAGGAATTCAGATGAAAAGGATATGAATGCAACAAGATGCCTACTTGAACCAGTCATGCTGCCAAAATCTGGTACGACCTTGCTGGGTACCTCTGTTTATGCCTCTGGTTGACATGGTTCCAGAGGTTATCTTTAGCTAAAATTCTGGGGTTTCAAAGTCCTATTACTTTACTTTAATTCTGCTAACTTTCAAGGAAAAATAACTTCTTTTTACTAGTTTTCAAATCAGGTACTTTTGGAACTCAGTCAGACCAAAATTGCTGAAACAGTGCAGTTTTTTTAATATGCAGATTTTCAACTATGTACCAGGTCTAAAATTAGCATTAGTAATCAGTCATTAAACATTGTGATTTCAGAACCAAAAAACTATTATAATGCAATTGCTAATTATGATGCATGAATTTAATGCGCGTTTCAGCAGTAAGAAAGACTAAGCGGTTTTTGCGGGAATGTAAATTTAAGGTGCAAAAAATAATAATAAAAGTCATAATAAAACAAAAGCAACACTTCAAATCAAAAGGTGGTAATAAAAAAATAATAATAATAAAGGTGGTGAGTTGTTCTTTAAAATCTCATTCTCAATCTTAGGCAAAAAAAATAAAAAAAAAAAAAAAATAGAAGTGCAAACCTAAGTCTCGTTCTTCATCTTGGGTTGTCAATCTAAGTTGAGAATGATAAATCCTCACTTTTTAATAAATAAATTTCAGACTTGGATTCTTAAATTTTTCGTCGACTCTCTTCGACTTCATCTTGTGTTGCATCCAAAAATATCATGTATCAGTAGAAAACAAAGTATATTGAAAGGATGCTAAGGTGAGTTGTTAGTAATTATTCCAAACCAATTAAAAATATTTAACTAAAAGTAAGAACTAACCCTATTGCATGGATCGCAAACCTAATATTCAGAGTTACACAAATTAATCAAGAACACAAATTAAAAGAAACAACTTTATTTACTAGCATGAAAATTCTTTATAAGAAATATAACATTTAAAAAAAAATACATACTAGGATGTTGAGAATCCCTCTTTCTAGTTGAAACCACAAGATTAGTGGTATGGCCTTTGGAAAGAACCCTCTTGGTGAATTAAGATGGAGGGCAAAGAAAGGGAGAGATGGTATACAATTCTCTAGAGTGAGAGGTGAGCAATTCTCAAGCATGCCTTGGGTCTCCCATAGGGCTGTTTATATAGAGTTTGGGCTCCCTTTGTTTCTTTTTCGGTTCCTCTTTTTTGGCTTGAAATCTTCATTATTTGAAAACAATATTCTTGCAAGAAATTAGTAGCTTGTCAAAAAAAAAAAAAGAAAAAAGAAAAAAGAAAAGTCTTACTAATCACACTTTATAAATTTGGAATTCAAGCAAATCAATCCTTGATTGAGGCCACACATTAGTTTTGAAAAGTCCAAATCTGAAAATTAGATTTATATCCTTCACTTGGAACACTTGTGAGTCCCACGAGGAGAATGTGAGTATTTGACTCACAATGCATGGACGTGTAGGTCTTCTTGCAAATGATCTTCAATTTGTGGAGTGGTGGGACCCCCAAAATCCTTTCAATTTGAGAGATAAATTAGAGAGAATCTTCACTTGATTTAAACGGGGCCCACATGATGTGGCTGGGTGTGCTATCAAAAAGGTATGACGTTCTTGGACTTCTTATTTTGCCTTCATGACAAGCTTTAATTTCTTTCTATCCTTCTTTTCTTTTAAGAAATCCTCCTTATGACTTTAAGAGATATTCGGAGAGGAGAAAAATTTGCATTGAGGTGGCATAAATTTAAATGGAGATATGGACGTCCATGCACATGCCAAGCTTTCCATGTATATATTTCTCTTTATTTCCTTGCCCACAAACAAAAGATATTTTCTTGTAGCCTTCCTTTCTTGCACTCCTTGAAATTTCTTTAAAATTACTTCAAACATTATCTTGAGAATTTGTGCAAAGAAAGTGGACCTCCCTCTTGGACGCCCCACATGTGTGACCTACACATTTGCATGTGTGATACCATTTTTCTCATTTCTTGCAAGCCGAAAAAGTGAATTTCATGTGAAAAGATAAATTTACCCTTAATTCACAACTGCATGACTGCGGGCCCATCTCTTATGAAATGATGAATGAATGCACCTGATGATTAATTAATTTCATGAGAAAAACACATTTGAAAATCTTTCCAAAAATAATATTAAAAAAATGGCAGGTTTCATGATTTGATGAAAAAATGATGCATAAAATCATGATATGACACTAAATGAGACTTTCTTGGTTGGATAAGCCCTTAAACTTACAAAAAATAGCCATGAAAATGTGTATTTTTAAGGACTTATTAGGTTTGAAAGCCCCCCTAGTTTTATCGAAAAATAATGTGTTTTGATCAGTTTTCATCTCGCAAACTTTTTGCTCAAAATCTGTCCTGAAATTTTTATAACAACATACATAATTGTGCACTTTTACGTTGGAATCTTGATTTTCACGAAGTATTTGGCCAAAATTCTTCATGCAAATCACTAAGTTCTGTTCTCCTTTCAACTCACAACTCTGATTCCAAACTTTGCTTAAGTTAATCACAAGAAAAATCATTAATGATAAGTGATTCATCAATCGAATTTCCGCCAATACATGTGTCATATGGTCATCCCAAATTCAACCATCATAATTGATTTTTTCTCTTCTTAATTCAGTTTTAAGTACTCAAATAACCAGCAACTTAAACATGTCTCAACTCCACCAATATGAATATGCATGTAATGCTAACTAGTTACAACCATAAACTATGCAAAAATAGACATAAAACTGAATTGATCATAATAATAAAGAAAATCAACAAAAGTTTAGGAATATAAATGTGTGGTAAATACAAGAAAAGCAAATGTGTGGAAGAACATAAATTTAAATGTATGGAAGTGTATTCTTCTCTTTCAAAATTCTTTTTTAAACGGGTTCATAATTTGAATCATACTCTTAGGGCCCTTGGGTCGTCAATCTAAATACCAATAAGAAAAGAAATATAAAATAAGCACCAATCACCTAAGGACAAGAAAGAAAAATTGAAAGGAGTAATAAACACTTTTAGTACTAAAATATGATTTTTTACATAAAATAGTTAATGAATTAAAAATATTAAACAATCAGATACTAGGATGAAACGACCCTTCTAGTTGGAGCTTCAAGTTGGAGAAAAACCTTTCTTGAAGAGAGAGAGAGAGAGAGTGTGGAGTGTTTGTGCTTAGAGGGTGGTGTCCCCTTTCATGGGAGAAGCAGTGCACGCCCAAGCCTCCCTTAAAATAGGGTTTGGGTGACCCTAATTCTTCTCAATGGATCCTCTTTTGTAACCATACAACCACTATCTTTGGTAAAACATCCCTTCTTTATCTCAAATTTTACAAAACTTTAGGATCCTGAAGAGAAATTCTTGCCTTTCAATTAGAAAATTGCTTTGCACTTGGCAAATATAAAATTCTTATCAAATCAACTGAATGTGGCCCTACAATTGATGAGAATCTTATGTGCACAGTGGAACTCTTCTTAAATTTCAATGTGCTTCACTTGAGGAAGTGTGGAACCTATCAATTCACCATAGCCATGGGACCCACCTTCATAAGCAATGGTGGACGTCTCACACATGTGTGTAGGCCTGTCAATGGGCCGGGCCGGGCCTGGGCACTGGTTGTCCAATTCTGTCCCTAATGAAACACTATGTTGGAAGCAGAACACATTGAAGGAATGAAGCACTCAGGGAGAATCCCTTGGCCTATATCAGTCCAGTTTATGGCTATGATGGATTACAACTCCTCATTTCCTCACATGTAATGAAAAAACAAAGCCCCCACATAATGTGTCCTTCGTAGTATCTCCCTTTAATTCCAACACTTTGTCATGTGACGCACAATATTTTGTCACTGTTGCTTTTTGAAATGGTTTTCACTAATCTCTTTTCGCCGGCAAAGGAGAAACTTAAAAAAGACGGGTATAGCGCAATAAACACGTGGTTAGAAGGATACTGTTTTCTTTTGTCTGGCAATTTGCATAAGTAAGCGCCGTATTGGTATTGCCAGCTTTGCAGCTCCAATCAAATTAGCAAAGCAAAGTTTTCTGAGTGCGCACTCACCATTTGTAGTTCCCATAGTTTTATACAGGGAGCCCCAATGGTGGAGATGGTGGTGAGTCACAAGAAATTTGTGCGGATAGAAAGTGAGTTTAGACATCAAAAATTAAAACCTATTGAAATAACATGGCTCCTGTTGGATGGGTCTATTATCAAAATAGAGTTGATTCCATCGTGAAATTGATCATGATAAAAATACGCGATGTAAAGATGCAAGTAGAATGGTGGATTCAGATTTGAATCGGCCTTTATAGATTAGATCCTGGACTCAAAGACATAGAACCCATGTGTTATATTTAGATGCAGCATCAATAAAAAAATCCGATTTTGGATTCGAGTATGGTATATGACGGCATTAGTATAACTTGATAAAAGGACTTAAACATATATGTTTTTAATATACAAGTAGGTCTATTATATGAAATATGGATAAAGCTATGAATGAAAATGGGCCATGTATAAATGGAACCCGCCCCGACCTACTCATATTAGGTATGAGTTTGGTGGGGTTTAGGTTGGGTATGGTTTTCTGAAAGCTAAACCAAGTCTAAATCAAGTTTGCCTTGATCGAAACCTGAATCCCACCTAACCCTTGTCACCCCTATATTAAAGCTAAATAGACTCTTAAATAGTAGTACGACTTAATCTGTATAGGCCCTTTATATATATATATATATATATATATATATTATGTGGATGTAATAATTATGGATTCAAATCTGCAGGTCGGAACATTCTGGAATCTATTTAAAATCTAATTTGATGAGTGTCAAATTAAGTTGTGTGGACTGTGAAGGAGATAGACTGATAAAAGACAATCTCACTTGGGCTTCAGGGCCTATTTGGATAAATGAGAAGTGGAGTAAAATGAAATGGGATTTCACGTGTGGAGTTGAGTGCACCGACGAGAAGGCATCGTTGAAGTTTTAGGTAGATTACTTCACTTCATCCTCCATTTAGAATTCTCTCCATTTTGAAGTTACCAAATCTTCAAATAGGAGTAAAGTGTTCATGTTTGGATTCAAGGAAATTCCTACAAATTTAGAGTTGATGAGTGAAATGGAGTAAATATGTGGCTCATAAACATCTAATTCATCTATCGACCCACTCATCCATAATTGGATAGTCATCTTGAAAATCTGAACGGTCCAGATCGTGCAAAGGGGCCCTATGAATAACAATTTAACTTAGTATCTGGACGTTTTTGCAAATATCTCAAGATATGGTAACGATCAACGGTTGAAATTTGGATAAATAGCCGTGTTTGACCTTGTAGAAATAAGTAACATCTCAGATTATTTTGGAGTGGACCAGAAAATTGAAAAATACGGACTGGAGTTAAAAGTAGTGCCCACTGCACTTAGAAACTGGCATTTAATGGCTTACGGTTTTGCAAATATCTCATGATCTAAGTATGAATCAACAGCTGAAAATTTTTTTATGTAGCCGTTTTGAACATTAGAACACTTTTATCGGTTCAGAAGTGATTGTGAAGCCCATAGACTCACAAAATTAATGCAAAACCGGGTTTGATCTAAAATCACAAACGAGATCACTGAAGCTCCGCAAATCCTCAAGCGCGTGGATTCAGCGGATTCGAGGGGGGAACTCTGACGACCCAAAATATTTGCAGATGGGGATTCCTTGCATCCTTTAAAGGCTTTTCCACACGGATCCAAACGTGAATTTTTCAGGGGATCACAAAAAACCGACAGAAATCCGCGGCCTGAAAGTTTACCAAACGTCCCCTTTAAGTTTTTGCTTTTCCTTCTACAGTCTACACGCACGGATCCCATTGGTTACAACTTAGAACACACGTGCACTATGTGACAAGCCGGATCCAATCAGGTCGAGTCCAAACTAATTATTTGGATTGAGATAGGCTGTAGGTCACAGCGTAAGTGGGTTACCCTTGACCAGTCCAATCATTTAATTTAATTGGTCAGATATCATCCGAATGCATTGTTGAAGAACTAGAAATCTGAAATCACATCACCTGAAAGTCCCAAATGCCTTTTGGAAAATATCAAAAATTTGGCTTTCATGACATTTGCAAATGCTCCACCCGAAAAGCGGATTTGGAATTCGCCCACGGGTAGAACTTTTGGAGAATTGACAAGTTCCCTGGACATGATTTTCTGTAGTTCTAGTAAATTATGCCTTAACCACGTTTCTTTTCAATCTAATGGTCAATAACTCATTCTTTGGAAAAAGAGATTAAGCCTGTGACAGGGAAACAGGATGGGCCCACAAAGGTAAACTCTAAAGTATTATTTACACGTAGGTATTCCTATTATATATAATATATCTAATATGAAGTTGACTGATTTCAATTAAGAAATCGGCAGCAATTGATTTTGACTGTGGGCAATTTATTTTGACCCCTCGAAGAAGTTTTATAAGTTTTTAACAAAAACCTTCTCCATCTCCACCACCATCTCTCCCTCGCATAACTCCTTAAAACGTTTATGGTAAGCTGAGGAATGCCTCTTTATTTTGATTTTCCAACTTCTCCTCTCCCCTTGTGTTCTCTATCATGGCCATTTCGAAAAGCATTGCCATTGCAAAGCACACAGCTCCTCTATATGTCTTCATCATTATCTACAATTATTCAGTTCCAAGGGCGAGAATCTGTTGCATTTGTCAGGTCATTTTCATTAGAGGATTTTGTGCGATTTTTTGACACTTGTTTCTTTTTCTCTAACTTTCATTGAAGGAATCTTTTTTTTTTTTTTTAAACCCTTTGGGCTAGATAAATCCCTCCGGACCCGGAGGGAAGTTGATAAACTCCCTTGTAGCCCTAGTATGGTAGTGCAACTTCGAACTACAGCATCCGAGTGCAAACTGTGGTCCTATGTCAACTGAGCTATTCCTTGGGATTTCATTAAAGGACTAAAGCTATTGGATTACACAGCTCTAACTTTCACCGAATTCGAATTGAGACTTCAAATCTTAAATTTGTCATCCATTTTCCTTTCCGGTATTGATATGTTTTCATTGATTTATTTATAATAAAATTGACATGGTTTGTAATCTTTAGAAGCATGCCAAGTTCATATGGGATCTAGCTGTTGATCAAGAAAGGAGTAGGCTGCTTAGCAATTTAAGCCACTCATCATGTAAGAGTCATCATGGTTAGACAATCTTAATCATCCACTAAATAGAGATAAAAGTGGATTGTCATGATTAAATCAACAAACTATACGATTATGGTTTGGGCAAGTAGTAATGTGCTCATAATAACATTAACACACATTATCTGTGCATTTCTTAAGAACCATGTCAATTTTTTTACCAGGTGGGTCATTAGGGAGAGCAAAAATTGAAGCTCATAATTCACTCGGAGGAAGAAGTACAACTTATCTAAGATTTGGCTAAGATAAATCGGAATGGGGAAATAAAATTGGTTTAGCTAACTCCTGCATAATTGAGATAGTGATAAGGATCCACTCATTTCTCTTATGTTTTGAAAATCTCTTCTAACCTTTTCTGAAAAACTTGGGCAATAATTTAGCATCTAATAGCACTGTTTTTTCATTATATATAGACACTCTACCCCATCTATGGGAAATTAATCCGGAAGTTTTAGCCTTTTGCCAATATTAGTAAAGCAGTCTATGGGCCTAATTCTGGCCCAAGCCTGGCATAACACTGAGTTCACTTAGGTGTGGGGGTGAACATGCATTTCAGTCCAACTGGCTAGACCCGGACTACCCATGTTTCATGTTGGAAACCTAAAGGGCTTGGGCCTTGGGTCACAAGTCGTTTGGCTGGTATTAGGTATGTTTTTATTTTTGTTTGTATATATCTTGTGTATATACTATATACATATCCAATAAATAGAATATTAACAGAACATATACGTGGGAGCGTACATACCATACAAAAAGGGATTTTCCATTGCCTTCTTTTATTTGTGCAATGAGAGGATTTTGTTTTCCGTGAATGTGACCTGACCTGACCCGCATAAGACAACAGTGCACCTTCTTAAATTTTGAAAAATATGACATGATATGCAGTGGTCCTATATTGGTTGGGCCTCAATCCTCAAAGCCCCCTCTCAACCCGACCTGTTCGCCACTAGAGATGGAGAAAACAAAAGTAATTTGCAGCTGGACCTGCATCCTCATTGATGCAACCTACTTCCAACTCATATCTTGCATGTTATTTTTTTGGCTGATAGAGGCTGTTCAGATTAATCCCTTCAGACCCAAAGGGGAGTTAGGTAAATCCCCTGTGGCCCAATGGAGAAAGTACCAATGGACTCAACCTAAGATTTCTGAAGAAGGGAAACCAAGGGTCCATAACAAGACATTTAGGGTACATTTGTATGCACACTATTTCCGCGGAAAGAGGAAATTGTCATGTCAGCAAATTCTATAGAAATGAGAACCTTAGAAAAAGATTTCCATAGAATTTAAAAATTCATGTTTGGTGCAAAAAGAGTTTCCTCATTGAATTGGTGCTAACATTGTTTGGTGCGGCTGTTGATTCCTTATAGAAAATCAAAATTTCTTATTTGGTGATATCATTTTTTGAAGAAAAATAACATAACATGTATATTATTTATTCAACATTAAATAATAATTTATATAAAGAGATAAAAAAATGAAAGAGTTGTATGGTTTTTGGGTTGAAATGGACAAGAGTGAGGAAAAAAGGGAGAAGTTTTTCGAGAAAATTCATTTTTCATACTCCCATAGGAAACCAATTTCCACCATTATCAAGAAAAATGCTGACGAGGCATAAAAACATTTTCACGGAATTGTTTCGCACCAAATGCCGGAAAAATAAATTTTCTACTAAAAAATGTCCACTTTTTCACGAAAAAGTGTTATAAAAACATGTCCTTTGGTTGGAAAGAGACAAATCCTGGACTCGCGCCTCGGCCAATTCTATAAAAAAGTGTCACACAAAAATGCCGTATTTTAGAAAGGGAGGAACCCTGTACTCGTGCCTCGGCAAACCCCTTGGGTTATAAAAGGGGTAAATTAGCCAACAGTCCATCAATACGGTCTTCTAAGACATCAAGGACAACAACTTTTTCTCTAATATCTCTAGTCCAGACAGCTGGAGATATTTTGGTGAAAGGTCCCTAATATGCTACGTCATATATTTTCATGACTAATTTGCCCCTTTCAACCCTCATTTCTAGGCTAAGTTATCTCTTATTCTCTGTTGTCCCAGAGAACTCATTCATTCTTCTTCTTATTCTCTGTTGTCCCAGAGAACTCATTCATTCTTCTTCTCTCATTTTTCATTTTTCGTTAAATGGTGCAGTCAGGCATTAGGCAGCTCTTGGTTATGCTTCTTCTTAATTTCACACAATCAGATGCGGGTATTGCTTCACTGCTTCAGGTGTTGTCTGCATGTTCCTCTAAGCACACTCTTGTCTTTATGTTTTTTGTTACTACAATCGTGTTGGTATTCAATTTCTCATTTCTAAATGCATTTGAGATTTTGAATGCCCTTATCAATCTGTGATTGTGCAGTTACGAAAGAGTTATTTTCTGGTTTTCTGAACCAATTTTTGAGTGAATACTTCTTATGGGGGCGATGTGACTCTGTAACCTTGGTGTGACTTTGTGGAACCCTGGCTATGATTCCCAGGCCATATGCAATAGATTGAAGACTGAAGTGTAATTCTCTAGTCTAAGACCGCATCAGACAAGCTAGTAGAAATTATGTGATTTTAAGCTCCACTTTTCATTTTATAAGATAACATTTTTTATAAGTCGAATTTTGTGCATCAAGGAAGGGGAAGGCTACAAAGAACATATAGTTTAGATGTGATTGCTAAGATATATGTCTGGGGTAACAAATAAGGATATAATTATAAATGACCACATAAGTAGAAAACTACAGGTTGCTCCATTACAGGGGAGAATAAATGAATGCTGTTTGAGAGTTTGGGTTTGTGCTTAGTAGAAAGGAATCAAGACTGTACAAAGAACTAAATTATTCCAAATATAGGGTAACAAAGGAATGTGAAGCAAATGAAAACTCAAGGTACTTGTTAGAAGATACTTGTTAGGTTGCCTGGTGATAGATAAATTTAACAGAAACTCTGATAAATTGGACGAAAACTGAGATAAATTTATCTGAGTTTTGGCAAACTTACCTAACGAGAACTCAGATAAATTTTCAAAACTTAGATAAATTTATCTGAGTTTTCGGCAAACTTACCTGAACTTTTGGCAAAACTCAGATAAATTTATCTGAGTTTTGAACAACTTTTCTGAGTTTCGAATAAATTTATCTGAGTTTCGAACAAATTTATCTAACTTTCACTTGTCTTTTTCTCTTGAATTGAGGTTTGTTCTAGCCATTGTCCACATAGAGTTGAGCATAAAGAATAGATAAAATCAGAGAAGAACGAAATCAAATTGGGTTTTTAGTTTTTTTCAGAAGAAATTATCTTGTACATCTTTTTTTTAAGAATGGAAGAAGTACTTTTTATAACCAAGTGAAGACGATTCAGATGATGGATGTATTCGATGAGTTGAGTTTGCTTTTAGGTTTTGCAGTTTCTGTCATCTTCGCCTTTTGCTTCCGCAATTCAAAAAAGTCTGATTTTTGCTTCTTTGAAATGGTTTGAAGCGGTTTTAAGCGGATCCTTTTTGCTGACATGTAGAAGGCCTTTTTATCTTTTTCACAGAATCATTTTTATTAGAGGAGGGCTACCGATATCATAAAATATTGTGTACCTTAAATTATAAAAGCAAATGATGAGGCCTACCTCAGCTTATAACGTTTTTGCTATTGAGTAGCATGGAAATCTTTTCACTACCACTCGATTAATGAATATATTCTTCCTGGTGGGTCCCACAAGCGTACAAGTACAGCTACAGCTACAGCTACAGCCTACACGGCTAAATTTGTGGTTTCTTCTGGTGTGATATCCAGATTTTTTCTCTATTTTGTGACTTTTGTGCTGCTCTTCTGGTTCATGTCTCTGCCATGAATACGCTTGCCATGTCTCTCAGCAACGCTGTAACAAAACAATCCCCACAAATGCCCCTCAAAACCGTAAGCCTTCTTCTCCTTCTTCCTCCTCCTCTTTTGCATGCTATTTCTTCAAAGTAGATCCTGCCGTTGATCACAAAAAACAATTCTCTCGATCAACTCTGCTGTGACTTAACATCTGGATCATCCGAATTGGGTTTTCTCTTCTTTCTCCAAATCTTTCATCCCACCCCAGATTGACTGATGGGTCAAATTCTCAAATGATATGATGATTATTATGATGATGATGATGATGAATGAGGTGGGTTTTGTGTGGTTTTGCAAATGCAGGTAAGGGTAATCATCAAGGGCCGGGTGCAGGGCGTCTTCTATCGGAATTGGACGGTCGAGAACGCTCGGGAACTGAGTATTAAGGGTTGGGTCCGTAACAGGAGGGACGGGTCTGTTGAAGCCCTCTTCTCTGGAGACCCCAACTCTGTTCAGGAGATGGAGGCCAGATGCAGGAGAGGTCCTCCTGCTGCCATGGTCACGGCCTTGGATGTGGTCCCCTCTGATGAGAATCCGGGTGATGGATTTGATCGAAGGCCTACCGTTTAAGTAAAGTTGATGGGCATTCTTCTCCACCCAATTTCGCACTTGTCCTGTTCCTGAATTGGTTAGTTTTTTCTGTTATGATACATTTGATGATGATGATGGTGATGGTGATTTTGTTAGTTTGGAGGCTAAAATGTTAAAATGTATATGTATGCTTAGTGAATGTGGTATGAGAATAGACCCTTTGACTAGTGGAAGAAATATATCAAAATCGTGGTCGTCTTCTTCTTCTGTGTGTATTCCTGTGGGAATTGACCTCACATAAGGATGGTGAGAACCATGGCATTGAAAACCCATGAAGTACATTGCCTTTAAAACCATTAAGCCCCCTGCTGTTGCTCGCCTGGTTAGGGACGTCGAGTATTGTGTGTGCGTGAGTGACTTTGAGCCTCTTGTAAAGCTGAAAATAAAACCATTAAACTTGATGGTCATGGATGAGAGAGAGAGAGAGAGAGAGAGAGAGATTGTGATTTTGTTTTAGTTGTTGATTTTGTTTCTTCCGAAAGGTATTCCAAAATGAGCCACACTGATAAACCTTTTGGCTGAATCATACTGAAATCGCCCAAATTGTCTGAAACAAGCTGATACGACCAAGGTTGCTTTGTTCTTGTGAAAGCTTTATTGTTTTTCACTTAAATTCATAAATAAAGCTTAGTAAGTCGTGTAAAATGTATTTTTATGATCCCAATAAAATAGGTGTGCCTTTAAAACAAGTGGTTTTAAATACTGACATCTTTTTTTTTAATCATCATCATCATCAGAGTCTTGTCTCAACTATGTTGAGGCCGGCTAGATGAATTTTATTTAAGCATTTCAATGTCTTTTGGGCTAAATCATCGGATGGGTTACATTTCTTCAAATCTAATCTCATTACTTCCAAAAATGTCCTCTTTGGACTACCCTGTTTTATTGGTGGGTCATCAACTTGCATGAAAGGACATTTTCTCATTATCACTGTTACTAGCCTACGTTGGACATGTCCAAACCATCTCAAATAAGTCTCTCTTAATTTATCGCTTATTGATGCTACTCCTAAATGCTTCTTAATAAGCTCATTTCTAATTCCATCTTTCTTAGTTTTACCACACATTCATCTCAACATTCTCATCTCCGCTACACTGAATTACTACATCTGTTGGTTCTTGATTGGCGAACATTCTGCTTATAAGTTATAATTGGTCTAATTGTTGTCCTGTAATATTTTTTCCTTCAATCTAGCTGGTACTTGGCGATCACAACCACTCCAGACGCAAATATCTACTTCAATGATCCCGCTCTTATCCTTTGATATCTTCCTCAATTTCTCCATCTTTACTAATCATTAAGCCAAATGTATTTGATGGATCTCCTTATTGTATCTCTCCCGCTTTAGTTGCTGTAGAAGTTTTAGCTCTTTTCACATCCTCAGTTAAGTTGCACTGCTTGCATTCTGTATTTATACGACTTATTTTAAAGCCCTTGGATTCTAAAGCTTCCTGGCATTTATCAATTTCACATTCACTTCATCTCTTGGTTCATTCACTAACACTATTTCATCTACAAACATACACTAGCATACACCAAGGTAACACATATATTAATAGCCTTCAAAATGAATGGTGAAAGAAAAGATGATCAACGTTCAATATACAAAGATGCAACGAGACAGATGGTGGTCTCTGGAACCATCCACAGTGGACTATGTCATGGGTGGACCACTGCTAAAATCAATGGTGATTGGAAACTCAATCATCATTTGCTTAGAAGGTTATAAGGGTGTCATTTTAGTGTAAAACATTCACTATGTTCGATTGGTTAAGGACATCAAATGCCCTTATTAGAGGGTAATAGTGTTTGAGTTTAAGTCCTTAGTCAGAAAAAAAAAGGATGTCCTTATTTTTTATTT
Source organism: Camphora micrantha (assembly GCA_003546025.1). Taxonomy (NCBI): domain Eukaryota; kingdom Viridiplantae; phylum Streptophyta; class Magnoliopsida; order Laurales; family Lauraceae; genus Camphora; species Camphora micrantha. Next base: position 54,937,380 of record QPKB01000002.1, on the reverse strand, counting down.
TTTTTTGTGTGTGTGTGTGGGTGGTGGGTGGGGTGGGGTGGTGGGGGTGTTGTTGGAACATGAGTTTCCAAATAGTCATAGTGACTCCTACTCCACATTGAAATAACGACTAAAGGTTTCAGTCCTCAGTCTTAAGTCTTCTAAAACATTTGCATATCAAACATTCTACCCCTGCTTAGCTTCTTCATCATGGAACTCTCAGCAATATCTATCTTTCTCGTTCCAATGAGAGGACTGTCATTGATGAACCCGTTTTACTTAAGTTCTTTTTCGCAGTTTCTTCAACAATCCTAATTTTTAAGATTGATAGAAATAGATGCTAGATAGAAACAAATTAGGGTTTGTAATTTTGGCATGGTTGGTTTTGATTCATCTGAAAGGTATTCCTAAGCGAGGCATGCTGAGAAACCTTTTGGCAGAATCATACCAAAATTCCCCTAAATCCTAATAAGTCGAAACAAGCTGATACAACCTAGATTGCTTTGTTCTTGCAAAAGCTATATTATTTTTTAGTTAATTCATAAATAAAGCTTATAAATGCTTGAAAAATCTTTTTACCCTCCTCAATAAAATAGGAGTGGCTTAAAAACAAGTGGTTCTAAAAACTTCTATAAGATATATATATATATATATCATATTTTGATTTTTCAAAAGTGTCTTCTCGAAACAGAATGTTGAGATGCTTCCAACAAGGAAAATTTCAATGGCCTCCATAAGAAATTTGACAACTATGATTTTAGGTGAATAAAGGAGGAGAAGAGAAGAGAGCAGAAGAAACATATAGATTGAAAGGTCATGAGTTAAATTAATGTGATTAATACACTCATATTGACCAAGTACAGTGAATTATACAGTTACAAATTACAACAATGCCCTTATAAGAATACATCAACGTGACTACAATGCCCTTATTGACAATGAAGTTCTCCCCAAGATGGATGATAGAGCATAGATGTCTTGTCAATCATTCCCAGATTCACTAGTAGTCATTGAAGACTATCCTTTCAAAGAGCTTAAGTAATTAGTCTGTCATCCATCCTCTTGATGCCACAAACACAGGATCGATAACCTTTAAAGTTACCTTGTTCTAGATGAAGGGGCATTCAACTTATTTACATTTTGGTTGTTAATGGAACCCACCTTCTCCACAGTATAGTAACATAGAAAGCTTACTTGGAATCTCCAAATCAGTTATCAAAGTTTTCACCCTTGAGACTTCACACTGCACGATTTGTTATAGTCTTGTATTCTACTGTTGCATTGGATCTTGCAACTATATTTTGTTTATCTTCACGTAATCAAATTTCCCATGTGAAATATACAAATTACAACTTATATCCTACTGTTGCATTTGATGTTGCACCCACATTTTGTTTCTTGCTTCTCCTGGTAATCAAAATTCCATGGACAAATGTACAAATTACAATAACTGGAGGTGGACCACCTGATCTGTTTGAAGCCTGCTTAATCCGCTTTGATGGACACTCACATCCAGACGACAATGCTTTGGAAATTATTCCTCATTCTTTTATGGAGAGGATTGAGTACCTCAAAATCCAATTGACTCCAGAATGGCTTGCTCACCACTTCATAAATATGTGGAATATTTTGCCTAGCTAGCGTGTTGGATCACTTTCTGCTTTTCTTTGATACATCCTTTGATTCTATAAGAATTCTCCTTCCATCAGTTGAAGATGATGGTTCACTTCCAGTCTGATGATTTGTTGATTTGGTGCTGAGTCTTCAGCTTCCTTCAGAAGATCTAATACATTGTCTTTGAGAAATGAAAATCAACCGTTTTGATTTGCAACATTTTCTGAAAAAATATACTTTTGTAGGCCAAATAGCTAATTTTCAACTCCCTTCTCAAATACTCTTTTAGCTTTGCAATTTTTTCATGGATGTCCCCAGTAATAGTTATATCAGCTACATATGCTCCATATGCAATTAAGTGTTTTTATCCCTTTTCAATCTATTTCATGAATAGCAGATGAACCACATTCCCTCTTACAAAACTCCTCAAGAAAGTTTTTCTAAATCTCTCATACCAAGCACAAGAAGATTGCTCAAGGTCATTAGTTTCCTGTTCATTTTTGTGCACTCTTTGCTGTCACCCTATGTTGCATGGCAAAGAGGTGGGGACATGTAGACTTCCTATTGCGGCTTCCTTGAGGAAATGAATTCTTTACATCAAATTGGTGAAAGGTCCTGTCATTTTTCATTGCACGGACAAGGACTGTAACAATGTTTAAATTGGCCACCGGAGCAAGGGTCCCATGATAGTTGAGACGTGTTTTTTTAAACCTCTTTGTAAATAGTCTTTTTAATAGCTTTAATTTGGACCACTGGACTTGTGTTTCTCCAAACACCCATTGCAATGAACTGACTTCTTTAGGTAAGATGGTATTTCCCATGTTCTTTTTAAGAGTTCCAAATTCCTTTTTTTCTTTTTTCCTTTTAAAAAATAATAATTATACCACCACTTTCTAGTGAGAGGAGAATACTAGATATAACTTTAAGAAAAAAATTTGGCTCAGATATGCTTATGGGCGGATGAAATTTCCAATTAAATGACGAGTACATGGAAACTTACCCTTGTGCAAGGAAGTAGGCAAGTCAGTCTCCTTGGATTCGTGGGAACCACCTTTGCTAGGAAATTCACTTGATTGATGGTCAATTCCATTTTGGGGTAGCAACATTGTTGTTTTGGTCTGAAAGAAATGGATTACGTTCTTATGAGTTTGTCTGTATCTTTTATAATTTCTTGGACTGTTGTAGGGACTGTAGTCTCGAGATTTTGTAGGCATTGTTGTTGTAGGCGTTGCAGGAATCAGTGTTTGAAAACTTGGCCCAGTTCGAGTTGACTCGGCCAAGTCAACTGGGACTCAGCCATGACCGAGTAGGTTCAGATTGTGCTGAGATTTCGAACTTGCCTCACAAACGCCGCCCACTCTTGAAAATCTCCACATCCCCGGACCCATTCCTTTTTACTCTCATTGTAGAACGACCTAGAGATCTTCATCCATGAAAACCCATTCTCCCCTCTCTACCTCTTACTTCCAAATCCCCTAACCTTTGTTTCTTTCCTTCTTTTAGGTATTTTTTTATCCCTAAATTTTTCCAAAAATTATAATTCCTCCTCCCATTCCCTTTTGTTCTATGGTTTCATACATCTAGGCCCACAACTTCCATATATGTTGCCTAATTTGAAGTATCTGAGTATTGTCGGTCATCATTTGTTTCTAGCCTTATTGGCTGTAGTTTCTGGTCATAAGATTGTTAGATACTTGGGCTGAGTTATTTGGCGAGAGCAGCATTGTGGCCTTTTCGGGACTATGTTGGAAGTAGAAAATTATAAAGGCCTACTGATTAGCTCTTGCGTTAGGCTTGTGGAAGGAGAAAGAGGACAAAGTTTGGAGGCAATGTGTTGACACAAACTATTCAGGCTTTACCACAACTACTTTCTTTTTGGTGGGTTGCAACCCCTGATAAATTGTTTGCATCAATCATCTTTGCAGCTAGTAATGTATTATTGGTGATGTCTGCATTATGCGTGTTGTAAACATGAAAATGTTTGATCATTGGCTGTTTTCCAATCCTTTCGCAGCTCAATTTTGTGGTGCTTTCTTTGTTATTTTGGAGTCTCATGATGATGTCGAGGACAGTGAGAGAACTGCTTGAAGTGTGGAGGTATGATTATTGATCTACTCAAAGAAGTATAATATGGGATTTAGCTTCTGTCACTATTATATGGTCTTTATGATATGAATGAAATAATGGTACTAAAATAAAGTAGATATGGCTCAAAGGGTCATGAACAAGGCTAGGTGGATTGTGATCTCGTGGACACTGGTTGGAAAGGATTTTGAGGGGAGTGCTGGTCATTTAAATCTGTATGTATCTTGAACAAACCTATATTGGTCTTCTCATCACAGTTTCAAAATTGGATTTGATGTTTGTGGTTTCTAGGAACTCTATGAGAATGGGAGTTGGAGTTTTTAGGGATTGTAATGATGCTTATGATCAGAATTTGAGGACCTTATACATGGATCTAATTATAATTAGGCTGAAGTTATGGCTATGCTTTTGGGTTGCAAAGAGCTTTTTGTGTTTGGGTGCTAGAGGTACTATATGGAGGATGATTCCTTTAGCACAATCCGGTGGGTGTCTGCCCATTCTGATTTGCCTTGGAGGTTAGTGGATTTACCTTTTATAACAGAGGCCAGCTTACTTATTATCATATTTCTTTTGGAGGCCGGTAGTGGAATGGATGGTTGGCGATATAAGGGCTGTTATCTTGTCTTTTTGGTTATTCATGCTGCAGGCTGTTCATGAGTTATTGGAAGTGCGGTGTTTCTGCTGCCTATGTGGCACATTTGGTTTGTGGTTCTGCTTTGATCCTTGCGGTCTGAAAGGAATAAGCAAGCATTTTGTAGTCTGTTGAGAGTCTTCAGGTCCGGTAGCCATTTGAGCTAGGTAAAGGTGATTGCTTGGGCTTTGTCAACTAAAGATTCTTAGGGCATGAAGGCCTCTGATAGTGATGAATGCGTGTGCGCATTCCATTGCTTGCCATTCTAACAAACACCGTATCTCTTGGTCGTACACCTGCAGTTGGCATTTGGAAATTGGATTTTGATGGGGATGTTACTCCGAAGTCTGAGGGTCTCAGTGGGTGATCAGAGATTAAAATGGTGTGTGGATCCGCAATTTTTCACCTCTGTTTACAAGTAAGGTTGAAGTTAAAGCCACACCAGCAGCAATAAGGCTGTGGATGCAATTAGCCAATTATTAAGTCTGCTATAAATTACTTTCTTTCAGCAGACATGAACTTTTGATAAAGGTGACGTGGCCAGGGAAGGTTCCAACATTTTCAGTCATTGACAAAGGCATGCAATGCCATCAGCCATGCTAAGATCTTTATTGCTCTGTGTTACATGGTATTGAGTAAAGGTGAGCAGCTAGAACACTAATGCAGCATAGGAGGAGGAGTTGCCATTTTACCGGGAAAAAAAAGTCAGTAGACTGATTTCCATATCATTGTCATGGTAAGGATTGCTCTATTTATCAACATTCTTGTTTATTATGACTGAAGAACCGACAGACGATTCAACATGTTTTTGCATGGTATTGACCTTTCTTGTTTGCTACATTGTGTACTATATTTTTTTTTTTTTTACTTTTTTGGTTGAAACTACAACTAAAGTATAGTGCTCGGGTTCCATTTCAAAAGAGATGATAAGTTTTTGTGCAGGATTCTTTTGCTGTGGTGCTGATTGGTTTGCGCAATAAAGACTATGATATCTTGAAACCTTGGAGTTAATATGATATGGGTTCGAAATATTAGTCTGGGCAAGTCAAGAAGAGGTTGGAACTTAACAATCATAATCATGTCAAAAATTTCTGTGAGTGATCTGATGTTGCGCCCCAGATGATCAGATGTTCTTAATCCAAGGCCCCGATTGTTTCATGTTTCTTGAAAAATGGTTAAAACTGAAGAAACAAAAGTGAATTTTCAAAAACGACCCTCAAATTCAAGTCGTCTAATGGAAAACGAATGAAAAGGAGGTTGGAAATGAATACCCGGCCACCACTCCGGTGATTCAAGTCCTATAAAAATAAAGGTTGAATCTACAATGCTCTCTTATATCCTTCATCCCTCACCTCATATCCTTCACCATTCACTTCTTTAATTTAATAATCCTTCGTTGGCTGGCGTTCATTTAAGCATGAAATTCCTGTAAATTCAATTTGCATGTAATCTGTGCAAGGCCCTTAGCATTTCAACATTTATCTATTTTTGGGTATTATATATTGAAGACTTTGAATTAACTCCAATGAGTTGATTGAGTGGTCGGGACCACGTTTTCTCCCTCTTCCGGAGCTAGAGGTCTTAGTATCGACCCCCGGTTCTCCCCTCTTTAGGAACAGAAGGTTGAGTCTACTTATGCTACCACCTAGGGGCCACACGGGTTTTACCGGCTGCTCTCTGGGCCCGGAGGGAATAGTCCGGTTCGGAGGGTTGGGAACCCTCCATTAGAAGAAAAAAAAAAAGACTTTGAATTGACCTAATAGGGATCCATTGTTTATTAAAAAAAAAGGGCACCTAATTAAGATTTTCTGTTAAGGTGGGCCCTATGGATGATCATTCCTTGTCTCTTCTGTTGGCTTATTTGCCTTGGACTAGTAACCATGTGATTGGAACAATAGTGCGTCGGTGCAGAGACAAACGAGTACCCAATTACATATAGGTTTCCTTTACCCCCACCCCAACAAAAAAAAAAGAAAAGAAAAGAAGTCCTATTCGTATGGAGCTCATCTAACAATATCAGGCCAACCTTACCCATTTACAATACTCTACAGTGCTCAAACTTAGCGAGCAAAATTTGATAGATTGAACAATTACAAACTCTTGCCAAATCTAAGCTATAGGTGAAACCCATTACAAGATTAGAAAGTGGTGTTAGGATTACTCTAGTCTCTATGCTGTCCCCTACTTGCTCCATCTTCTTGTTGTCAATGAGCTCAGGCAGCTAGGCTGAGCTCAGTTGGCACAAGATCAGAGCAGAGCAAGGGAAGCAAAGTATAAATGCAGCATATGGGTAAAGGGTGCAAAGTATAGTCCAATTAAGCACCAAATCCCGGTGCAACATCAAGCAAAGCAAAAGGAAAAGAAAAAGATGTTGATTCTATCTATATAAAGAAAAGCACCTCAAGTCCAAAAGAATAAAAGCAATGCAACCTTCCTTCTCCCACCTCTGAATTGAACGAGTGATTGTTGTTCAATTGCTGATTCAGAAAAGAAGAGATGACTACCGAGGCTATTGTTTCCTTTGTTGCAGAAAGACTCGGTAATCTTCTCATTGAAGAAGCACGACTCCTCCACGGGGTCAAATCAAATCGCTTGAAACAGAACTGACGTGTATGCAATGCTTTCTGAAAGACTTCGATGCAAAACGACAGAAGGGAGATAAGAGAGTGAGGAATTGGGTGGCAGAAAATATAGACGTTTCTTATGATGCCGAAGATGTCATAGACACCTACATCCTCAATGAAAATGCTAGGATTGCACAGAGGCGGCGGCGAGGACTTGTAGGCTGTGTCAAAAGTTACTTGATTGAACTGAGAACTCGCCACAAGGTAGGCGAGGAGATTAAGCGGATAAAGCAGAAGATCAGCGACATCTCCAGCAGTTTGTTAACTTACGGCATAGAGGATATCAATGATGGAGGAGAAGAGACACGTAATTTGAACATTCATAGGCGGTCTTCTGCCCTGTATGAAGAACCATATATCATTGGTATGTAAGAAAGCATGATAACTCTCAAGAAGCAGCTTATCAACGAGGAGGCAAGGTGCTGCGTGATTTCTGTAGTCGGCATGGGCGGCAATACTACTCTCACCAAAAAAGTTTATCATGATGTCAAAGAGAATTTTGATTGTCATGCTTTCATATACCTCTCTCAACAATATGGAATTAGAGATGTCTTGATACGCATTATAGAATGTGTAATGAGCCTCGAGAGAGACGAGATGGAGAAATCAAGCGAATACTTGACCGAAAGGCTTCGAGATCACATGAGCGAGGAGATATCTGGTAGTAATTGATGATATAAGGACAAAGGAAGCATGGGACGAACTAAAACTCATTCTACCAGATGGTTTGAACAAAAGTAGAGTAATGCTTACCACTTGCAACAAAGAGGTTGCTTTACATGCTGACCTATTGGGCAAACCCCATTATATTTGCCTTCTTAATGAGGATGAGAGTTTGGAATTGTTCCACAAGAAGATCTTTTCGAAAGGAGTAATTTGCCCTCTTGAGTTGATGGAAACAGGGAAGAAGATCCTCGCAAAATGTTGTGGCTTGCCATTGGCTATTGTTGTTTTAGGAGGTCTCTTATCAAGAAGAGACAAGACATTTAGTGCATGGTCTAAAGATCTCGATAGTGTAACTTGGCATCTTGCAGAAGACTCAAATCGGTGCATGGAAATATTAGCTTTAAGTTATTACGATTTGCCTCATTACTTGAAACCATGCTTTTTATATCTCGGTCTTTTCTCAGGAGACTATGAGATTAAGTCAAAGGAACTAATCGGGTTGTGGGTTGCTGAGGGATTCATTCAGCAGAGAGGTAATGAGATCATGGAAGATGTGGCAGAGGACTACTTGGAGGAATTGATTGGCAGAGCATGATTCAAGTGGCACGTAAGAGGTCTAATGGATCTGTTAGCAGATGCTGCATCCATGATCTTTTACGTGACCTCTCCACATCTGAAGCTCGCCAAATCAATTTCTTTGGAATCAACAGTGATAATGATGCTACTTCATCTTCAACTAGTCTGCGACGAGTAGCACTCTACCGCAACGTGGATGAGTATGTAACTATAAATTGTTCCACCGCAACACTTCGTTCCATGTTATGGTTCTCCTACTCTATAATTCATTTGTCAAAATTACTTAACAAAGTTGGCAAATTGCTAAGAGTATTGTATGTTGAAGCTGCTTGCCTTCAAGAAAATAAGTTACCAAAGGAAATTGGAGAAGAAGTACATTTGAGGTATTTGAGAGTTGTTGGAATCAGAAGTTTTCCATCTTCCACAAACAACCTCTCTAACCTGCAAGCTATAATAATATTATCAAGTAAAGGCGGCACCTTACCAAGTGCAATTTGGGATTTGGAGAGACTGAGACATCTATATGCATATGAATGGGAAATTGATGGGCACCCACGACTCAGCAATTTTAGGAGCCTCCAAACATTATGTTTGAAAGGCAGTATTTGGATAGAAGATGGCTTAGACAAGCTAACCAATCTTAGAAAATTTGGAATAAATTGAGATGTAAGTTCACACCACAAGGCATTATCAGATGCCATTGAGAAATGGTGCAGCCTTCGATCACTTTCGTTGCGTAATTCGTCCTCAATCCCTCCATTTGTGTCATTTGCGCATCATCTAAATCTTTACAAGATGTTTTTGCATGGTCGAATAAAGAATCTACCGAAGATGCCTCCAGATCTTGCCAAATTGACTCTGAATGGATCCCAGTTACAACAAGATGCCATTGAAACACTAGAGAAGTTGCGAAACCTTCAGGTTCTCAGATTAGAGCAAGAACCTTATTGCAGTGAGAAAATGATATGTTCTTCAGGAGGATTTCCTCACCTGGAATTCTTGGTACTCGACAGCTCTAATTTAAAGGAATGGATAGTTGAGGAAGGAGGATTTCCTTGCTTGGAATTCTTGGAACTCAACTGCTCTAATATAAAGGAAGGAATGGGTAGTTGAGGAAGGAGGGTTTCCTCTGTAGGGAAGCCCAACTCTAACTATGATGGACCCAAGACTCAAGACAACACATTTATACAAAATATACCCTTGACTATTTATTAATACAAATTATATAAATGGGTACATAGCATACATCATACTTGGGTATACACTACTCACATATTACAACACATATTTCATATGCATGGGTACTCACACCAACTACACTATGCTACACCCACCATACAGTACACACCTCACTTGCACTTCTCACTTGCACACTTTTCCTACTTGTTGCACTCAAGGCATGTATCACTCACTACTCTTATGTTGTGTGTGCTTATGAGGCAGCACCATCTATTTATAGGCATGAGTGGAGAGATTGAATGGAGGGAAGGTATTCCACTTGGCACTTTGTACACCATACAAAGAGGAGGTGAGAAACTTCTAGTAACCAAGCTTCTAGAATAATGTGGATGAGGCTTCTGGATCCTTTCCATGAGTTGCTTGGGATGGATTTTTCTAGAAGCATGTAGAGAAATGAAGAGGAAAGTAGAGAAGGGTGAGAGAACTAAGAAACATCATGATGCTTCTAGAAAGTAACGGAGACTAAGGAACAAGGAGATAGATAGTGGGGCCCAGTGTTGCTTTACATTTCTCCCCCTCAACACTGGCTTTCTTTGATTGTTAATCTTCTAACCATACCAAGCGCTTTTCGATGTTTTGTAAATGCGGTAGGATTTAGTCCTTTAGTAAATATATCAGCGACTTGGTCCTTTGTTCCAATCGGTGTCAGTGCTATCTCTTCTTGTAGAACCTTTTCTCGGATGAAATGATAGTGTACTTCTATGTGCTTGGTCCTAGCGTGGAAGACTGGATTTTCGACTAACTTGATAGCCGATAAGTTGTCACAGTGAAGTGACACTGGTTCTTCAATTGGTTGATGTAGATTTTCTAATAAGACTTTCAACCATGCAAATTCTTGAGCGGCCATAGCTGCGGATCTGTATTCCGCTTCGGTCGTCGATAAAGAGACTGTTGGTTGTCTCTTGCTACACCAGGAGACCGTTGTAGATCTAAGGTTAAAGGAATATCCCGTTGTCGATCGGCGAGTGGTCTGGTCTCCAGCAAAATCAGCATCGCAGTAACCAGTCAGCTCACACTTGCCTTTTCTATAGAGAAGTCCATAGTCAACACTACCTTTGATGTACCGCATAATTCTACGGACTGCTTCCAAATGAGGTTTCCTTGGCTCTTGCATAAATCGACTGACCACTCCTACTGCATATGATATGTCGGGTCGGGTTAGTGTTAAATAGATCAAGCTCCCGATAAGTTGCCTATACATAGTCGAATCTTTTAGGATATCCCCTTCATATGCACTTAGCCTTATGTTTGCGTCCATCGGTGTTGATATTGGCTGCAGTCAACCATTCCGAATTTCTGCAAGAGGTCTCTTATATACTTTTGTTGACATAAGAAGAGACCTTCATTGACTCGATCAATCTCGAGTCCTAAAAAATGTCTGAGCTCCCCGAGTTCTTTCATCTGGAATCGGATCGATAAGTTTTGCTTTACTCGGGTGATTTCCTCAAGGTCATCTCCAGTGATGATTAGATCATCAACATAGATAAGGATAATGCATAAATACCTACTTCTAGCCCGTATAAACAAGCTTGAGTCTGCAGCCGATGCTGAATATCCGCTTTGAATTAGGAATTCAGAAATCTTACCATACCATGCTCTTGGAGCCTGCTTTAGACCATAGAGAGTTTTCCGAAGCTTGCAGACATAATCTGGTCGATCCTTGCTTTCAAATCCTTTTGGCTGCTCCATATAAATATCTCGATCAACTTCTCCATGGAGAAAAGGCATTCTTCACATCCATCTGCCATAGACTCCATGATTTGTTTGCAGCCAATGCTATTAGTGTACGCACCGTGGTCATTTTTGCCACGGGACTGAAAGTCTCATCATAGTCAATCCCATATTTCTGTGAGAACCCACGTGTGACTAACCTTGCTTTGTATCTTTCAATTGATCCATCAGCCCGAGTCTTTAGCTTATATACCCACCTACATGAGATGTGTTTTATTTCATCTGGTTTAGGAACCAGATCCCATGTCTGATTTGCTTTCAACGCTGAAATCTCTTCATTCATGGCCATTTGCCACTCTCTATTTTGGCATGCTTCTTCATACGAAGCTGACTCACGAACATCATCCATCTCGGCAAGGGAAGCATCTACATATCTTGAATTTGGTTTCCTTGCTCTGGTGGATCTTCGTAGTTGCTGTGGTGGTTCGTCAACCTTAAGTTGACTTGGCCTAGCTTCCTCTGGTGTCACATGCACTCCACTTTTCTATGGGCTGGCGGGCTTGTCTTGTGGAGTTTGAGATTCTTCATTAGGCATTTCTACTTCAATCTCTTGTTCATCATCTTTAGTGCTTAATTTTGGCTGATGGTTATCATCCAAGTCTTTCTGACTTGGCAATACTGCTGCTGCTGGTAGCCACCATGAAGACGCCTCATCAAACACCACGTCTCGTGATGTGTAGCATCGGTGGGTGGTAGGATCACAACACCTCCACCCTTTACGTTCGGTGTCATATCCGACAAATATGCACCGAATAGTCTTCTTTTCAAATTTGCTGCGAAGTTTTTCTGGAACAAGTACATAGCACATGCAACCAAAGACTCTAAAGTGACTTACCGTTGGCTTGATCTTCCATAGCTTTTGATATGGTGAGACAAATTCCAGCTTTGCCTGCGGTAGTCGGTTGGTTATATGTGCTGCTGTCTTCAAACATTTTGCCCAGAACTCATTTGGCACATTCTTCGCATGCATCATGCTTCTTGCGGTTTCTACCAGATGTCGGTTCTTCCTCTCCGCCACTCCATTTTGTTGTGGAGTGTATGGACAGGTCAGCTGTCGTCTAATGCCGGTCTTCTTCAAATATGTTGAGAAGTCTTTTGATGTATATTCTCCTCCATTATCGGTGCGTAAGCATCGAATCTTAAGGCCAACCTCACCTTCGACTCTGTTTCGAAACTCCTGAAATTTCTGGAACACTTCTGACTTTTCCTTGATGAAGTAAACCCATACATACCTTGAGTGGTCATCGACGAAGGTGACCATATATCTTAAACCGCTGATTGATTGCGGTTTCACCGGGCCAAATACATCTGAGTGGATTATCTCCAAAGGCTTCTTAGCTTGATACTTGGATTCAATGTATGGCTGTCGGTGAGCTTTTCCATACTGACAACCTACACACACTGTATCTTTATGGACTTCTAATTGTGGAAGTCCCTTCACCATGGACTTATCCATCATAACCTTCAACCTATTATATCCCACATGCCCCAGTCGGGCATGGCATAGATCAGCTGTATCATTTTGACGGGTCTTCTTTACATATGCCGATTCAGCCGACATGACATAGACGGAGTCTAGTCTTTGTCCCGTCATAATCGGCTTTTCACATGGCTTTACATTCCGGTATACATTTACATCATTTGGCCCAAACACTACAAAATTACTAGATGAGGTCAATTGTGATACAGACAACAAATTCTTCTTCATACCTGGAACATGGAAGACCTGCTGCAAATGAGCCTCATCTTTGTTGAATCTGGGCACACAAATGGCTTCTCCAACATGAGTGATTGGTAGCCTCGCATTATTTGCCGTAACCACTACTTTGCCGCCTTTGTACTCAGCTAGGCTTGAGAACTTCGACTTGTCGCCCGTCATATGATTCGAACATCCCGAGTCCACGATCCAGTCTCGATCGTAATTGATGACTTCAAGATTTGAATTTGCAATAAGCGTTGTCTCCTCACGATCATCTTTGGAGCTTATTGGGGTACTGCCACTTGCAATATCAGAATTTGGCAGTTTGATATTTTCAATGATTGCCATAGACGCTTGGCAATCCCATTCTTCTTCACTTTCACTTTGGTGACTTGCTGTGGTCACCACATTCCCTTCGCGGGTCTTCTTCTTCGGTAGTCTGCAGTCGCGTGCAAAGTGGCCCTTCTTGCCACAGTTATAACACTCGAGGCTTCGGCGATAGCTTGTCTGTCATCGATCATCAGTGTTAGCTTTTGGAGCTCCCCCTGGTTGGGAACTCTCCCTCCACTGATTAGCTTCAGCGGTCTTCTTCCTTCTTGGCTTCATCGCCGATTTCCCTTTCCGAGTGAAGAGTGCTTGTTCCTCATCTTTCACTGTTACTCCAGCCATTTGTTTGGCTAGAGCTTCTTGATTTGCTAAAAGACTCTCTAACTCTACAAGAGACGGTTGAGTCGGCCATCCCCGAATGGCCGTCATGAACCCGCTATATTCGGGCTTCAATCCCCGTGTGATTATCCGTCTCATCCTAGCTTCGCTGACCCGTGATTCCGGATCAAGCTGAGAGATCTCTTGACAAAGTGTCTTAACTTTCATAAAATATTGATTAATAGTCAGCGTACCTTGAGTGATAGATGCAAGCTCATTCTCCAAAAACTGAAGCCACGCATCATTTGTCTTAGAGAACAGTGCAGCCAACATATCCCATGCCTTTTTCGGAGTGTCAGCATCTCGTATATGCTCTAACAGCTCCTTCTGCACTGTGGTCCTTAAGACAAACATAGCCTTCCCAGCTTTGATTCGCCACTTGCGCAGTGCTTCCGTGTTGTCATTCGTTGGTGCTGTAATGTTAGTGCCGCCAACGACCTCCCATAAGTCTTGGCCTTGAAGATATGCCTCCACACACATACGCCAATAATCATAGTTGTGGTTGTTCAGCTTCTCAATCCGTCCAGTTGCATTCGCGAGATCCGCCATTGTGATTAGTGGGATTCTCGTCGATCTCTACCACCAAGAAGCTCAGTCCCCAAATGATCGGCTTCACAGCGTCGCTTCGCCTTTAGCCGTTGCTCTCAATGGACGGACGGTCCCTGACCTTGTCTGGCTTTGATACCACTTGTAGGGAAGCCCAACTCTAACTTTGATGGACCCAAGACTCAAGACAACACACTTATACAAAATATACCCTTGACTATTTATTAATACAAATTAGATAAATGGGTACATAGCATACATCATACTTGGGTATACACTACTCACATATTACAACACATATTTCATATGCATGGGTACTCACACCAACTACACTATGCTACACCCACCATACAGTACACACCTCACTTGCACTTCTCACTTGCACACTTTTCCTACTTGTTGCACTCAAAGCATGTATCACTCACTACTCTTATGCTGTGTGTGCTTATGAGGCAGCACCATCTATTTATAGGCATGAGTGGAGAGATTGAATGGAGGGAAGGTGTTCCACTTGGCACTTTGTACACCATACAAAGAGGAGGTGAGAAACTTCTAGTAACCAAGCTTCTAGAATAATGTGGATGAGGCTTCTGGATCCTTTCCATGAGTTGCTTGGGATGGATTTTTCTAGAAGCATGTAGAGAAATGAAGAGGAAAGTAGAGAAGGGTGAGAGAACTAAGAAACATCATGATGCTTCTAGAAAGTAACGGAGACTAAGGAACAAGGAGATAGATAGTGGGGCCCAGTGTCGCTTTACATCCTCGCCCGGAAGTCTTGGAACTCGACTGCTCTAATCTAAAGGAATGGGTAGTCGAGAAAGGAGCACTGAAATCTCTCAAAAAAGTCATGCTTGGACCTCATGCTCATTCGAAGACACTTCCCAAACAAGTAGTTCATCTCTTGGAGTGAAAGTGGTTCAAGGAGAAAAGACAAGTGGGAGCACAAATGGATTCTGCAGAAGACCGGGTAATGTACATTTTCAATCTCATTTTATAAGTTGAAATCCTTTTTCCTCTGTGGTTAATTTCAACTGTAGCTAGGTTCCTCTTAATAGCATTCTAGAATGGGACTAAGTATTACATTTTAAAAACTTTTTATTTGGATTAGATTAGATGATGTTTCTTCTCAACTTCATTTTATAAGGTGCGGATTCATGGTTATATATTCACAGCTGATCCTAGTAAATTAATATGGAATTGATTGGGTGATGTAATACCAAATGTAAGGGGCCCTGATCAGGGGTGTTCATGGCCTGGGTCGGTCTGTGCTGAGGCATTTCTAGGCCGAGCCCGACTTGTGACACACGACCGTATCCAGCTTAAGCCCGACTCAGACTGTAAATGCTGGGCCGAGCCCACCCATTTAGTCAACTGGGCCAGGCCAAACCAGGCTTTTATTAGTTGTTTGGGCTTTTTAGCAATTCTGTGGACAGAGTTTTCACTAAATTACAAGTTGGCTGGGTTTTCGGCTTTTTACAACTTAATCCAAGCCCAGGCAAAACATTTTGCAGCCCAAAGCTGGCTGAGCCTCGATTGGACTCGGTGCTGGCCCTACACGGGTCATGAGTACCCATAACCTGATTGGACCCATTCGTGGATGAGGAGGTACACCTAAAAGATTGGACCCATAACCTGATTGGACCCATAACCTGATTGGACCCATTCAAATTTTTGTCTATGTATCTTATTTTAGGGCATGCCTCTCCTAGGTAGGGTCCCACTAGATCAGTCCCATTCTTTATAGATGATTATATGACCCAATCACATTTAGTAGATGATCCTGCTCAACATATCCTTGAAGTCTTATTCAATAAATTTATTCAATAAATTTCTACATTTGTATTGGGTTTTTAAGTAATAGTTTGGCTTTTGTTCCTAAAAGACATTTGACCTAAATGTGGAAGCTATAACCATGATTTGGGAAACAAACATGAATGCAATTGAAAACAAGGGAGGCTGTTGAATATGGTAGTCTTAATTGAGTTGTGTATTGCTTTGTAAGTACTTGTTGAATTTGCTGCATTGTTTGTGCAATGTCACAATCCTATCCCTGAGATGGAACATATAATCCTTTTTTTTTTTTTACCAACATATCCGTTTCATTTGTTACCTGTGAAACACTCCAATGAATTATCATCCAAGTATCTTAGAGTTAGTCCCTTTAGATCACTTTTTTAGACACAGAGTCCAAGATTTTGTATACTTTGAGCTTTTATTAACCAAGTTTACTTGTACTTTTATTTCTTACTGGAGACATTTTAAGACCAACCAGTGGCATGAAATCCATTTCTTTTTCTTCTTGTTTTATAAGTTGTTTGTGGAAACATGTAAAAATAGTTATCGTGTGATTCTAGAATTGTCTGTATTATTGTTAAAAGTATCAACTGATTGTTGTGTTGGTCTTTTCCTTTCTTAATTTCATCAATACAATGTGTATTGGCTTTAGCACAATTTACTCCCATGGGAATCCGTAGGACAAGGAGTATGTGATATCTTATTTCAGGTGTGTTCTCTTTCTAACAAAAACATTCAATTTTTGCTGGCCTCTGTGCCCAGGCTTGTTTTTCATCCCCATTTCTTTCATCCAATCAGTAGGTCTTAGCCGGCAGTTTAAATTTAAGAGTTTTTTGTATATACTGTAAATAGGCCCATGAGGTTTTAGTATTTGTAGATAGGCCCCTGCCTTTTTTTTTTAATACCTTTCATATCCCTAAAATTAATATTCCTAATAAGAATGGGCAGCCACCATGAGATTTGTCTTAGATTTTTACATAAATGACAGCTCCCCCTTACATCCATTAAATAAAATAAGTATATTATTATCTATGAAAATACCATTATTTTATCTCAAGTCCCAATTATTTCTCTCAATAGCTCTTGCTTGCACATGACCAGGGGTGCACCCAGGTACAAGGGCTTAGGGACTGAAGCCCCCACCCATATCTGAGAAAAGTTTTAAAATCCCCCCCCCCCCCCACTCGAATTCTAAAAATTAATATATTTTTTCAATATTTGCCCCTTCCCCCATATTTCTTTTACATAGAGTCAAACACCACTGACCACTCCCCATCGCAAATCCTAAAAATTAATTAATCTTTTTTTTTTTTTTTTTTACATTTGACCGTTCCCCTAATATTTCTTTTACACCATACCCCTATACATGAAGTAGAATCATGTATTTTGAAACTTTCATCAATCCAATGGTGGGTCATGTGTTGATTGGATAAACTATAACCGACTATAAGTGCAAGTGTTGATTGTCGTCATAATCAATTTGGATTTAATAAAATGAGCCTTATATTGATAAGAAAATGAATACAAGTAAGGTTGTTTCCTCCTACTAAGTGCAATTGTTAATGTTACATGCTTTATAAAAAAAAATAAAAAAATTTGAGTACAAGCTTTTGAAATTATACATATAATGATAAAAGAGATGGACAAAAGTGTTATTTCGCATTAAAAACCTATGGTGGTTGGAAAACTATTGATTTTGGGGACACGGAAGATATTAAAATCAAAATGTAGGAGCTTACTTGCAAATACTAAAACCTCAGGGGCTTATTTACAAATCGTAGAAACCTTAGCGGGGTATATACAAAAATCTCTAAATTTAATGACATTGACTTTTGCAGCACCTATTTTTATGGCTTTTAAATACTCATTGTAACAATTCTCTTACTTAAAAACTCATTTAACAACTCACATGATTTGTTTTCCTCTTTTTTTATAGCAGATTTGGAGCAATACTAATCCAATCATATATATTACTTTTCATATGGGTGAATTGGCGGAAATTATTGATAGGGCCTACTTATGGAAAATCCAAATCGATCAAAATAAATAACCCATCTATTTTTAGATAGTCGAGCAAGTCAAATATGAGTCGATCTACTATTAGATTGAACTCAATCACTTCTGTGCTTTTGTTAGGAGTAATTTAATTTGGCCTCACCATCATGCATCGGTGTTGATTTATCTTGAGGATTTCCAGGACTATGGTTGTTACAATTGACTGACTTAAGTTGTAATTAATTTCGAATGGAAAGGCAAGCTTGCTTTGACTGGATGATACATGGGATAGAAATGTCCCTTTTTGAGAGGACATTTTATAAAATTCCGCCCTTTTTCTCTAGCTCTTTTTATCTATCTATATGTATATATCATAAAAAGAATCTCTGTTTTTTTTTTTTTCTTATTGAGAATGTCTGTTTTTTATTGCCTTTCAACTTTCAAGGGTAGTGTCTTAGTGTGAATGGATAACATAATAGAATATAATGGGAAAATTAAGTTACAATAGTGTCTTAGTGTGAATGGAAAACATAATAGAAAATAATGGGAGCTCAAATTAAGTTACAATATATTTTAGGATTTAGACTATAATAGATGTTCGGTGGTATTATTGAAGGAGAATGTTCTCCTATGAGCAAATTGCATATTGGTTATATGAAGTTCAGTTCATGGGGACCGCTAAGATGAATGCCTATCAATGGGAGGAGGTCAGATAGAAAGGTCTTCTTAATGGACAATGGAGAACAAAAAAAATCTACCCAACCAGATTATCCTAGCCCTTGACTAAACATCTTCAAAGCTTAGTGGCATTTTAACCGTAGATTTTATTTTATAAATTCAATCCAACGGTTAATGTAAAATTAGGCCACATGCCAGATCTTAAAATGGAAACAATATCAAAGGGGTTGCGTGTTGCACTGATTTAAGGTGGGACCAAGTGCGCGCCATAGAGCTAGAGTGCACGTGCAGCTCCTTGTAAGAGAATGTGGGAGTCCAATAACCCGCATTGGCTTAATGAATTGTATTATCTTCTCCACAATGTCCCGTCCGTAACTTTAAATCTAAAGATCTAGAAAATTAATTGTACGCTTGGTGTTTTTCTTCAAAAGCAAAATGGTTAATCTTAAAATGATGGTTAGAGCATATCAACTGTTAGAAATTGAATGATTAATCTTCCTAAAAAGTTGTTGTCCACCATCATCCAACGGAAAATAATTACAGCATATGATAGAATTTTATGTTAGTGGCTTAGTGCTCATATATAGAATATTATGTTAGTGCTCAACTGCTCATAGATCTTCTTCTTTCAACTTCTAGATCTTTACCCCCACTTCCTAAACAAATATTTACATTTCCCAAGGAAAGTATTTCAAAGAAAAGCAAACATGTACCAGAAAATAAGATGGTCAAGGAAGCCAATGGGGAAAATATATGTATAACTGGGTTGTCTTGTGTTAAGTAATTTAATAGCCCCATTAATTCCTAAGAATATCTTACATTCTTGGGTCTCGGCATGCATTTTGTAAAAGTCCAAACAATATATTCTCAGTAAAAAGCATCTTGTGAGCAAATTACTTATCAGAAAAGGAACATAAAACTTGCAATATAGACAACCTAATCCATGTATAGTGTAAATATATTTCTAAGATGTTCTACGCACCTAAAAATGAGGTGTTTATATCCCACTTTCTTATAAAAACCTTTATATTAGAAGTATTCAAATATATGTGGTATAAATGCATAATATAAATGTCAACAAATCTAAATATTGTAAGATTTCATTATCATAGAACAAAATAGTGTTATTTTATTTTAGAGAAAATTGCCTAAAAATTGACCTTAGATGGCCACTAAATGAAAAAGCCTCTAGTAATTCAAATGATACGAAGGTGGTCCCCTAAGATCACTTTCGTTTATATATATATATATATATATATATATATATATATATATATTGAAGTTTTCATTTGGCGATGACGTCGTCGTTGGTTTAAACCTTACAAACCCCCCAAACTCCTATTTTTTCTTTCTTCCTCCCCATCGTTTTCCCCCGTATCGTGATTTTGTTGCCTCCTTCTTCCTCAACAATTTGCAACATAATCTCAGAGGTTGTTTTTCAACCTGTTTTGGATTGAAGCATCATATCATGTGGAGGTATTCTTTTTGTCATCTACCCATTGTTTGTTTTTCAAAACAACGATTCTTGTGGGCTTTTTTAATCTTCTTTTAATTTTCTTCAACCAATTTCCAATATAGCATCGTAAAATTATTAATATTAATGCACTGCACGTGTTTTTTGCAATGAATTAACCCATTAATTAGTCCCTCCATTTTTCCCTTCTTGACTGGGCTTCTGAATGATATAGTAGTAGTGTACATAACCCTGTTGGGTTTTTCAGAAGGATATGTGGTCAGAAGCCATGATTGAATCATGTCATTGCATCTTTTCCATGGTAAATGACTAGAAGAAGCAGCTAATGGTGTAGTTGAGCGTACTATAAACAAAATAACTTCTTTTTTTTTTTTTTTGTACTCTTATTTTTTAAGGAATTAACGAATGATGCCTCCCAAATAATACAAGACATCCCAATTTATGTTTAGAGATCCATTGAAATGCAACAAATAATGCCCCCATTGAGAATTTTCCCACCACAACCACTTTTAATTGTGTATAAGCCATAGAGAGGGCTCCTAAGAAAAATAAAAAAAAATGATTTCCTTTAAACAATTTTTGGGCCATGAGAAAAGGATATAATCAACTCAAACCATGTGAACGGAATCATCAAAAGTTGGAATGGTGAAGTGAACTCCCTGAAGCTAAGTTTGGTGGACTCCAAAGCATAGTTATTAATTTCGTTTCGTTTCGGCCGAAATGACCAAAAATTTTCGTTTCAGTCAAGCGGCCGAAACGAAATTTCGGCCCAAACTTTTCGGTTTGAATTTCGGTCAATATCGGCCGAAATTCAGGATTTCGGCCGAAATGTGACTTTTCGGCCGAAATGAAATTTTACATAATTAATTTTTTTTAACTTTTTTTTACACATATATTTTGTATTTCTTATATTTTCACAAAATATAATTCCAAAAAAATTAGTATAATGGATTAAATCTATATTTATTACTTTTTCTATTTTTTTTACTTATATATGTATATATATTATGTTATATTTTCCCCGAAATGTAATTCCGAAAAGTTTCACCGAAATTCTGAATCGGGCGAAACTTTTCATTTTGTATGCCAGAGCGAAATGAGGTCCGAAATGATATTAACAACTACGCTCCAAAGTCCAAACCATAATGAAATAGGACTTTTCAATGGAACATATCATTTCCCAATAAACCTTCGATATTGATGATAACATATCCCAATTCCTTTACAACTTGCTCAGCTTCAAGCCTATAAATTCATCAATTGAATCCCTTCAATGACCCACCAATTTTCCTACTTCTGAATGCCCCATAAGATGATAAATAAAACAAGCAAGCATCGTTAATAGGAAAAAAAAAAAAAAGCAATATAAAAAGGGCAAAAAAAAAAAAAAAAACCTAAAAAATGTCGTCCTTTTCTTTAAAAGAAAACCCGGTCATCTCACCCTCAACACCACACATATCAAAGAAAATATGGTTTCTTTGAATCATGTACTGCGCGTGCACATCATAGTAGATCTAATGATTTTTTTTTTTCAAACTAAGATCAGCGTTGACGTTGTTGCCCAAACGTTTATGAACTCTTGTGAGCATCTTGTGAGCAAATTGCTTATCAGTAAAGAAACATAAAACTTGCAATATAGACAATCGAGTAAGCAGATCGCAACAGTTTCAAGAGAAACCTAATCCAACGTATAGTGTAAATCTATTTCTAAGATTTTCTACACACTTAAAAACAAGATGTGTATATCTCACTTTCTTATAAAAGCTTTCATATTAGAAATATTCAAATATATGTGGTATAAATGCATAATATAACGATCAACAAATCTAAATGTTGTAAGATTTCATTATCATAGAACAAAATAGTGCGATATTATTATATTGTGTGAATTGTGGTGATTTCCACAAACTTCAATATACCTGTGAAGTAATTCCAGGGGGTAGCTCAGTTGGTCTAAGACCATGGTTTACACCCGAATGTTGTAGGTTCGAAACTGTACTACCACACTAGGGCTACAGGGGAGTTTTACTCGGCTTCCCTCTGGGCCTAGAGGGATTAGTCCAGCTCAAAGGATTAGAAACCCTTTGATAGCAAAAAAAAAAAAAAAAACTGTGAAGTATTTGGCAATTTATATATATATAAAAAAAAAACTCATAAGATGCTATACCAAATAAGAAATGGAGAGAGTAATCAATTGACCCAATTCAAGCCCACTAATTAGTAATCATACGTGTTAATAATCATGGTAGGACTTATCTCCATTACTAAAAAAATAATAGAATTAAATGTTAAAACCATGACACCCAACTTCCAAGCAATATTGCTTAATTAAGGTAGGTCCACCAAACATTGGTAACCATAATATAATACATTTAATGATGATTATCACAAATGACCCTATCTAATTTTTTTTTAAACCTTATTAAATATTACACATCATTGATGAATCCATCTATGAGAAGTCATTGTGGGACCCAATTGATGTTTGTAGTCATATTAACACTAGGGGAGCTATCAAATAGTTGGACCCATTTAATAATGGTAAATTTATAATTGTAATCACACAATTTAATCTTGGTAATCAGTATGGGATCGGCTAATTTTGGTAGTATGGAACCCACCTAATATTGGCAATCACGATGAAAGCCCCTCAAGTCTGTATGACATTTGTAGGACCCACCTCATATTGATAATCAAGAAGGGTTATGTACGTAATCTCGATATGTCTATAGGACCATACATTAAATTTCTATGTACTATAGGGCCAATCTAATATTAGGAGTCATAGTTGCACTCCCATAAGAATTATCATTGGAGACTGTAGGTACAATCCTAATCACTGCATGGACTTAACGTGAGCTTAAGTTATTACTTTCGAACTCGTGAAAAAACAAGTGAATGGAAATTTGGTCCAAAAGAAAGGGACCAATGCAGGAGAGAATTGATTTGGGTAATACTTGGATTTGAGGGCCAATTTCGAGTTCCAGGAATATTTGATGCCTTTTGTCGTAAAAATCCCTTAAAAGTATTATACCTCAATATCTTACTTGGGTCAACTATTCAAAAGGTTTCTAATCTAGATTGGAAAAGAGCCCTGCTACACAGCCAAGATTTTATCTCGGGCTGTGGCACGGCTCCCATGGGACAAAAATCCCGCGCTGTGTAGACTTTTTGATAGGAAAAAGATTGGGTCTCAAAAGTAATTGTGCCCTGGTAACCGATGGTCTTGCAACTTTTGACTTTTCTCTCAAGAACGATCCAAGGTGGTTGTTATCAATGACTTTTCTTTCAAACTTTTGATGCTAGGCCATTGTGATAAGGTTTTTGTGGAGCTGGTTTAGGTACCTCCATTTTGTTTACTGGCCTTAGCTCAGACCAAAAATTAGGTGATTGGAACGATCCAAGGTGGTTGTTATCAATGACTTTTCTTTCAAACTTTTGATGCTAGCCCATTGTGATAAGGTTTCCGTGGAGCTGGTTTAGGTACCTCCTTTTTGTTTACTGGCCTTTGCTCAGACCAATAATTATGTGATTGGAACGTTCCAAGGTGGATCCAAGGTGCATGGGCCGCGTTGACCCCACTGAGATTTAAAAAATTATTATCAAAAAAATTTCTTTAATGAATTGAATTTATGTGAAGATTTTGACCGACCGGATTGCCTAAATTAATGGGTCATCTGTCTATCAAAAGAAAAAATAATAATCGGCCCAACTTTTGTTTTTTAAAGAGAATTTCCTTTTTAGACATTTTGTCATTAATTCTTTATTTACCCTAACTTAACCTCTAAATACGGTATTCTCCCCATATTAGGAGAAAACCTTAACATTTATATTTGGACATATAGACTCCCAGCCCTAGCCGAGCAGCAGAAAAAAAAAAAAAAAGAATTATCGAATTGTTTGAAAATTTATGTTTATTTTTGTTTGAGAATTCACTGTTATCTTTGTCGAATTGTCGGAAATAGATTATTTAAAAATTTTATATTATATTTGTTGGATTATCAAAAGTAGATGACAGATGTTGATAAAGGAAAAAACAAATTTATTCAATTGTGGAAAATAAGTCTTTTGCTGACCCCACTAACTCGACTTCCTGGAGCCGCCACTACCAATGTGGTTGTTATCAATGACTCTTCTTTCAAACTTTTGATGCTAGGCCATTGTGATAAGGTTTTTGTGGAGCTGGTTTAGGTACCTCCATTTGTTTACTGGCCTCAGCTCAGACCAATAATTATGTGATGGGAACCATCCAAGGTGGTTGTCATCAATGACTTTTCTTTCAAACTTTCGATGCTCAGGCCATTGTGATAAGGTTTTCGTGGAGCTGGTTTAGGTACTCCCATAAGAATCATGCATGGAGACTGTAGGTACAATCCTAATCGTTGCATGGACCTAACGTGAGCATGAGATGTTACTTTTGAACTTGTGAAAAAAATAAGTGAAGGGAAATTTGGTCTAAAAAAAGGGGACCGATAAATTGCGGGAGAGAATTAATTTGGGTAATACTTGGATCTAAGGGTCAAGTTCGAGGTCTAGGAACATTTGGCGCATTTTGTCGTAAGAATCCCTAAAAAGTATTATACCTCAGTATCTTACTTGGGTCAAGTATTCAAAAGGTTTCTAGTCTAGATTGGAAAAATAGCTCCCAATCAAGGGAAATTCTATATGCACTCATTTTTTTTTCGAGCACACCCACCTTTAAAAAAAAATAATCACTGTTCATAAAGAAATATGAGTGTGCTCAGCAAAATGTGTGGGTGCATTTAGAATTTCCCCCATTCAAATTAACTGCCTTTTGTCTTTTTATAGTTTTTGATTCTTAGTTTAATTCATATTTTCTTACATTATGTGGCTATAACTTTTTTAAATATAATTGTACCCCACTACTGGATTTCTAATTTTTTTGCTTTATTCTTTGATTAATTATTTACTCATTACTAATTTGCAGTAAACGAATAATGTCTGTATCCTCCGAGGCTCTGGAGTCTGGACTCACTTGAAGTTTCAAGTTTAGCTAAGTAAAGAGTAAATACCATCATCAAATGGTTTAAATCCCTGCTCTGTCATTTATCCTTGGCACTGTGTGCGAGGAGTATGCCCGTGACCATCTAAATTATTTCAATTGTTATATTGATTTGTTATGAGTGGGCCCTTCTGAGAACCTTCAATAATTTCCATCGAGTCTGAACATTGGAAGATCAAACCAAGGAAAATCCCATCACCTGGACCGCTGGCACCCACTTTGGATAAATGTTGAGGTGGGCCCAGAAAACGTGGTTCTCATGGACTGCTTTTTTTATTTTTGTTTTTTTGCGCCAGAGGAAGGAGGCTGCTTTTGAGTAGGGGCACCAATACTCAATTCTGAATCTGACGTGGTCACGTGGGAATGTGGGGTAAAGTACTAATGCTCTGGCACCCAATGGTCTGGCAACTTTTGGATTTTCTTTCAAACTTTTGATGCTTAGGCCATTGTGAAAAGATTTTAGGTACCTCCTCTTTTTTTTTTTTTTTTTCACTGGCCTCAGTTCAGAGTTCAGACCAATAACATTGGGGGCAAATTACAAAATGTGGGCCTAAGTTTTTGTCAATTTTCAAAATAGGAAAAATTTAAAGTTACATTTCAAAATGGGCCGCACGTTTATCGAATGGATTTCAATTTAGGACAACCGGAGGCCAAAATGGGTGCTGGCCAGCCACTTGCCTCCTTTTCTTTCTAAAAACCCAAAAATGCCTTTTATCTAGGGTTGATTTGGCACTTCACTGGTATAATAACATTTAAATAAAACTTTTATTTTTTAGATAATATGTCACATTTAAAGTATTTTTATTTAAAATTTAGGGGATTTAACGGGAAAAACCCTCCTATACAAGTATTTCTTTAATTTAGCCTCAATAAAAATGGGTAGACGGAATGAGCCCTAAATGTACATTTCTCTTTATTTTTTTGTCTTTTAGCGTTATAGTCGATATCGACTATCCCTGCATATCTACTAAAGACTGAAACCTCTTTATTCGTCATCCGTCTTCTTCCTCTTTTCCCCATTTTCCACTTTTTATTCTCTATGGTCGTTGTCTACACCCTCCTCATTCCCATTCAATGTTTGTTGGAATTCAATGGAGACATTCTTTTCACAAATAAGTTAAAAGAAGTCAAATCTTGAATTTTTCAGATTCGAAGAAAAAGATGATTGCTTTTGAAAATGGAGATTGGGTTACAGGAGAAGAGCTGTTGTTTTGGAAGGGGCGTGAGGAAGATGTGATTGGAATTGCGACATGGGGTTTTTGGGGGTGAATAGAAGTCGAAAAGAGGGGATTTGGTTGGGTTTGAATCGAACAAGGGTAAAAGGTAAGGAATTTTACAGGCATTACTTGGAAAGTTGAGATTTTGGGAGATGGGTTTTCATCTTTTGGGCTGTAGCTGAGTTTGGGCTACTAGTATTTTAAGCTGACAGCATTTTTCATGGATATAGTTATGGAAAATGAAAGACTCTTATTTTCTTTCATAGGCTCGTGGAGATGCGGTTTTCCCATTGCAAAGAGATGTAAGGAATCAAGTGGAAAGAGGAATGGAATGCAAGTTCGGAGTCCTTAAACCAATCATTTTACTATATCCATATCCATATCAAGCTGGAGGATTTTTTAAAATAAAGTCCTTGAGAGAGAGAAGTAAGAAACTTAGAAAAGACCTAGAAGAGAAATACAGTGGAATCTTGTAAGAAGTTTGGAGAAGCAATGAGCCACAAATCTGTATTGTGGTAGTTTCCATGAAGGTGTTCGATGAAATGACAAAGAGAAAGGATAATGAAATTTCACGCTCATTTCTCTTATTTTTCTCATGGGAAAGAAGTTTGCTGCTGTTGTGGGGTTTGTCCTTTCTTGATTTTGCTCATTAGGAGATATTGGAGGAGAGGAATTAGAGAACATGGGTGGGGTTTTAATTTCTTCATTTTTGTAATTTCCAAACATATTTCATGTATATATTTTTTGAAATGTAAGGTCAAGACACAATGAATTTGTAATGTTGTGAATTGTTTCCCCTATCTGAGATGTTAGAAATGTGTTTGAAATGTCTGAACTCTTGAGCTTTTGAAATGTCTAAGTGAAGGGTCGAAACATCCCCAGCAAAACTCTCTACTATGACATCCAATGATGAAATTGGTATTGGTTGAATTGGTGGAAGCATTTTTGGAAGGGTGATGCAAGAGTCAATGTGAACTCCTTTTTTGTTAGTGTTAATATTTGGTGTTAATGTGATAGAAGATGCAGCCATTCTGGACAGTGTACAATCTACTGAAGCATTTTTTGGAAGGGGGATGCAAGAGTCAATGTGAACTCCTTTTTTATTGGTATTAATATTTGGTGTTAATGTGATAGAAGATGCAGCTATTATGGACAGTGTACAGTCTACTGAAGCATTTTTTGGAAGAGGGATGCAAGAGTTAATGTGAACTCCTCTTTGGTTGGTGTTAGTATTTGGTGTTAATGTGATTGAAGATGTAGCCGTTTGGACAATGTAATCTCCACATGGAAGAGATTTTTCGGAAGGGGGATGCACGTGTTAATGTCATCATGTCCATTTTTATTGGTGTTAATATTTGCTGTTAATGTGATTGATAGAAGATGTAGTTGTGATGGGCTTGCACATTTTGTTGAAGCATTTTTTGGAAGGGCACAAGTGTTAAACACACTTTTCCCTTTTTGTAAGGATCACCCTTTTTTTGGGGTTATATGTTGTTGAGAACTTATCTATAATAATATAATGGTTGTTTGTATTGTCCCGTTAATGATTTTTTATTTTTTCCACTTTTGTTATTGAAAATGATGAGTAAACCCCATCTAAAACTACACTTAGTAAGTTATAGTATTATAACATAGTCGATATCGACTATGACTGTGTTTTTTATGTTTCAGTTAAATAGTCGATATCGACAATGACAATAGTCGATATCGACTGTGACTGTGTTTTTTATATTTCAGCTAAATAGTCGATATCGACAGTGACAATAGTCGATATCGACTATGACTATGTTTTTTATGTTTCAGCTAAATAGTCGATATCGACTATGACTGTGTTTTTTAGGCTTCAGTTAAATGGTCGATATCGACTATTGGTCATGTTAAATAAACCAAAGAATGATACATTTCATGTACTAAACATTGTTTTGAATACATTGGTACATTCCATTCACACATTCAATTAACAACCATACATTAACAAACCATTCAATTTCAAATAATGGTATATGAAGTTCCACAACATAAATCCAACTGCCCAAAACCATAAAAGTTCCACAACCACTGTCCACAAGTTCTACAATTTAAATTACGAAGTAAAGAAAGTAAGTATCTATGTTTGGCCTCTCATTCTACTGCCCAAAAAAACCTTCACAAAACTTCTTCTAACCAACTAAGAAAATTCTATCAAACTAGTAGGTTTAACAACTCAGGAATATTCAACCTACTAGCATTCACTTGTCAACTTCTTTTGAATAACTCAATAACAATTCTGCTACGGAAGTAAGGGATGTCAGACTGTGTAAATGTGATAGGACGGTAGTGAACACAATACTCCGCGAATGCCACAGTGAAAACTCCGCAGTCATTACAATTGCCTTGACGAGGAATGTCTTCCTTGAACAGGATAGTCCATGAAAATGGATTCGTCCAGTGCTTTATTTAAATCGTTGCTGGATACCATGGTACAAATACTGGCTAGTTCATCCTCTCTACATGAAAGAGATGTTTGTTAATAAAACACAATGCTACAGATATTAATGAAGATGGGTATTACATGAAAGTAATGGGGAAAACCTTAGTATATAGTTTTGGTGGGGAATGTTTCATCCGACGCATTTCGCAACTTCCACCAATTTAGCCAATACCAATTTCATCCTTGAACGTCATAGTTGAGAGTTTTGGTGGGGAAGGTTTAAGTCATTCACTCAGACATTTCAAAAGTTCAAGAGCTCGGACATCTCAAACACATTTCAAATATCTCAAATAGAGGGAAACCAGTCACAACATTACAAGTTCATTGTGTCTTGACCTTACATTTCAAAATATATATAAATGAAATCTGTTTAAATATTACAAAAATCAAGGAATGAAAACCCCACCCATGTTCTCTAATTCATCTCCTCCAATATCTCCTAGTTAGCAAAATCAATGAATGACAAACCCCACAACAACAGCATACTAATTTCCCATGAGAAAAATAAGAGAAAGGAGCATGAAATTTCATTATCAGCATGAAATTTCATTATCCTTTCTCTTCATCATTTCATCGAACACCTTTATGGAAACTACCCCAATATAGATTTGTGACTCATTGCTTCTCCAAATTTCTTACAAGATTCTACTGTATTTCTCCTATAGGTCTTCTCCAAATTTCGTACTTCTATCTCTCAAGGGCTTTATTTTGAAAACCCCTCCAGCTTGATATTGATATAGTTAAATGATCGGTTTAAGGGCTCCGAACTTGCATTCCATTCCTCTTTCCACTTGATTCCTTACATCTTTTTGCAATGGAAAAAACGCATCTCTACGAGCCTCTGAAAGAAAACAAGAGCTTAAATACTAGTAGCTCAAACTCAGCTCCGGCCCAAAAGATGAAAACCCATCTCCCAAAATCCCAACTTTCTAAGTAATGTCTGTAAAAATCATTACCTTTTACCCTTTTTCGATTCAAATCCAACAAAATCTCCCATTTTCGACTTCCATTCACCCCCCAAAACCCCATGTCGCAATTCCAATCCCATCTTCCTCAACGCCCCTTCTAAAACAGCAGCTCTTCTCCTGCAACCCAATCTCTGTTTTCAAAAGCAATTATCTTCTTCTTCGAATTTGAAAATCTCTTAACTCATTTGTGAAAAGGATGTCCCCATTAAGTTCCAACCAACACTGAATGGGGATGAGGAGGTGTAGACAACGACAATGGAAAATAGAAAGGGGTAAAGGGGGAAAAGAGGAGGAAGACGAATGGTGAATAAAGGGGTTTTGATCTTTAGTATATATGCAGGGATGATCGATATCGACTATAGCGCTAAAAGACAAAAAAAGAAAGAAAAATGTACATTTAGGGCTCATTCTGTCTGCTCATTTTTATTGGGGCCAAATTAAAGAAATGCCTGTGTAGAAGGGTTTTTCCTGTTAAATCCCCTAAAATTTAATATATGTCACAGAAAGCAACCGCTTATCCACTAAAATACAAAAAAAAAACACTTTACTTTACAAAACTTGCCTGGCTTTAAGTTGAAAAGAAGAAAAAGAATTAGAGGGCTTGTTTCCTTTTCAGCGTCACCTTTCCTTTTCCCTCTTTCTTCTTCCATGTTTTAATGACTATGAATCGTCTAGCACTCGGATTATGATTCAATCTGACGGCCATGAGAACCCAGAGCTCGTCTACCTGCCTAGAACCCCAGAAAAAAAAAAGGAAACCGAAATCTAAGAATCCAAAAAAAAAAAAAAATCTGAGCCAAAATAAGTTAGGTGCAGATTCTAAAACACATAAGTTTCATAATGTATGAGAGCTGCCATTGGTGATAATAGAAGAGATCATGTCATCACAAAAATCCTATGCAGGACGTAGCCTGGTCTCTATCCTGTTGGTGGTGGGTCTAATTCTATCAGCAGCAGCTGCCAATGGGTCCCTTAGAAACAAAGACCTTGCGGTTGCGCCTTGAAGAGATGCAGTCCACCCTTTATTTTGCCTTCGTTATGCTGATTAGAATGCTGAATGACAGACAGTATACCATGCAATATTACTTTCTTGATGCCGAATGACCGGATGCTATCAAATATTTCATTGCCTGAGAATGCCTTCTCAGAATTCCTGATGAGGAATTCCATCCCTATGCCATTGCTCTTTGATTACCTGTACCACTCCCCCACTGGATCCATCATCCCTACTAATGAGCCAAGATTCATTCTGTCGAATATTTCCCCCATTTTCTCTTTTTGCTGAGATTTTGCAACTCAAACCCTTAGTAACGGCACTTCTGGGTTAAAAAAAAATAGGAGAGAAAATTGGCCGGATATCCTGATTTGAAATCTATTCGAAAAACTTAAAGACTTATTATTTTGAAATGTGGCTCTAATTTTGTTCCGTTTTGTAATCTGTCAGAAACTTAGGTCCCATTTAATAATTTTCCATGAGATTGGAATGATCCAGGGTGGTTGTCATCAATGACTTTAGTGGACAATGAATGATGCGCTGGTTTGTAGAACCAAAGAATTACCCAATTAAATACAAAGGTTTATGTACCTGTTTGGACGGTAGATTGGGACCTGGACTGAGACCTCATTTAATGATTTTGGGCCAACATTGACTGATCGAACAATTAATAAGAACTTTTGTTAAATCTAAGCCAAAGGTGAAACCCATGACAAGATCAATCAAAAAGGTTGTCAATGAGCTCAGCCAGCTTGGCTCGGGCTCAAGCTTGGCTCACCTAAAAAACTCCGAGCTCATGCTGGCTCAATTAGCTCAAGAGCCAAAACAGAGCAGAACAGGGGAAGAAAATGAAAGTACTAAATGCATGCAGAGTATATGGAAATTAAGAAAAAGCAGTGAAGCAATGAATCAAAAATAAAGTCTCAAGCACACATAAAACGAACTGCAAGCAACCATCATTCTACCCCTGGGAATTTGAACGAGTTGATGAGACAGAAAAGAAGAGATGGCTTCCGAGGCTGTGGTTTCCTTTGTTGTAGGAAAACTCGGTGATCTTCTCATTGAAGAAGCACGGCTCCTCTATGATGTGCGTGATCAATTTGAATGGATTGTAGGAGAATTGAGACGTATGCAATGCTTTCTGAAAGATGCCGATGCAAAACAGAAGGAAGATGAGAGAGTCAGGAATTGGGTGAAAGAAATAAGAGACGTTTCTTATGACGCCGAAGATGTTATCGACACCTTCATCCTCACTCAAACTGCTCAGGCTTCCCGGAGGACGAGACGAAGGCCTTTTCTCTCTCTTAAACGGTACGTTTGCATTGTCAGTGAGCTGGCAACTCGCCACAGGGTCGCTAAGAAGATTCAACACATTAAGATGAAGATCGGCGACATCTCAAGCAGTTTGCACACTTACGGCATAAGAGATATCAACGATGGAGGGCAAGAGACACGTTTGAACATCCGTAGGCGGTCTTATGCCTTGTATGAAGAACCAGATCTTACTGGTATGCAAGAAAGCATGAAAACTCTCAAGGAGCAGCTTATCAACAAGGAGGCAAGGCGCTGCGTGATTTCTATAGTCGGCATGGGCGGTTCAGGTAAGACCACTCTCACCAAAGAAGTTTATCATGATGTCAGAGAGAATTTTGATTGTCATGCTTTCATATACCTCTCTCAACAATATGGAATAAGAGATGTCTTGATACGCATTATAGAATGTGTAATGAGACTCTCTCCAGACGAGATGCAGAAATCAAACGAGGACTTGACCGAAAGGCTTCGAGATCACTTGAGCAAGAAGAGATATTTGGTAGTAATTGATGATATATGGACAAAGGAAGCATGGGACCAACTAAAATTCATTCTACCAGATGGTTTGAACAAAAGTAG
This sequence comes from Camphora micrantha, assembly GCA_003546025.1. Classification (NCBI taxonomy): domain Eukaryota; kingdom Viridiplantae; phylum Streptophyta; class Magnoliopsida; order Laurales; family Lauraceae; genus Camphora; species Camphora micrantha. Next base: position 54,904,779 of record QPKB01000002.1, on the reverse strand, counting down.
AGTAATGCTTACCACTCGCAACAAAGAGGTAGCTTTATATGCTGACCGATCGAGCCAACCCCATTATATTCGCCTTCTTAATGAGGATGAGAGTTGGGAATTGTTCCACAAGAAGATCTTTCCGATAGGAGTTGTTTTCCCTCTGGAGTTGATGGAAACTGGGAGAAAAATCCTTGAAAAGTGTTGCGGCTTACCACTGGCAATTGTTGTTTTAGGAGGCCTCTTATCAAGAAGAGACATGACATTTAGTGCATGGACTCGAGTTCTCAATAGTGTGACTTGGCATCTTGCTGAAGACTCAAATCGGTGCATGGAAATATTGGCTTTAAGTTACTACGATTTACCTCATTACCTGAAACCATGCTTTCTATATCTCGGTCTTTTCCCAGAAGACTATGAGATTAAGTCCAAGGAACTAATCCAGTTGTGGGTTGCTGAGGGTTTCATTCAAGAGAGAGGTAATGAGATGAAGGAGGATGTGGCAGAGGACTACTTAGAGGAATTGATTGGCAGGAGCATGATTCAAGTGGCACGCAAGAGGTCTAATGGATCTGTTAGCACATGCCGCATCCACGATCTTTTGCGTGACCTCTCCATGTCTGAAGCTAGACAAGTCAATTTCTTTGGAATATACGGTGATAATGACGCTACTTCATCTTCATCTAGTCTGCGACGAGTAGCACTCCATCGCAATGTGGATGAGCACGAAATTATAAATTGTTCAGCCGCAACCCTTCGTTCCATGTTATGCTTCTCCGATTCTTCATTTCGTTTGTCAAGACTGCTTAATAGAGGTGGCAAATTGCTGCGGGTATTGCACGTAGATATCGCTTACCTTCAAGGAAATAATTTACCAAATGAAATTGGAGAAGAAGTACATTTGAGGTATTTGAGAGTTGATGGAATCCGATCTCTTCCATCTTCTCTCAAAAGACTCTCTAACCTTCAAGTTATAATATTGTCACGTGGTGGCACCTTACCAAGTGCAATTTGGGATTTGGAGAGACTGAGACATCTATATGCATATCAATGGGATATTGATGGGCATCCACGACTCAATAATTTCAAAAACCTCCAAACATTATGCTTGGAAGCCGGTAGTTGGATAGAAGATGGCTTAGACAAGCTAACCAATATTAGAAAATTGGGAGTAACGGGAGATCTAAGTTCACACCACAAGGCATTATCTGATGCCATTGAGAAATGGTGCGAACTCCGATCACTTACATTGTATAATTCGTCCTCAATCCCACCATTTGTGTCATTTGCACATCATCAAAATCTTTACAAGATGCTTTTGGAAGATAGTCCGATAGAGAATCTACCGAAGATGCCTCCACATCTTGCCAAATTGAGTCTGTGTGAAACCCAGTTAAAGCAAAATGCCATTGAAATACTAGAGAAGCTGCAAAACCTTCGGATTCTCTATTTGAAAAGCAATTCTTATTATAGTGAGAAAATGATCTGTTCTTCAGGAGGATTTCCTCAACTGGAATACTTGTTGCTCTACTGCAATGATCTAAAGGACTGGACAGTTGAGAAAGGAGCAATGGAATCTCTGAAAAAAGTCGAACTCTCTGATTGCAGGCACTGGACAGTTAAGGAAGGAGCAATGAAATCTCTCGAAGAAGTCAAACTCTTTAATTGCAGTCACTGGACAGTTGAGGAAGGAGCAATGCAATTCCTCAAAGAAGTCAAACTCAGCAGTTGCGATAATTTAAGGGCTGATGTTCCCAAGCACGTACAAGATCTCTTGGAGCACTGAAAGCAGTTCCAGGAAGGAGACAGGCGGAGCACAAATGGATTCTACAGAAGGCCAGGTAATTTACATTTCCGATGTCATTTTTTAAGTTGAGATTTTTTTTTTTAATCTGTGACTTCAACAGTAGCCAGATAGCTCTCTATAGCTAGCATTCTAGAATGGGATATGTGGTAAAAGGGCCAGGTAATAATGTATAAGTAGTACATTTGAAAACCATTTTATTTGGATTGGATAATTTTTCTTCTTCTATATTTTCATTTCGTAAGGTGCGGATTCATGGTTATATATATATATATATATATATATTCACAGCCGATCCTAGTAAATTAATATGGAATTGATTGGGTGATGTAATAGTAATGCCATATGTAACGGCCCTGATCACTCTGGGCTAAGTCATTTCTAGGCCCAGCCCGACTTTACACACACAGGCCTCTAGACAGCCTAAGCCTGACTCTGGCTGTAAATTGCTTTCCCAAGGCCAGGAAAAACGAGTCTTTTTTATTATTCGTCGGACAAAATTATCACTAAACTACAAGTTGGCAGGGTTTTGGGCTTTTTATAACTTAACCCAAGCCTGAGCAAAACATTTCACTGCCCAGAGCTGGCTGGCCTTGGATTGGACTCGGCTGGCCCAGCCCGGCACCATGAACACCTGATTGGACCCATTCGTTGATGAGGTACACCTAAAAGATTTTCTTTATTTTCGTATTCTTGTCATTCAAATTTCTGCCTATAAGTACACAACTTGGATCATCATATTTTAGGGCATGCCCCTCCTATGGTAGGGTCCCACTACATCAGTCATTTTCAAAATGACCTTTTTCTTGGGCTCAAAAGTCTTATTACACAAATACATTTGAATTTGGTTTTTAAGTAATAGTTAGACTTTTGTTCCGAAAGAACATTTGACCTAAATGTGGAAGTTATAACCATGATTTGGGAAACGAACGTGAATGCAATTGAAAACAAGGTAGGTTGTTGAATATGGGAGTCTAAATTGAGTTGTCTATTGCAATCTAAGTGCTTGTTGAATTTATTGTATCATTTGTATAATCTCACAATCTTTTCCAACAAAAAAAAAAAAATCTCAAAATCTTATCTTTGATACGGAACATATAATCCTATATTTTTCAACATATCTGTTTCATTTGTTATTTGTAAAGTACCCCAATGAATTATTATCCAAGTTAAGGCTGCACAAAAAATCCGGCGTCATTGTAAAACCGGACCGAACCGCCCGACCGACATAACAAGGCGGTTCGGATTGGTTTTATGTGGATCGGTTCGGTCAACGATTTGAAAATCATAGAAATTGCCTTATATCGGTCGGTTATCGGCTTGAACGCACGGCTAACCGTCTAAACCAAACCGACTATATGTATTAACTTGAGTATTGAGTTTTGACTATTTTAGCCTTATGATTTTGTACTTTCATAGTTTATACTTTTATTCGACAACTCACATGAACTCAATACTGCGATTTTATTTTTAGAGTTATCGGTTCTGCTTTCTCAGAACTCACGTGAAGTCCATTTGAAGTGTTATGGCTTATGGAGTTGATGTTGGAGTGCTAGTAGTTTGGAGTAAAGTTGCTGCTTCTTTGGTTATCTGCTTTAATTTGCTTTGGGATGTCTAATGACTTTAAATATTTATTATGTTTTATGTTGGATTTGTTTTGGGATGTAATAACTTTAAATATTTATGTTTGGTTGTTTGGTTAAGACTTAGTGAGTACTTGTGCTACTACTATTTGCAGGTACTTTGATGATTTCTCTCACCAATAAAACTGCTATTTTATTTTTGTGAAAAAAAAAAACCCAGAAAAACCGTATCTGAACTAAACTGATTTCTTTCGGTTTGGTTTGAGCACATAGGGGGCTTGATTCGGTTTGGAAAAATAGAAAATCGATGGGTTCGGTTTGCTTGATGATTTCCCCTCTAAATCAATCCGAACTGCCCATGTGTACCCTAATCCAAGTATGTTAGAGTTAGTCCCCTTTCATTACTTTTTTAGACATAGAACTCCAAGATTTTGTTTCATTTTGGGCTTTTATTAACAAAGTTTACTTGTAATTTTATTTCTTACGGGAGACATTTTAAGACCACATGATGTGACAACCAGTGCTTTGGCATTGAAAGAAAATGGTGGCATGAAATCCTCTTCTTTTTCTTCTTGTTTTATAAGTTGTTTGTGGAAACATGTAAAAATAGTTATCGTGTGATTCTAGAATTGGTCTGTATTGTTAAAAGTATCAACAGATTGTTGTGGTGTTGTTCTGTTCCTACTTTCTTGCTTGATTTCATCTATACACTGTTTATTGGTATTTATAGCACAATTTTCAACATTGGGAGTCCGTAAGATAAGCAGTGAAACCATTTTCTCCCAACCCTGCATTGAATTTCGGCTGGGCTAAAATTGCATACGCAGGCAGAAGAAACTTCCTTTTGGCATTTATATGCTTATTAAGCAACAACAGGTTAATGAAGAGTTTAGAACATGCTTTTCCAACTTCGAAGCAGCTATAAAACCTTTGAGTGAGTCATTATATTGGTTCTGAATGTCTCGTTTCAGGTGTGTTCTCTCTGTAACAAAAAAGATTCAAATTTTTTATTATATATAGGGACATCTACTTAGAAAAATCTCCCTAAATTTTTATAATGATACCAAAGACCTCCAGCACAAATAATCTCTTGTTGCAACACCACTATTTGCAACATGATTGGCCGGCCAACTAAACCCAAAACCCAAGGCTAAATTAAGCATTAATCTGAAAGGTTAGATCCGGGCCATCATTTTCAAGCCTGTAAATTTGTGGATTGGATCTCAGGTGACATACATGTTATCCAAAGCGCACCACCTGGCCCATTGCCACCGCTGGTCCTGGAAATTACACATTTACTTATCCTAATCTCAGCATATGAGGTCACCTTCGGTTATTTTTACATAGAGGAGGAAGATTCAACAATTCTTTGGCAGGGCTCGATTATATCCATCCCGAGCAGGGACTTAGAATGGGAAATATTGGGAATGCAAGCTTTCAATAAAAACAATATATACGAATAAAATCAACAACATGGGGTGATCGTGGTCATTTATCTAAACAAAAAATTTTGGGCCTTTAAAATGGATGGTTTCAATCATCTGTCCACATTAATATGCAGCCCACCTTTAATCTATATAATGAGTTGCCAATCCAATTCTAAGCCTGTGAGTAGAGGTTCAACAAGGTGAACGTAAAGAGGACTCCTAATCCAATTCTAAGCCTGTGAGTAGAGGTTCAACAAGGTGAACGTAAAGAGGACTCCTAATCCAATTCTAAGCCTGTGAGTAGAGGTTCAACAAGGTGAACGTAAAGAGGACTCCCTGTAAAATAGTAGTGACTTGCTGCTAACTTGGGTGAATTATGTATTAACTGAGATGACCCGCTGATGGCTGAGACAAGGAGACCCTTTTACCCTTACCTTTTTATTTTGAGGGCCAAAGTCTTGTCACGCATGCTCAAGAATGCTGAGAAGATGGGCATCATTGAAGGGATTAAAGTAGACACAGAGAAATTAGAAATTCCCTAGAAGACTTCTGTGATTTCTCAGGTCAACTTATTAATTTGCTCAAATCTGCCACTAATTTTAAGCCCACCTTCAAATCTATATAATGAGTTGCCAATCCAATTCTAACCCTGTGAGTAGAGGTTCAACAAGGTGAACGTAAAGAGGACTCCCTGTAAAATAGTAGTGACTTGCTGCTAACTCGGGTGATTTATGTATTAACTGAGATGACCCGCTGAGGGCTGGGACAAGGAGACCTTTTCCCCTTACCTTTTTATTTTGAGGGCCAAAGTCTTGTCACGCATGCTCAAGAATGCTGAGAAGATGGGCATCATTCATGGACACAGATGCTCCTTGTGTTTCACAACTCTTCTATGCGGGACGATATATTCATTCTTTCTAATGCTAGTTTTACAGAGGCCAGAGAAATTAGAAATTCCCTAGAAGACTACTGTGATTTCTCAGGTCAACTTATTAATTTCCACAAATCTGCCGCTAATTTTAGCAAGGGAGCTTTTCGCAAGAGATGCAAATGTATTTCCGCAATCCTTTGGATCCCTTGCAAAAATGGTTTGAGGAAGCCTTCGTGGGTCTCTAGGTCCGATCCGGGTTCGGTCCTTATACACACAACTCTTTTCAAGAATGGATCTGTCAAGTCGATTTGAACTTCTTTGAAGAACTCTTTCTGACCTTATAAGAGCCTTCAAAATTCCCCTTCTACAGAAAAATTCAAAACTCTCTTAACCCAACTCAGCCCAACCCCTGCCATGTTTTAAATTGCCGCCCTTAATGGTAATGAAGGCTAGGTCCTCTTTACCCTAAAACAATACATGTTAGGGCCTGTATAGATTTGCACCTGACCGGTTTTCATTCCTACTAGTTAAGATAGAGTTTGAAGGCAATTTTGGTTGAAAACTAACTAGGTTGCCTGTGACATAATTTCAGACCACAATCAAATCAAGCCAGGGCCAGTCCCTTGCTGAATCTATGCTTAAAGGAGACAGAAGAGTCTGATATCATTCTGGGTGTCCGAAAGTACTTAGGGACACCCCACCCCTCACATTACATGATCCTTGAATGACAACTCAGGCCTTGAGTTTGGACAATTGGGTCCCATGTTCTAGTGGTCCACAATAGGAGAAATAATTGCATTCTCTTACTGGATAATTATTACTCTTTAGTTGATAAGTAATAGATGACCAGCATAAACTGGCCTCAGCTTTTACTTCAATGGCAGCTTATATAAAGCGTTGGAGAGAACTTTCCCAGAAAAAAAAATTCATTTATTTCACACTTGTCAATCCAATGGCATATGTCACTCCAAATTAAGTGCAATTGGGGCTAGTTTGCATCCGCAGACAAACATAATATGAATGGGTCAGATAGGCTTTGGTGATAAAGATGATTTGTTACATTTGAATTTTACCATCCCTCTTTATACATTATTTTCTAGCGTTCATGCCCTGACAAGTTACACCATGTGCCATGTTCCACCGGCAACTTGTTTTCATATGGGAATAACACAGACGAACATAGAATCGACAGATTAACTGAAAACAAATTCCAGCTTATGGGAATTACATGCAGGGTTTTCATAGCAAGTATCGGCGGTAATCTTGCATTTGTAGCTTTACCGCCACTGGTTACTACGGTAAAACTACATTAGCAGTTTACTGCACATAAATGCAGTGGTAGTCTTGCACAATGCGCTTTATTTATTTATTTATTTTGTGTCTTGGGTCCAGTCATAGATGGGTCCTTACACACACAACAAAAAAAGGTATTGCTATTCTAAATGTCAATTTGGATGCACATTGGTGGTAAAAATTTGCCCAGGGGATTATTAATTTACCACATTCACATATGTAAAAAAAGAAAATGCAAATTAGTTGCATGCATGAATGATGAAACCTATCACAATTTATTTTATTTTATTATTTAATTTTTTTATTGCCCTAGCCAGTGGAACCAAGACCCAAGAGAGAGCCCACACACACGGGAAGACAACCCACTCACGTTAAAAAGGAGCCCGCACACTAGGGAAGAAATCCAACAAAAGTAGACCACACATGCAAGAAGCAGCGGTGTACTCAGGGCTCGAACCTTGGGTGGGCAGGTGAGAACCGCGACTCCTTACCACTTGGGAGAGGAGCCGGTCTCGGCCTATTATAATTTGTTGGGTGATTCGATATATCAAATTACTTGAATGTACTAATATATTTTTTTCATTCACTTTTATCTCTAGTTTATTGCATTTAAACCAAATATGAAAGAAATGTGCTCAGTGTGGTTGGAGATGATGCGGTGGGGATGGAGATCATCGAGAACTTGTGTTTACCTTATATTAGATAATGTCCATTTAAAAAATCCCAAAAAGTAGCTAAGGATATATTTAGAATTCCCCTTTTTAGAAAGCTTTAAATCTAATTCGTGTTGGCACGACTTAGCGCTAGATTCAATTTGAAGTACTTTATCATACTAAGCGTGAACATTAAGAGATTTGATCCTTATCAAACCAACCACTAGGATCTAGGGGCACAACTCTCTTCGTTCGAGTCTTTGACTTTGAGAAATCCATAGTTGAAAGGAGTTATACTCGACAGTGAGCCCTACCTATTGAAATCCAATCCACTCAAAATTAACTCTCTTTTTGTGCTTGGATAGCCTCAAATTCTATTATAACAGAAGTTGACCCCAATGTAACAGTGAATATTTGATAAAACAAACGTGACTAATAAAAACAACGCAAAGATTGTATAAGTTTTTTATATGAGTTTGGATCCCCTAGAAACCCAAATACATAGTTTTGATATGAAGTATGTATAACTAGGTCCCATCACTAGATGGGCCCCACAGATAGTTCGTGCAGTGGGTTCTCAAGAAGTGTTTAACAGCACTTTTAGGTATAAGAACCCTACCCATGGAGCCAACCCACACCGCGCCTGCTAAACGGAAAGGAAAACCACTATTTTGCAACTTTTCCTCCGCTTAGAGGAAAGGAAATCCAGGAACTGCAACTTTACTGCCGTACTTATCTGCGGAAAACTTGCAATTTTATCTTTACCGCTGTATACATCAACGGAAAGCTTGTAAATGGAACTTCACCGATGTAAATACTCGCGGAAAAGCTGCAACTACCCTGATACAAGCAAGGAGAGTCTAAAAGGGTCCCAGTTAGATCGGGTCAAGGACATCCTCAGTCCAATTTGCATAGAGGAAAGACTAAAACATGGACCACAGAACCAACCATAGCATAATTCAATTTCCGATAAGGAAATGGATGCTATGACTACCTTTCACCTAAATCATTTGAAATGTGTTATGGGCCTATGTATTATTTATGGTCAAATATTTGATTAACCTAAGTTTTGGCCCTTTTTTTTTTTCTTTTTTTTTTTTTTGCATATGTCCACAGAAAGAAATTGAGTTGGTCGAGCTCAGCTTATATTAGTGTAGGTGGTTCTAATGCTTTTAACATGGGCTCGCTAGATGCTACGGGTGGGTTTGCGAAATTCAAGACAGTCATTCCTGACTTGCTCCTCCAATTCTGGATAGGGTTTGTTCATGGTGTGGGTTGGGCTGGGCCAATTCCATTTGACAACTTTTCCTTTGATTATCAAGACAAATATTTAGGCTGAGATGTCCATCAAGTTAGGCCAGCGCCCACCCATTAGTGAGATATTAATGGGCCCATTTTCTTGGCCGGTCTGGACTATATACCGAGCCTTTGGACATATACGGACCCAAGCCTTTCTCATTTAGAAGTAGGACAAAGATCCTAAGCGCGGACCAAGTTCTGAAGCCTCATGATGTTAACCCATATTCAAGAGGACGCCTCTCAGCTTGGACGGGGGTGGGCTAGCCAATCAAACGTTCGACCCTAATTCTGGTTGGAGCTGAACACATTCCTCAGGTAAATTCCAATCAGAACTAGAATGAATACTTGCGGTATCTTGTTGGCCTATATTGAAGAGGTGAACATAATCACAAGTCCATTGTAAGATTGGCGGTTCGTTCCTAACACGCCAAACCTGATCGCAGAATTAATGGTGCAGGTTGGCCCCTTTTATTTTGTGACTTGTCTGGGATGACTTCTTTGACCTGATTTTATAAATGAGTTCAGATTGGGTTGCATCCATTCTATCTATTTCGCCTCTCAACCTGACCTAAATTGGGCCCAACACCACTATTTGCAACATGATTGGCCCGCCAACCAAACCCAAAACCCAAGGTTAAATTAAGCATTAATCTGGAGGTTAGATCCGGGTCAAACATTTTCAAGCCTGTAAATATGTGGATTGGATCTCAGGTGACATATACATGTTATCCAAAGCGCAACACGTGGCCCATTGCCACCGCTGGTCCTGGAAATTACACATTTACTTATCCTAATCTCGGCACATGAGGTCACCTTCAATTATTTTTACATAAAGGAAGAGGATTCAACAATTCTTTGGTAGGGCTCGATTTTATCCATTCGTTTTGGTTTGGTTTGAGCACATAGACAGTTCGATTCGATTTGAGAAAATAAAAAATTGATGGGTTCGGTTTGAGAACATGTGATGCTTATTGGTTTGCGTAATAAAGACTATGATATCTTGAAACCTTGGGAGTTAATATGATATGGGTTCTAAAGATGAGTATGGGCAAGTCAAGAAGAGGTTGGAACTTCAAGATCATAATCATGTCAAAAATTTCTGTGAGTGATCTGATGTTGCACCCCAAATGATCAGATGTTCTTAATCCAAGGCCCTGATTGTTTCATGTTTCTTGAAAAATGGTTAAAACTGAAGAAACAAAAGTGAATTTTAAAAAACAACCCACAAATTAAGTCCTCTAATGGAAAACGAAGGAAAGGGAGGTTGGAAATGAATACCCAGCCACCACTCATTCAAGTCCTATAAAAGTGAATGATTGGATCTACATTGCTCTCTCGTATCCTTTATCCCTCACCTCTTTAATTTAATAATCCTTCCTTGGCTGAGGTTCATTTGAGCATGGAATTCCTGTAAATAATTTGCATGTATTCTGTGCAAACAAAAGGCCCTAAGCATTTCAACATTTATCTATTTTTGGGTATTATATATTGAAGACTTTGAATTGACCTAATTGGGGTCCATTGTTTATTAATCCAACGCATTCATATAACAACCAACCTATATATTTTCATTGGGCCAAATTTTGACAAAGTAATACATACCCTTGGATTATTTCAACAAAGGTAACTTCTCATATAACCATGTAGTTAGTACTGATTACTGTCAATGGAATTGAACAAAGATGTGGAAGAAGATTACTTGATTTGACTTATATGGACCCAATTTAGTTCGATTAAACTCGTACTATGCATAATAAATACTTGAATTCTATTCATATATAAGTCACCAATATTGGAACAAGCCCAATTTCCATTAAAGTTAAATTTGGCAAAAGCCCATAAAAATTGAATGGCATTTATTTTGATTTGTTTAGATGTTTTATGAGTGGGCCCTACTATGAGGCCTCCAATTTCCTGTGAGTCCGAATCATGGAAGATCCTGATTCAAACAGGGAAAAAAAAAAAACCGCACCTAATTTCGATTTTTTGTTAAGGTGGGGCCCTATGGATGATCATTCCTTGTCTCTTCTCTTGGCTTATTTGCCTTGGACTAGTAACCATGTGCTTGGAACAATAGTGCGTCGGTGCAGAGCCAAACAAGTACTTAATTACATACAGGTTTCCTTTACCCCCAGCCCAACAAAAAAAAAAAAAAATCCTACTTCGTATGCTACGATTGGGATTTGGAGCTCATCTAAAAATATTAGGCCAACCTGACCCATTTACAATACTCTACAGTGCTCAAACTTAGTGAGCAAAAATTGATAGATTGAACAATTACTAACTCTTGCCGAATCTAAGCTATAGGTGAATCCCATTAAAAGATTAGAAAGTGGTATTAGGATTACTCAAGTCTCTATGCTGTCCCCTACTTGCTCCATCTTGTTGTTGTCAATGAGCTCAGGGAGCTAGGCTGAGCTCAGTTGGCCCAAGATCAGAGCAGAGCAAGGGAAGCAAAGTATAAATGCAGCATATGGGGAAAGGGTGCAAAGTAGAGTCCAATTAAGCACCAAATCCCGGTGCAACATCAAGCAAAGCAAAAGAAAAAGAAAAAGATGTTGATTCTATTTATATAAAGAAAAGCACCTCAAGTCCAAAAGAATAAAAGCTGTAAGTGCCTAAAATAATACGGACTTTGTTTAAAGGGTGAAGATACGCTCTGAGCTGTCGTTGCATTCTTCTTTGGGAACAATCGAATGCTTGAAAACTCAAAGAGAGGGAAGAGACAGGTGAGAGGCCATTGGCTGCTATCAGCCGAAGGCACTCCGACGCCTAAGTTAGTACTGTTACTGAACAAAGGGTGAGTGAATGGAAAAGAATGAAAGGTTCCAGGGTTTCTTACCCCTTGCTTGCTCTACCTTGTGCAAATTTATCGGTGTTGGCCTTCTCAGGCCCTTCCTGAATGGGGGTTGGTGGACGCATGGTCCTGTCAAACCATAGTTTTTTCCGTTAGTGGAGGTAGGTAGAGGCTTTGTCCCGTCAGACCATACCTTGATCTTCTGTATGATTGCTGATGTGACGGCTCAATGAGGCCCATGTCGTCCCTGTATCTGGTGCCCATCTTGTTTGTCAAACCCTAGGCATAACCTCATTAATTGTTGATTGACATGATGTCCACCTCGGTTGGCCGAGCTGCTGATGCCTACCTCACCTCGGTGCCACTGCCAAACTGCGCATCCCTTTGCAATTACCGAGCTGCACGAAAGGTGGTCGATTGGCCAGTGTTTCCAGCCGAGGTGGATCCATCTCCAGGAGCTGGGACCGGGGCAGGCCTGGCCGGATCATTCGCTGGTATTCTGTGCTCGCGAAATATCCCCACACAAAATCAATGCAACCTTCCTTCTCCCACCTTTGAATTGAACGAGTGATTGTTGTTCAATTGCTGAGACAGAAAAGAAGAGATGACTACCGAGGCTATTGTTTCCTTTGTTGCAGAAAGACTCGGTAAGCTTCTTATTGAAGAAGCACGACTCCTCCACGGAGTTCGCAGTAAAATCAAATCGCTTGAAACAGAACTGACGCGTATGCAATGCTTTCTGAAAGACTTCCATGCAAAATGACAGAAGGGAGATAAGAGAGTGAGGAATTGGGTGGCAGAAGTCATAGACGTTTCTTATGATGCCGAAGATGTCATTGACACCTACATCCTCAATGAAATTGCTAGGATTGCACAGAGGCAGCGGCAAGGGCTTGTAGGCTGTGTCAAAAGTTACTTGACTGAACTGAGAACTCGCCACAAGGTAGGCAAGGAGATTCAGCGAATAAAGCAGAAGATCAACGACATCTCCAGCAGTTTGTTAACTTACGGCATAAAGGATATCAATGATGGAGGAGAAGAGACACGTAATTTGAACATTCGTAAGCGGTCTTCTGCCCTGTATGAAGAACCAGATATCATTGGTATGCAAGAAAGCATGATAACTCTCAAGGAGCAGCTTATCAACAAGGAGGCAAGGTGCTGCGTGATTTCTATAGTCGGCATGGGCGGCAAGACTACTCTCACCAAAAAACGTTTATCATGATGTCAAAGAGAATTTTGATTGTCATGCTTCCATATACCTCTCTCAACAATATGGAATTAGAGATGTCTTGATACGCATTATAGAATGTGTAATGAGCCTCTTTTGAGATGAGATGGAGAAATCAAACGAGTACTTGACCGAAAGGCTTTGAGATCACTTCAACGAGAAGAGATATCTGGTAGTCATTGATGATATAAGGACAAAGGGAGGCCATCAGTTTAGCTAGGACCAGAGATGAACAACTTACATGACAAAGGAGGTTTGCTCGCCCAATCCCACAAAATCGCCCTCTGGAAACCGTCACTCCAATCAATCATAGAACAACAATAGCTCCTAAACGATTGGGCTGGGAAAAGATGCAAAAACGACAAGCTCAGGGGCTATGTTTCAGCTACAACGAACGATTCACACTAGGTCATAAATGTCAGGGACCTAGACTGCTTCTCATTAAAGGCCACAATGATGTTGAGGATAAAGAAGAAGAGGCAGAAATAGAAGATAACAGAGGAGATGAACTTGAAGTTTCTTTACATGCCCTGACGGGATGGGCATCTCCACGGACCATGCGAGTAGCTGCCACCATCAAGGCCCAAACAATAATGGTTTTAATCGATAGTGGATCTACACACAATTTTCTGAGCGACAAATTGGCTAGAACATTGCGGCTTCCAGTGGTTCCTACGAAGTCCTTCACTATCCATGTCGCCAATGGAGAGCACCTCTTGTGTCAAGGGAGATTTGAGAAGGTACCGATAAATTTACAAGGCATTCCATTCTCTCTTACTTTTTATTCCTTGCCATTAGCAGGACTAGACATGGTACTGGGAATACAATGGTTGGAGATGCTGGGATCTGTAGTTTGTAACTGGAAGCACCTAACAATGGATTTCAAGTGGGAGAATCAAACACGAAGACTACAAGGGGTATAAAGGCCCATTCAAGCTACTTCACTTGAGACCATTGCAAAGGAGCACCGACAGGGTCAAATGGTTTTTGCTGTATATGGTCAAACTTTAGAAGAATCTCCCTGGGTTGGCACTCAACCGGATATGCAACAAATTATAAACGAATTCGATTAACACCATTATTGTTTGGGCCTTGATGGTGGCGGCTACTCGCATGGTCCGTGGAGATGCCTATCCCGTCAGGGCATGTAAAGAAACTTCAAGTTCATCTCCTCTGTTATCTTCTATTTCTGCCTCTTCTTCTTTATCCTCAACATCATCGTGGCCTTCAATGAGAAGCAATCTAGGTCCCTGACATTTATGACCTGGTGTGAATCGTTCGTTGCAGCTGAAACATAGCCCTTGAGCTCGTCGTTTTTGCATCTCTTCCCAGCCCAATCGTTTAGGAGCTATTGCTGTTCTATGATTGATCGGAGTGACGGTTTCCAGAGGGCGATTTTGTGGGATTGGGCGAGCAAACCTCCTTTGTCGTGTAAGTTGTTCATCTCTGGTCCAAGCTAAACTGATGGCCTCCTTTAACGTTTTTGGCTTGAACATTCGTATCCCATCGGCTATCTCCGGTTTTAATCCGCCCATGAAAGTTCTAACGAGAGCCTTTTGAGTCCACCCCTGTACCCGATTGCCCAATTTCTCGAATTCTCTTTGATAATCCTGAAGAGAGCCGCTTTGCTTTATATGTGAGAGCGCTTCGTCAAAGTCTTCTCCATCTGTCGGACCGAACCGTGCCCACAGCTCGTCTGCAAACATAGCCCAAGTCACGGTTCGATTTTCTTCCTTGTATGTCCGATTCAACCATTGCCACCATTGGTTCGCTTCACCTTCCATGTGGAAAGCTGCCAAGCTCACCTTTTGATCTTCAGGAGTTCTTTGAAATTCAAAGAACTGTGCTACTCTATTGAACCACTCCGTGGGATCATCCCCTGCAAATCGCGGAAACTCAATTTTGGTTCGAAGAGGGGGTATGTTCAGACGAGAACTTTCTGTTTCGTCATGTTGGTATTGAGATGTGTGTCCCTGTTTCACCGAGTGCGAGGACAGAGTTACCTTTGAGGAGAGAACAACATCAGAGAAAGCCTTCAAAGATTCCTCCAGCCGTTGCATACGATCGTTCATTCCAAGTCCAAGACGTTGCACCTCATCCTGTAAGCCTCCCACTCCCTGCTCTAACATTTCAATACGCTCTTTGTTGGTTGTCATTGTGGCTCTGATACCAATGATAGGTCCCAATCATACCACAATGAAAAACACACGGTAAACTTGACTTTCTTTGGATGAAAGACAACTGCAAGTTTGATTAAAATTCTTGATGTCCTTTCTTCTGCTCCCAATAAACTCTTTAAATAGAGTTTCTTTACATCATCAACTCAATAGCTAAACTGACTCATAGACTTTAGCTAGTCAAGATCATGACTTAGCTATTATTCTGGAGGTGTCTAACCACCTTCCTCACATCATCAACTCAATAGCTAAACTGACTCCTAGACTTCAGCTAGTCAAGATCATGACTTAGCTATTATTCTGGAGGTGACTAACCACCCATGACTATGACCAAGCAATAAGACAAATTCAAAACAATAAATTAGAAAAAAAACAATTCAATCCTAAGCTAAAAACTTGGGATTTTTCCTGGGAATCCTGGAGGATCTTCTCGGTGTATCAAAGCATGGGACAAACTAAAACTCATTCTACCAGATGGTTTGAACAAAAGTAGAGTAATGCTTACCACTCGCAACAAAGAGGTTGCTTTACATGCTGACCTATTGGGCCAACCCCATTATATTCGCCTTTCTTAATGAGGATGAGAGTTTGGAATTGTTCCACAAGAAGATCTTTTCGAAAGGAGTAATTTGCCCTCTTGAGTTGATGGAAACAGGGAAGAAGATCCTCGCAATATGTCATGGCTTGCCATTGGCTATTGTTGTTTTCGGAGGTCTCTTATCAAGAAGAGACAAGACATTTAGTGCAAGGTCTAAAGTTCTCGATAGTGTAACTTGGCATCTTGCTGAAGACTCAAATCTGTGCATGGAAATATTAGCTTTAAGTTACTATGATTTGCCTCATTACTTGAAACCATGCTTTCGATATCTCGGTCTTTTCTCAGAAGACTATCAGATTAAGTCGAAGGAACTAATCGGATTGTGGGTTGCTGAGGGATTGATTCAGCATAGAGGTAATGAGATCATGGAAGATGTGGCAGAGGACTACTTGGAGGAATTGATTGGCAGAGCATGATTCAAGTGGCACGTAAGAGGTCTAATGGATCTGTTAGCAGATGCCGCATCCATGATCTTTTACGTGACCTCTCCACATCTGAAGCTCGCCAAGTCAATTTCTTTGGAATCAACAGTGATAATGATACTACTTCATCTTCAACTAGTTTGTGATGAGTAGCACTCTACTGCAACATGGATGAGTACGTAACTATAAATTGTTCCACTGCAACTCTTCGTTCCATGTTATGGTTCTCCTAGTCTATAATTCATTTGTCAAAATTACTTAACAAAGGTGGCAAATGTCTGAGAGTATTTTATGTTGAAGCTGCTTGCCTTCAAGAAAATAAGTTACCAAAGGAAATTGGAGAAGAAGTACATTGGAGGTATTTGAGAGTTGTTGGAATCTGAAGTTTTCCATCTTCCACAAACAACCTCTCTAACGTGCAAGCTATAATAATATTGTCAAGTAAAGGCGGCACCTTACCAAGTGCAATTTCGGATTTGGAGAGACTGAGACATCTGTAACGCCCTAATTTCGGATACCGAAAAGATCGTCATAATACCCGAAGTTGACGCGCTACTTCCCGGAAAATCCGAGAACTTCCAAGATCGTAGGTCCGCAGTGAGGTCCAATTTAAAACTTTTTTAAACGATATGAGATCAACGGTTACTAATGCGGAAGTATGTGAATATAGCGGAAGCAATAATAGGGTATCATATATCTAAGTCAAATATAGCAGAGCTGAAATCCCACCAAAAGTATGAAAGTTGTAAAGAGTAAAGGTTTATTACAGATTAAGACAACTACCAAGCTCACTACAAAAAAAATCACTCAAAATCCCAAAATAACATCAGATCTCTCACACCCCAAGTGCTGGCTCTCCAACTTCCAGCTTGACCTCTTGGTCGGCTGGACCCCACCCGTAGTCTCCTGCTACAAGTACCTCATCTAGCGCAGGAGCGCCGTCCTCGTAATCGGGGTCGAAACCTAAGTACCAAGAATGGGTCAGATCTAAAGATCTGGCAAGTCACAGTAAACAAGTAACATATGATAATGTATCAAAAGAGTAAAGACATGCATATAGTTAAAAAGAATATCAAGATACAAAATCTAGGCAGTTGAGCAGGATAAGCATTGAGAATCAGGATAGTCATAATATCTAATCTAAAACAATATGGCACATTCACACGAGTTGGATACCGCGGGATATTATGCCGCTGTAACACCCCACCCTTACACACATGCATGATATTGTCCGCTTTGGCCCACCTGCCTCACGGTTTTGCTTCTGATGGGCCTCAACCCATCAAAAGGCCTCATACTAAGTTAATATGGGGTTTGACTTATAAGCCCAGGGTCAAGACATGGATATTTCCAATGCGGGCTAACGGAGACTCACCGTTTGAAGCCCGTGGTTGACACGCTACGCCCCGTGGTTAAGGGTGCCGCCCGGACCAAGTTATCACATTCTCCCCCACTGGAAATAGAGCCGTCCTCGGCTCTGATACCATTTGTAACACCCCACCCTTACACACATGCATGATATTGTCCGCTTTGGCCCGCCGGCCTCACGGTTTTTCTTCTGATGGGCCTCAACCCATCAAAAGGCCTCATACTAAGTTAATATGGGGTTTGACTTATAAGCCTAGGGTCAGAACATGGATATTTCCAATGCGGGCTAACGGAGACTCACCGTTTGAAGCCCGTGGTTGACACGCTACGCCCCATGGTTAAGGGTGCCGCCCGGACCAAGTTGTCACAGTCGCGGCCCTCCCATACTGAACACAGTTGCGGCGGGGAATCTCACCAAAGCTGGAGAATGACGAGCTCCGCAATCACACTCATCAGTCTCACCACACTCATCACTCGGGGAGACCGGACCCGGCATCACGCCGTCCGTCTAAAACATAGCTCATCATGATAGCTCACTCAACACTCATAAATAGCTCATACCAGTGATGATCAGTCCAAAGGCTGAGCTTAAAACAACTGAGTGAATGTCTATGCCGACTCAAGGAAACAATGAAGGTCTATGTCTGTCTAGGCTTTACCTTGCGTGAACAAGGTCCTAACAAATTCCCTAAGAGGTCCAAGTATTAATTCATTACCATGGATCACAATCCAGGTCCAAGTCCACTCGTTGGATCCATACCCAGGCCCATCAAGTGCGTGACCTAATCTAAGACAGTCCAAACGAGGTAACAAGTCCATTTCCAATGTTAAACAGTCCATACAATCAGCCTCTCCAATCTAGCTATTATACAACCATGCATAGGCCATAAAAGGGCCCGCCTAGCCACAGACATGGGTCAATGTTCACCCATTTACATCACCGGGTCACCTCTACGTAGTCCTAAGTTCAGGTCTTTCATTTATTCAATTTATTAACAGGTATAAACAATAATAAGGACAATTAGAGTGACAGTAATATGATGAGAGAGATAAATCTCCAAATACAAGATTCAATGGGGAAATATCAACAGTCCAACCTAGGTAATTGGTCCACTATCTGGTTTAGGTCAACCTCAGGTAATTTGATCCTTAAATGATACCTCAAATGCTAATAGATACTGTGTTTGGTGCTCCAGAAGTTACGAGCATCATTGGTAACACATAATGGTCGAATTATCTTAGATTACATGACCTGGACCCTAATTGCTGGACCCCACGAGTCAAGGTTAAGCCACACCATTGACTCGGGCTGGGCACAGTGATGGAAGTCTATTTGGATGGTCAATGGGCCCCACACATGATCACAACAATAGAAATTAGCATCTGGGAAGTGTCGTTGTACACAGTGTGCTTAATTGACTTCCTGGCCTGGTAATCAGCTCGGCACACTGGGATCAAGGAAGTATCTCTCCTGCAGGCAATGCCTGGTTGTTCAGAAATTCCTGTGAGCTCGGCAAACCCCTTGGCCTAGGTAGTTGGCCGTGCCCACTGAAAGTCCTGGTTTAAGGAGATGTCCCAGGTCCTAGTTTCCCTTGTTGGAAATCTGCCCTCTAGAAATCAAGCTCGGAGTTCGGCCTAGCACGGAGCTCGGCAAGATACCCAGCTCGGTCACCCAGCTCAGTTCGACAAAGCGTTGAGCTCGGTTAGACACTGAGACAGCTCGGTAAGGTGCTGAACTCGATCAAGCACAGAGCTCCGATAAAGTATAGAGCTCGGGAAGGCACAGAGTTCGGCCAAGTGCTGGGCTCAGACAAAGCGTAGAACTCGGTAAGGTACAGAGTTCGGCCAAGTACTGGGCTCAGACAAAGCGCAGAACTCTAAGCTCGGCCAGGCGTTGAGTTCGGTCAGGCGCTTAGCTAGGTCAAACGCGGAGTTCAGACATATCCCCAAACTCGGCCATGACACTGGGCTCGGCCTTGACACTGATCTCGGCTTGAGCATCGTGCTTCGCAGAACACTGAGTTGTCAAGCGCAGAGCTCGATCGTATCCCTGAGTTCGGTAAAAGCACAGAGATTGGTCAAGCGCAGAGCTCAGTCATATCACTGAGCTCGGCCTTGACATTGAGCTCGGCCTTGAGCATCATGCTCGGCAGAACACTGAGTTTTCAAGCGCAGAGCTCAGTCATATCACTGAGCTCGGCCTTGAGCATCGTGGCAGAACACTGAGGTGTCCAGCGCAGTGTTCGGCCATATCACTGAGCTCGGTAAAAGCACAGAGTTCGGCTATGACACTGAGCTCGGCTTTGAGCATCGTGGCAGAACACTGAGATGTCCAGCACAGAGTTCGGCCATATCGCTTAGCTCGGTAAAAGCACTGAGCTCGGCCTGAGCATCGTGCTTGATAGAACACAAACGCTCTGCAACTCCGGAGTTCTGGTTTCCCTTTTTAACAATCCAGAACTCAACCCATCTCGCCCAATCACCACGTACACATTCAGAATCATGAAAAACACTCCAATAAGCATTCAACCAACCAATCCATGGGCCATTGATCTTCCAAATGAGATCAACCCATCCATCAATGGCCAAACATCCATGAAAACATGCTCAAAGGTAAATCTAACAATTCTAACATCAATTGAATAGAAAATCTCAGAATCAAAGACAGTAAACATCCATTCTATGTTAAATAAGCATATTGTACTTGCCTTGATCAATTGCAGCAGGAAAAGAAGAGAAACAGAAATCCAATCCAGTAAAGGGGAAATCCCAGCTCTAAGGCGTCCTCAGACTCACGATCAGCCCCAAAATTCTGATCTAGAAGAGATCTCTACTCCTATACCCATTTCCACTAGAGAATTGCTATAAGGAACAAGATCTAGAGGGAGAAAAAGGGAATTCCATAAGAACTGAACAAGAAGAGGGTGTTCACCTGATTCGGTTAGGAAGAGGGACGACTGAGACCGAGACAGAGAAATCCAAATAGGTTGCAGCTGAGATGAG
Source organism: Camphora micrantha (assembly GCA_003546025.1). Lineage (NCBI taxonomy): Eukaryota > Viridiplantae > Streptophyta > Magnoliopsida > Laurales > Lauraceae > Camphora > Camphora micrantha. The sequence goes on along the minus strand of QPKB01000002.1, from coordinate 54,884,274 downwards.
ATCGTCTTCTTCTTCTTCTTAGGGTTCTATAAGGAAAAAGAGAGGGAGGAGGCAGGCTTGGAGGGAACTTGGGAGAGTGTTGGAGGTAAACAAGGGAAGAAGAGGGAAATGAGAGAGAGGAACAGTAGCCAACGCATGGTGTGGGGAGGTGTGGTATAAATAGGTTGAGTTGGGTGGCTAGGTACAGTAATACCCTTTTGTTAACATGGGATTAGGGTTAGGGTCATGGGTGGTTTGGTCTTTAGGTGGGAATCTACAAGCTTCTCAAGTGAAAACCCCCCTATAGTAAATATTAATAACTAGCTAGGGCCTCTAACCAACTCAAACTTATAAAAGACACTCTAAAAACTCTATAAATTACACAAAGGGTCTATAACATAGAAAAATACATATTTACCCTTACTAACCCCTATTAATTAATATAGATAAGTATCTTAAGCTATAAAATAGTATTCAAATTCAAAAATGAAGGTCTACAAGAGGTGGGGCCTCACATCATCTATATGCATATGAATGGGAAATTGATGGGGCATCCACGACTCAGCAATTTTAGAAGCCTCCAAACATTACGTTTGAAAGCCAGTAGTTGGATAGAAGATGGCTTAGACAAGCTAACCAATCTTAGAAAATTTGGAATAAATGGAGATGTAAGTTCACACCACAAGGCATTATCAAATGCCATTGAGAAATGGTGCAACCTTCGATCACTTTCATTGCGTAATTCGTCCTCAATCCCTCCATTTGTGTCATTTGCGCATTATCTAAATCTTTGCAAGATGTTTTTGCATGGTCGAATAAAGAATCTACCCAAGAAGCCTCCAAATCTTGCCAAATTGACTCTGATTGGATCCCAGTTACAACAAGATGCCATTGAAACACTAGAGAAGTTGCGAAACCCTCGGGTTCTCAGATTAGAGCAAGAACCTTATTGCAGTGAGAAAATGATATGTTCTTCAGGAGGATTTCCTCGCCTGGAATTCTTGGTACTCGACAGCTCTAATTTAAAGGAATGGATAGTTGAGGAAGGAGGATTTCCTTGCTTGGAATTCTTGGAACTCAACTGCTCTAATATAAAGGAATGGATAGTTGAGGAAGGAGGGTTTCCTCGCCTGGAAGTCTTGGAACTCGACTACTCTAATATAAAGGAATGGGTAGCCGAGAAAGGAGCACTGAAATCTCTCAAAAAAGTCATGCTTGGACCTCATGCTCATTTGAAGACACATCCCAAACAAATAGTTCATCTTTTGGAGTGAAAGTGGTTCAAGGAGAAAGACAAGTGGGAGCACAAATGGATTCTGTAGAAAACCGGGTAATGTACATTTTCAATCTCATTTTATAAGTTGAAATCCTTTTTCCTCTGTGGTTAATTTCAACCGTAGCTAGGTTCCTCTTTATAGCATTCTAGAATAGGACTAAGTACTACATTTTAAAAACTTTTTATTTGGATTAGATTAGATGTTGTTTCTTCTAGGGGTATAACTGTTCGGTTAACCGGTCATTTTGGGAAAACCGTTAACCGAACTGTAACCGCGGTTTTCTATCTTTTAAAACCGTAACCGTAACCGTATCACAAAAACCGTGGAGAACTGAACCGCGATTAACCGTATTAGACAGTTCGGTTACGATTAATAAATGTGGAAAAATCTTTTTTTTTTCTTTCTTTCTTTGTAATTCCAATCTCCACATGACGAACACAATCCACCAAAAAAAAAAAAAAAATCAATCTTACCAATCATTCAAATAAAACCCCAAAATCAGAACAAACCTTAAATCAAACCACCAAATAAAAGCAGAGCACTCAATTTCACACCCAAGACCAACTGCATCAAACGATACATGTCAAAAGATTGAATCTTGAAATCCCAACACAATTTGAGGCAACTCGACGTGTGGATGAAGAATCTCTTCTCAAAAGGAAAAGGGAAATGAAAATCAGAACATTCTTCCCAATATCTCAAATTTTACACCATTCAGAAAAAACACATGTGTATCTCAAAAATTTAAGAATCTATACACACGAGAGAAGTGTGCAGCCAAGGCCTAGTCCAATAACACCAAATGAGACCTGCAACATGAAACAAACATATGAATCTTATAAATAGGGAAGAGGAGATGTGATATCAATTCATAAGGAAAGCAATGATTATGAAATGAGAGAGATTTCTACCATACACAAATGCGAAAAACCCTAAAAAAACACAAAATCGAGAACTTCCATATCTAGAAGCAACCAAACACAGCCTCAATTAGTAGCAAAAAACATGCCAACTTTAAGAATTGAGACAACCCCATTGTTAATCGACATTCCAATTGATAAAATTTGAAAGAAAACGTTTGGTTTACTGAAAAGTCCTGATTTCCACAAATTCCCGTTCTTGCTTGCTACATGCTGTCACCATTCTCATCTATAAACAAAGCCAGGGCAAGTGAAACGATGTAGATTGAGGGGACATGGATAATGAAGAAGAAGAAGACCTTGGCAAGGGAGAGGAAAAATCGAAAAACACAGAAAAGAGAGAGAGAGAGAGGGCAGTTACGGCAGTACCCGTCGCCTTGTTCTCCTCCGCTTCTTCTTCTTGTTTGGCTGCGAGAGAAAGAGATGTAGGGTTTTGCTACGTTTGGAGTCGAGATAAAGAGTGAGGCGAGAAAGGACATAGGGCTTCGTTCTGGCAAGGAAACACACTTCAAGTCATTATAAAAATATTATATTGAGGCCCTTTATATTTTTGTTATTAGTATAATGGTTCGGTTAACCGTATGCTGGTTAACCGAACCGTATGTTACGGTTCGGTTCGGTTAATAACCGTGAGTCAAGACTAAAAACTGTAACCGAACCGTAAAGCACGATTTTTTAATTTTACTAACCGTAACCGTAACCGAACTGTGAAACACGGTTATGAACCGCCGGTTTGGTTCGGTTCGGTCGGTTAGACGGTTTTTCGGTTTTTTTTTACACCCCTAGTTTCTTCTCAACTTCATTTTATAAGGTGCGGATTCATGGTTATATATTCACAGCTGATCCTAGTAAATTGATATGGAATTGATTGGGTGATGTAATACCATATGTAAGGGGCCCTGATCAGGGGTGTTCATGTCCTGGGTCTGTCTGTGCTGAGGCATTTCTAGGCCGAGCCCTACTTGTGACACACGCCCGTATCTAGCTTAAGCCCGACTCAGGCTGTAAATGCTGGACCGAGCCCACCCATTTAGTCAACCGGGCCAGGCCAAACCAGGCTTTTATTAGCTGTTTGGGCTTTTTAGCAATTCTGTGGACAGAGTTTTCACTAAATTACAAGTTGGCTGGGTTCTCGGCTTTTTACAACTTAATCCAAGCCCAGGCAAAACATTTTGCCGCCCAAAGCTGGCTGGCCTTGATTGGACTCGGTGCTGGCCCTACACGGGTCTTGAGTACCCATAACCTGATTGGACCCATTCTTAGATGAGGAGGTACACCTAAAAGATTGGACCCAATCAAAATTTTGCCTATGTTTCTTATTTTAGGGCATGCCTCTCCTATGGTAGGGTCCCACTAGATCAATCATGTGATTATCTATTGACCCATTAATTTCTTATAAATTATGTCTTTCTTACTTTTACTTTTAAGAGATAGTCAAAGCTAGAATTGGATATTTTATTTATTTGTTTGTTTACCGGATAGAAGGAATACGTTATAATTCTTCTTGGAATCATTTGACATCTCACATGAAAGACAATGTGATGGGTTCTCGTATAAAAAGACATTCATTCCAAATATTTCTTATATTAGTCCCATTCTTTATAGATGATTATATGACCCAATCACAATTAGTAGATGATCCTGCTCAACATATCCTTGAAGTCTTATTCAATAAATCATTTGAATATGGGAGTCTTAATTGAGTTGTGTATTGCTCTGTTAGTGCTTGTTGAATTTGCTGCATTGTTTGTGCAATGTCACAATCCTATCTCTGAGGAGGAACATATAATCCTTTTTTTACCAACATATCCGTTTCATTTGTTCCCTGTAGAACACTCCAATGAATTATCATCCAAGTATCTTAGAGTTAGTCCCTTGAGATCACTTTTTGAGACACAGAAGTCCAAGATTTTGTATATTTTGAGCTTCTATTAACAAAGTTTACTTGTACTTTTATTTCTTACAGGAGACATTTTAAGACCAACCAGTGGCTTTGGCATTGAAAGAATAAAGGTGGCATGAAATCCATTTCTTTTTCTTCTTGTTTTATAAGTTGTACGTTTGTGGAAACATGTAAAAATAGCTATCGTGTGAGTCTAGAATTGTCTGTATTATTGTTAAAAGTATCAACTGATTGTTTTGTTGTTCTGTTCCTTTCTTAATTTCATCTATACAATGTGTATTGGCTTTAGCACAATTTACTCCCATGGGAATCCGTAGGACAAGGAGCATGTGATATCTTCTTTCAGGTGTGTTCTCTTTCTAACAAAAACATTCAATTTTTGCTGTCCTCTATGCCCGGGCTTGTTTTTCTTCCCCATTTCTTTCATCCAATCAGTAGGTCTTAGCTGGCCGTTTAAATTTAAGAGCTTTTTATATATATCACCTTAAGGTTTGTAGAATTTATAAATAGGCTTATGAGGTTTTAGTATTTGTAGATAGGCCCCTGTCTTTTCTTTTTAATATCTTTCATATCCCTAAAATTAATATTCCTAATGAGAATGGGCAGCCACCTTGAGATTTGTCTTAGATTTTTACATAAATGACAGCTCTGCCCTTACATCCATTAAACAAAATAAGTATATTATTATCTACGAAAATACCATTATTTTATCTTAAGTCCAATTATTTCTCAAAATGGCTCTCGCTTGCACATGACCAGAGGTGCACCCAGGTACAAGGGCTTAGGGACTGAAGCCCCTATCCATATCTGAGAAAAGTTTAAAATCTCCCCCACCTCCCCACTCGAATTCTAAAAATCAATATATTTTTTCAATATTTGCCCATTCCCCTATATTTCTTTTACATAGAGCCAAACACCACTGACCACTCCCCCTTGCAAATCCTAAAATTTAATTAGTCTTTTTTTTTTTTTGACATTTGCCCATTCCCCTAATATTTCTTTTACACCACCCCTATACATGGAGTAGAATTATGTATTTTGAAACTTTCATCAATCCAATGGTGGGTCATGTGTGGATTGGATAAATTATAACCGATTACAAGTATAAGTGTTGATTGTCGTCATAATCAATCTGTATTTAATGAAATGAGCTCTATATTGATAAGAAAATGAATATAAGTAGGGTTGTTTTCTCCAACTAAGTGCAATTGTTAATGTTAAATGCTTTATAAAAAAAAAAATTGAGTACAAGCTTTTGAAATTATGTATATAAGGATAAAAGAGATGGACAAAAGTGTCATTTCGCACTAAAAACCTATGGTGGTTGGACAACTATTAATTTTGGAGACACAAAAGGTATTAAAATCAAAATGTAGGGGCCAACTTGCAAATACTAAAACCTCATGGGTCTATTTCCAAATCGTACAAACCTTACCGGGGTATATACAAAAATCTCTAAATTTAATGACATTGACTTTTGCAACACCTATTTTTATGGCTTTTAAATACTCATTGTAACAATTCTCTTACTGAAAAACTCATTTTACAACACACATGATTTGTTTTCCTCTTTTTTCATAGCAGATTTGGAGCAATATTAATCCAATCATATATATTACTTTTCTTATGGGTGAATTGGCGGAAATCATTGATAGGGCCTACTTATGGAAAATCCAAATCGATCAAAATAAATGGCCCATCTATTTTTAGATGGTCAAAGAAAGTCAAATATGAGTTGATCTACTATTAGATTGAACTCAATCACTTCTGTTCTTTTTTTTAGGAGTAATTTAATTTGGCCTCACCATCATGCATCGGTGTTTTATTTATCTTTGTTGATTCATCCATACTATGGTTGTTACAATTGACTTACTTAAGTTGTAATTAATTTCAAATGGAAAGTCAAGCTTGCTTTGACTGGATGATACATGGGATAGAAATGTCCCTTTTTGAGAGGGCATTTTATAAAATTCCGCCCTTTTTCTCTAGCTCCTTTTTATCTATCTATATGTATATATTATAAAAAGAATCTCTGTTTTTTTTTTCTTATTGAGAATGTTTGTTTTTTATTGCCTTTCAAGGGTAGTGTCTTAGTGTGAATGGATAACATAATAGAATATAATGGGAAAATTAAGTTACAATAGTGTCTTAGTGTGAATGGAAAACATAATAGAAAATAATGGGAGCTCAAATTAAGTTACAATATATTTTAGGATTTAGACTATAATAGATGTTCGGTGGTATTATTGAAGGAGAATGTTCTCCAATGAGCAAATTGCATATTGGTTATATGAAGTCCAGTTCATGGGGCCCGCTAAGATGAATGCCTATCAATGGGAGGAGGTCAGATAGAAAGGTCTTCTTAATGGACAATGGAGAACAAAAAAAATCTGCCCAACCAGATTATCTTAGCCCTTGACTAAACATCTTCAAAGCTGAGTGGCATTTTAACCGTAGATTTTATTTTATAGATTCAATCCAACGGTGAATGTAAAATTAGGCCACATGCCAGATCTTAGAATGGAAAAAATATCATAGGAGTTGCGTGTTGCACTGATTAAAGGTGGGATCAAGTGGGCGCCATAGAGCTAGAGTGCACGGGCAGCTCCTTGTAAGAGAATGTGGGAGTCCAATAACCCGCATTGGCTTAATGAATTGCATTATCTTCTCCACAAATGTCCCGCCCGCAACTTTAAATCTAAAGATCTAGAAAATTAATTGTACGCTTAGTGTTTTTCTTCAAAAGCAAAATGGTTAATCTTAAAATGATGGTTAGAGCATGTCAACTGTTAGAAATTGAATGGTTAATCTTCCTAAAAAGTTGTTGTCCACCATCATCCTACGGAAAATAATTAGAGCATATGATAGGATTTTATGTTAGTGGCTTAGTGCCCATATAGAATATTATGTTAGTGCTCAACTGCGCATAGATCTTCATCTTTCAACTTCTAGATCTTTACCCCAACTTCCTAAACAAATATTTACATTTCCCAAGGAAAGTGTTTCAAAGAAAAGCAAACATGTACCAGAAAATAAGATGGTCAAGGAAGCCAATGGGGGAAATATATGTATAACTGGGTTGTCTTGTGTTAAATAATTTAATAGCCTCATTAATTTCTGGGAATATCTTACATTCTTGGGTCTCGGCATGCATTTTGTTAGAGTCCAAACAATACATTCTCAGTAAAAAGCATCTTGTGAGCAAATTACTTATCAGTAAAGAAACATAAAACTTGCAATATAGAGAATCGAGTAAGCAGATCGCAACAGTTTCAAGAGAAACCTAATCCAACGTATAGTGTAAATCTATTTCTAATATTTTCTACACACTTAAAAACAAGATGTTTATATCTCACTTTTTTATAAAAGCTTTCATATTAGAAATATTCAAATATATGTGGTATAAATGCATAATATAACGATCAACAAATCTAAATGTTGTAAGATCTCATTATCATTGAACAAAATAGTGCTATATTATTATATTGTGTGAATTGTGGCAATTTCCACAAACTTCAATATACCTGTGAAGTAATCCCAAGGGGTAGCTCAATTGGCCTAAGACCATGGTTTGTACCCGGATGTTGTAGGTTCGAAACTGTACTACCACACTAGGGCTACATGGGAGTTTTATCCGGCTTCCCTTTAGGCCTGGAGGGATTAGTCCAGCCCAAAGGGATAGAAACCCTCTGATAGCCAAAAAAAAACTGTGAAGTATTTGGCAATTTATATATATATATATATATATATAACTCATAAGATGCTATACCAAATAAGAAATGGAGAGAGTAATCAATTGACCCAATTCAAGCCCACTAATTAGTAATCATACGTGTTAATAATCATGGTAGGACTTATCTCCATTACTAAAAAAAAAATAGAATTAAATGTTAAAACCATGAGACCCAACTTCCAAGCAATATTGCATAATTAAGGTAGGTCCACCAAACATTCGTAACCATAATATAATACATTTAATGATGATTATCACAAATGACCCTATCTAATTTTTTTTAAAACTTATTAAATATTACACATCATTGATGAATCAATCTATGAGAAGTCATTGTGGGACCCAATTGATGTTGGTAGTCATATTAACACTAGAGGAGCTATCAAATAGTTGGACTCATTTAATAATGGTAAATTTATAATTGTAATCACACAATTTAATCTTGGTAATTAGTATGGGATCGGCTAATTTTGGTAGTATGAGACCCACCTAATATTGACAATCACGATGAAAGCCCCTCAAGTATGACATTTGTAGGACCCACCTCATATTGATAATCAAGAAGGGTTATGTAATTTCGATATGTCTATAGGACCATACAGTAAATTTATACGTACTGTAGGGCCAATCTAATATTAGGAGTCATAGTTGCACTGCCATAACAATTATCATTGGAGACTGTAGGTACAATCCTAATCGCTGCATGGACCTAACGTGAGCTTAAGTTATTACTTTCGAACTCGTGGAAAAACAAGTGAATGGAAATTTGGTCCAAAAGAAAGGGACCAATGCAGGAGAGAATTGATTTGGGTAATAGTTGTATTTGAGGGCCAATTTCGAGGTCCAGAAATATTTGATGCCTTTTGTCGTAAAAATCCCTTAAAAGTATTATACCTCAATATCTTACTTGGGTCAACTATTCAAAAGGTTTCTAGTCTAGATTGGAAAAATATTGGGTCTCAAAAGTAATTGTGCCCTGGTAACCGATGGTCTTGCAACTTTTGACTTTTCTCTTTAAGAACGATCCAAGGTGGTTGTTATCAATGACTTTTCTTTCAAACTTTTGATGCGAGCCCATTGTGATAAGGTTTCCGTGGAGCTGGTTTAGGTACCTCCTTTTTGTTTACTGGCCTTTGCTCAGACCAATAATTATGTGATTGGAACGATCCAAGGTGGATCCAAGGTGCATGGGCCGCGTTGACCCCACTGAGATTTGAAAAATTATTATCAAAAAAATTTCTTTAATGAATTGAATTTATGTGAAGATTTTGACCCACCAAATTGCCTAAATTAATGGGTCATCTGTCTACCAAAAGAAAAAATAATAATCGGCCCAACTTTTATTTTTTAAAGAGAATTTCCTTTTTAGACATTTTGTCATTAATTCTTCATTTACCCTAGCTTAACCTCTAAATACGGTATTCTCCCCATATTAGAAGGAGAAAACCCTAATATTTATATTTGGACATATAAACTCCCAACCCCAGCCGAACAACAGAAAAAAAACAAAAAAAAAAAAAAAGAAGAATTGTTGAATTGTTTGAAAATTTATGTTTATTTTTGTTTGAGAATTCACTATTATCTTTGTCGAATTGTCGGAAATAGATTATTTAAAAATTTTAAATTATATTTGTTGGATTATCAAAAATAGATGACAGATGTTGATAAAGGGAAAAACAAATTTATTCGATTGTAAAAAATAAGTTTTTTGCTGACCCCACTTACTCGACTTCCTGGAGCCGCCACTACTAAAGTGGTTGTTAACAATCACTCTTCTTTCAAACTTTTGATGCTAGGCCATTGTGATAAGGTTTTTGTGGAGCTGGTTTAGGTACCTCCATTTGTTTACTGGCCTCAGCTCAGACCAATAATTATGTGATGGAAACCATCCAAGGTGGTTGTTATCAATGACTTTTCTTTCAAACTTTCGATGCTCAGGCCATTGTGATAAGGTTTTCGTGGAGCTGGTTTAGGTAAGGTACCTCCTTTTTGTTTACTGGCCTCAGCTCAGACCAATAATTATGTGAAACGATCCAAGGCATCAATGACTTTAGCGGACAATGGCGTGCTGGTGTGTAGAACCAAAGAATTACCCAATTAAATACAAGGGTTTATGTACCTGTTTGGACGCTAGAATGGGACATGACTGAGACCTCATCAAATAATTTTAGGCCAAAATCAACTGATCGAACAATCAAGAACTTTTGTTAAATCTAAGCCAAAGGTGAAACCCATAACAAGATCGATCAAAAACTTTGTCAATGAGCTCAGCCAGCTAGGCTCGGGCTCAAGCTTGGCTCACCTAATAAACTCCGAGCTCATGCTTGCTCAATTAGCTCAAGAGGCAATAACACAGCAGAACAGGGGAAGCAAATGAATGTACTGAAGGAATGAATCAAAAATAAAGTCTCAAGCACACATAAAGCCAGCTGCAAGCAATCATCATCCTACCGCTGGGAATTTGAACGAGTTGCTCAGACAGAAAAGAAGAAATGGCTTCCGAGGCTGCGGTTTCCTTTGTTGTAAGAAAACTCGGTGATCTTCTCATTGAAGAAGCACGGCTCCTCTATGATGTGCGTGATCAATTTGAATGGATTGTAGGAGAATTGAGGCGTATGCAATGCTTTTTGAAAGATGCCGATGCAAAACAGAAGGGAGATGAGAGAGTCAGGAATTGGGTGAAAGAAATAATAGACGTTTCTTATGACGCCGAAGATGTTATCGACACCTTCATCCTCACTCAAACTCATGCTTCCCGTAGGACGAGACGAAGGCCTTTTCTTTGTGTTAAAAGGTACATTTGCATTGGTAGTGAGCTGGCAACTAGCCATAGGGTCGCCAAGAAGATTCAGCACATTAAGATGAAGATCGGCGACATCTCAAGCAGTTTGCACACTTACGGCATAAGAGATATCGACGACGGAGGGCAAGCGACACGTTTGAACATCCGTAGGCGGTCTTATGCCTTGTATGAAGAACCAGATCTTATTGGTATGCAAGAAAGCATGACAACTCTCAAGAAGCAGCTTCTCAACGAGGAGGCAAGGTGCTGCGTGATTTCTATAGTCGGAATGGGCGGTTTAGGTAAGACCACTCTCGCCAAAGAAGTTTTTCGTGATGTCAAACTTAATTTTGATTGTCATGCTTTCATCTACCTATCTCAACAATATGTAATTAGAGATGTCTTGATACGCATTATAGAATGTGTAATGAGCCTCGAGAGAGATGAGACTGACAAATCAAACGAGTACTTGACCGAAAGGCTTCGAGATCACTTGAGCAAGAAGAGATATCTGGTAGTAATTGATGATATATGGACAAAGGAAGCATGGGACGAACTAAAACTCATTCTACTAGATGGTTTGAACAAAAGTAGAGTAATGCTTACCACTCGCAACAAAGAGGTTGCTTTACATGCTGGCCTAATGAGCCAACCCCATTATATTCGCCTTCTTAATGAGGATGAGAGTTGGGAATTGTTCCACAAGAAGATCTTTCCGAAAGGAGTAATTTGCCCTCTAGAGTTGATGGAAATAGGGAAAAAGATCCTTGTAAAATGTTGTGGTTTACCATTAGCTATTGTTGTTTTAGGAGGTCTCTTATCAATAAGAGACAAGACATTTAGTGCATGGTCTAAAGTTCTCGATAGTGGAACTTGGCATCTTGCTGAAGACTCAAATCAGTGCAAGGAAATATTAGCTTTAAGTTACTATGATTTGCCTCGGTACTTAAAACCATGCTTTCTATATCTCGGTCTTTTCCCAGAGGACTATGAAATTAAGTCCAAGTACCTAATCAGGTTGTGGGTCGCTGAGGGTTTCATTCAGCAAAGAGGTAATGAGATCATGGAAGATGTGGCAGAGGACTACTTAGAGGAATTAATTGGTAGGAGCATGATTCAAGTGGCACGCAAGAGATCTAATGGAACTGTTAGCAAATGCCGCATCCACGATCTTTTGCGTGACCTCTCCATGTCTGAAGCTAGAAAAGTCAATTTCTTTGGAAACTACGCTGATAATGACACTACTTCGTCTTCATCAAGCTTGCGACGAATAGCACTCCATCGCAATGTGGATGAGTCCGAAATGATAAATCGTTCAACTGCAACTCTTCGTTCCATGTTATGCTTCTCCGATTATTCTACAATTTGTTTGTCAAGACTGCTTTATAGAGGTGGCAGATTGTTGAGGGTATTGCATGTCACGAGGACTCAAGAAAATAATTTACTGAACAAAATTGGAGAAGAAGTACATTTGAGGTATTTGAAAGCTACTGGAAAAATCCGATCTCTTCCATCTTCTGCCAACAACCTCTCTAACCTGCAAGCTATAATATTGACAAATAGTGGTGGCACCTTACCAAGTGTAATTTGGGATTTGGAGAGATTGAGACATCTATATGCATATCAATGGAATATTGATGGGCATCCACGACTCAGCAATTTCAGAAACCTCCAAACATTATGCTTAAATCCCGGTAGTTGGATTGAAGATGGCTTAGACAGGCTAACCAATCTCAGAAAATTGGGAATAAGTGGAGATGTAAGTTCACACCATAAGGCATTATCTGATGTGATTGAGAAATGGAGCGGCCTCCGATCACTTTCATTACCTTATTCGTTCTCGGTCCCACCATTTGTGTCATTTGCACACCATCAAAATCTTTATAAGATGCTTTTGGTTGGTCGAATAGAGAATCTACCCAAGATGCCTCTAGATCTTGCCAAATTGACTCTTTATGAATCCCAGTTACAACAAAATGCCATTGAAATACTAGAGAAACTGCCAAACCTTCGGATTCTCATATTAGGATGGGATTCTTATTGTAGTGAGAAAATGATCTGCTCTTCAGGAGGATTTCCTCGGCTGGAATCCTTGAAACTCGACTGCTCTAATCTAAGGTATTGGACAGTTGAGGAAGGAGCAATGAAATCTCTCAAAGAAGTCGAACTCTATAATCGCAGGCATTTAAAGACTCTTCCCAAGCAAGTACAAGATCTCTCGAAGTGAAAGCGGTTCTAGGTTGAAGACAAGCAGAGCACAAATGGGTTCAATGGGTTCTACAAAAGGCCATGTAAGTTACATTTTCGATGTCATTTTGTAAGTTGAGAATTTTCTTTTTTCTCTGTGGTTTCAACAGTAGCCAGGTAGCTCTCTGTGGTTTCAACAGTAGCCAGGTGGCTCTCTATAGCATTCTAGATTGGGACATGTAGTAAAAGGCAAGGTAATAATATATAAGTAGTACATTTGAAAACCTAACAATGCTATCCTAAAGCTCAAGTTTAGAATAAGGTACGGTCAAGTGTGTGGTGGGGTCCACTTGAAGACTCACGTGAGGATGGATGGGAGTGTGGGAGATTTCAAAGACTCCCTGGGATCTTCCTCTTTGTAAAAAAAAAATCAACCCCAACTGTGATTTATATCATCTTCATATGGGCCAAAAAGTTTAATGGTCAATAGTCTATTCGGATCAATACATAGTCGATCTAACGGTACAGTAAATTCGGATTTAACCGAAAGTTGGTGGACATGTACAATTTTGGAGGGGTTATGTGTTTGGTCCATTTGGATGTACCAAAGATGGGCCCCACAAGCAGGAGCTTACGAGATTTTATCATAAGCTTGAGCTTAGGAGAGCTTTGCTCTTTGAAAACCATTTTATTTGGATTGGATAATTTTTCTTCTTCTATATTTCTTTTTGTAAGTTGCAGATTCATGGTTATATATATATTCACAGCCGATCCTAGTAAATTAATATGGAATTGATTGGGTGATGTAATACCATATGTAAGGGCCCTGATCAGGGTTGTTCATGGGCCGGGTCACTATGGGCTAAGCCATATCTAGGCCCAGCCCGACTTTACACAGATAGGCCCCTATCCAGCCTAAGCTTGACCCTGGCTGTAAATGTTGGTCCCAAGGCCACCCAATTAGTCAACCAGTACCAGGCCAGGAAAAACCAGTCTTTTTATCAGTTGTTTGGGCTTTTTAGCAATTCGTTGGACAAATTTATCACTAAATTTCAAGTTGGCTGGGTTTTGGGCTTTTTAAAACGTAACCCAAGCCTGGGCAAAACATTTCACTGCCGAAAGCAGGCTGGCCCTGGATTGGACTCGGCTGGCCCAGCCTGCCCCATGAACATCCCTAGCCTGATTGGACCCATTCGTGGATGAGGTACACCTAAAAGACATTCTTGATTTTCCTATTCTAGTCATTCAAATTCTTGCCTATAAATACACAACTTGGATCATCATATTTTAGGGCATGCCCTCCTATGGTAGGGTCCCACTACATCAGTCATTTCCGAAACGACCTATTTCTTGGACTCAAGAGTTTGAATTTGGTTTTTAAGTAATAGTTTGAATTTTGTTCCAAAAGGACATTTGACCTAAATGTGGTAGTTATAACCATGATTTGGGAAACGAACATGAATGCAATTGAAAACAAGGTAGGTTGTTGAGTCTTAATTGAGTTGTCTATTGCAATCTAAGTGCTTGTTGGATTTATTGTATCATTTGTATAATCTCACAATCTTTTCCAAAAAAAAAAAGAAAAAGTTCTCACTATCTTATCTCTGAGAAGGAACATATAATCCTATATTTTTCAACATATCTGTTTCATTTGTTATTTGTAAAACACCCCAATGAATTATTATCCAAGTATGTTAGAGTTAGTCCCCTTCCATCACTTTTTTAGACACTAACTCTAACATTTTGTATCATTTTGAGCTTTTATTAACAAAGTTTACTTGTACTTCTATTTCTTACAGTGGACATTTTAAGACCGCATGATGTGACAACCAGTGCTTTGGCATTGAAAGAAAATGGTGGCATGAAATCCTTTTCTTTTTCTTCTTGCTTTATAAGTTGTTTGTGGAAACATGTAAAAAAAGTTATCGTGTGATTCTAGAATTGATCTGTATTGTTAAAAGTATCATCAGATTGTTGTGGTGGTGTTCTGTTCCCACTTTTTTGCTTGATTTCATCTATACAATGTATATTGGCATTTATAGCACAATTTTCTCCCAAGGGAGTCCGTAACATAAGCAGTGAAACCAGGGCTACAATTTTCTCCCAACCCTGCATTGAATTTCGTGCCGGGTTACGCCTGCAGAGGAAACTTCCTTTTGGCATTTATATACCTATTAAGCAACAACAGGTTAATGAACATGCTTTTCCAACTTCGAAGCTGCTATAAAACCTTTGAGTGAGTCGTTATATTGGTTCTGAACTGATGTCTTGTTTTAGGTGTGTTTTCTCTCTGTAACAAAAAAAATTCAATTTTTTTATTATATATATTATAAAAAAGAAAATAATGGGAGCACAAATTAAGTTCCGATACATTTTTGGATTTAGACTATCATAGATGTTTGGTGGTCATATTGAAGGAGAATGTTTTCCTATGTGCAGATTGGATATTGATTATATGAAGTCCTGCACAGGGTTAGATGAATGCATATCAATGGGAGGATCGTAGATAGAAAGGTCTCCTTTGGATAAGGAAGAACAAAATAGTCAGCCCAACTAGATTACCTTAGCTCTTGACAATCAACCGTTAATTAATTCTTGGATCTCGGCATGCATTTTGTAAAAGTTCAAACAATATATTCTCAATAAAAAGCATATTGTTAGCAATTATTTATCAAAAAAGAAACATAAAACTTGCAATATAGACTTTCAAATCAAGTGAGCAGATCGCAACAATTATGAGCAAATGGATTCATCATCCTGATCAGTGAAAAATGTGTTTCGAAACTATACGAGTGCAAAGACGTACAATATGAATGTAATTAGGCACCCAACAAGGCAAGATAAGCATGTACCTAGAAATAGAAACAGTAGAATTAGAAATGAATTTAATGCTTTAAATTGGGGAACACATGTTGTGATGAAAGACTGCAGGAGGGCCATCTGGATTGATTCATTCCCTAACAATGAACGAGGGTCTTCTCCATCAAAGTTGTTTCACTCAGCTCCGAGGGTTCAAACCATGTAGAGAATGGCATGACAGTTCTCACTTGGCTGCTCAACTCCGGACTTTTTCTCATCCGAAAGCCCTTTATCGCACCGGAGGTCTCCTTCCCTCACCCGAGGGCTCTCCCGCTAGCTTGGGTTCGATGGATCCCGGCCCTTCTCAGCAAGGGTAGAAAACGAAAGACCATTTTTCTTCCCTCTTGCTAGCCGTTCCATCTCAGGCGATGAAATGAATTGATTGTCTATCCAACAGGAAGACCGTAGCGAGAAACAAAATGAGTGGGGATGGTTGAACACGGGCACGCAGTCCCCTGGGTTAGCTACTTGCTGACTTTTAAAGCTAGAGGCCTGCATTCAAGCCTGATACTCTGGCCCAATTGCTAATGTGCCCAGCCTACGTTTATCCTTACCTAAGGCCCTAACAAATTACCTCAGTGCACAACTGATTAATCAAAAGTGGGCCTAAAATTCTGCTGGTGGGCTTGATTTATGTCTTAATTCAAGGCGTGACGGCTGAATCCAAGTTGTATGTATTAAGCCCAAATGAGGCAGACCTTGAACAGAGGTCAGCTAGCTCAACCCATTTGCAAAACTCTATAACTGGCTAATCCTATCAAGAGAAATGATCAGTCCAACACGTAGGACCACACTTACTGTTCCACGCTTCTAGTGTGGGACCCACTTCAGCTAGCTACCTATATCAATGGCTAAGCGAGACAACCATTGATTGAAACCACCAAAATGAACATCTGTGATTTGGTCCAACCATTCATGATCCAATGATTATGATCATTGTATGAAATTGAAACTTACAGCAAAACTAACACACACTAGCAGAAAGGTGCCCCTGCTAACGACGGGCAAACAGCAAGAGCAAAAGAAGCGCAAAATAGAGTACGAGAAGAGGAAGGAAAGATCACAGGCACTCAGTCACTTATATGTCTTTTTTGGGGAAATTTTCAAAAAAGTCTTTTAACTTTTGGGTGATTTAAAAAAAAAATAATAATAATAAATTCAATATTTCAAAAACGTACGAAGATTTTCAAGATTTATTTCAATTAGGTCCAATCCGGCAATCTATACCCACCGCCAGCAACTTTGTATAAACAAAAAACTCAAAAAAACAAAAGTGCCCTTAGTGAGTAGTAAGTAGGTAAAACTAAAATTTTCAAAATACTCCTAAACTTTTTAGGTGGTTTTCAAAAAAAGGACGAACAAATTGAATATTTCAAAAATGTATGAAAGTTTTAAATACTTCTTTCAATTAGGTTCTGTTGGGAGATCTCTATCCGCTATTGGCCGTTTTTATTCTAATTTCAAAATGGAAAAAATCCATTTGACTTCATTCCTTCTCCAAAATGTTGGACCAACTATAAGATTACTTTTGCTTGTTCAAAGTCACTTATAAAACACAATGCATTGATTGTACTGAAATCTACCTTAATAATTAGAGTGCCCAAATAATGGATTGATCGTTACGTGAAAATTGAAATTAACTATTGATTAGGTTAATAATTAGAGTGTCCACCTAAAAAATTTAGGATTGTTTTGAAATTTTCCTTTTTACCTACTTTCTACTCACTAGGGGCACTTTTGTCCTTTTGAGTTTTTATTTATACAAAATTACCAACCGTGCATATAGATTGCCTGATTGGACTTAAGTGAAAAAAGTCTTACAAACTTTCATACGTTTTTAAAATATTAAATTCTTTTGACCCTAATTTGAAAATCACTACAAGTTCTCTCTCCTCCTCCTTTTTCTCCTTCATTCATAAAATTGGTTTTGTCTTGGTACCCATCTCCACGGAAAAGGACCGAGAAATGCTTTAAAAAAGTCTTGCTTTTTGTAGAAGGTGAACCCAGTAAAATAGATTTGGCACCGATGGGCGGCAAAGAAAGACTTCCTTGTATGTGGGTAGGTGCATGGGCATTTATTAAATAATAAATAAATAAATAATAATAAAAAAGTTCAATGGAAGACCGATATATTGAATGTTGTTGTGCCTTGACAAATGGAAGACCCAATTAAAAAAATGCGGGCAACAGCTGGGCTAGATGGTGACCCAATAGAAAAAGACTTGGGATAGGCAATAGATGGAGAGTGTAGAGTAGAGACCCAATAAAAAAGAGAAGATTCAATAAAGATAGGCCTGAGATGGCAGCTGGTGGAAACCAAATTAAGAAGAAAAAAAAAAAAACCAAGACTGTGTGCAGATGGCCAGCAAGTGAAATTCTAATAATAAAAAAAAAATGCTTGGCACTGATGGGCAACAGGAGAATACCCAATTAAAAGCTTTGGCTCTTATTGGTATAAGTCCCAGTAAAAACAGAGTTGGCACTAGTTTAGTGTTTTTTTGGAAGGCTGGGTCCTCTCCTGTTTTCAAATGTATGAGCAAGGTCTTTTGTATCCAAGTCCATTTCTAATATAATTTCCTATTTCAGCAAAAAAAAAAAGAAAAAGAAAACAAAACAGAGAGAGAGAGAGAGAGAGAGAGAGAGAGAGAGAGACTTGGCACTAGTGGCCATTAGATGGGCAGCAGGTGAAGACCCATTAAAAAAAGACTTGGTACTAGTGGGCATAAGCCGGTACCCTACCAAGGCACCTTATTATGACTTGAGACTACTGCACTGTTCTCTGTGAACTTCTTCGAAAGTTACAGGTACTGCACTGTTAAGACTTGAGATGATCTTTTATCACCCGTGACCCACCCAACTTGCCAACTCATTTTTTATTTTTCTGGGAAAAGGATTTTAAGTTTTACTAGCTACCAAAAAATCAGAGTTTTAGATTTGACATGGAAGATCAAATGAGTTCAGATTGGGTTGCATCCATTCTATCTATATCGCCTTTCAACCTGACCTAAATTGGACCCAACACCACTATTTGCAACAAGATTGGCCCGCCAACCAAACCCAAAATCCAAGTCTAAATTAAGCATCAATCTGCAGGTTAGATACGGGTCAACATTTTCAATCCTCTAAATATGTGGATTGGATCTCAGGTGACATATACATGTTATCCAAAGCACACCACCTGGCCCATTGCCACCACCGGTCCTGGAAATTACAGATTTACTTATCCTAATCTCGGCACATGAGGTCACCTTCAGTTATTTTCACATAAAGGAAGAAGATTCAACAATTCTTTGGTGGGGCTTGATTTTATCCATCCCGATCAGGGAGTTAGAATGGGAATGCAAGCTTTTAATATGAACAAGAGATACGAATAAAATCAACACCATGGGGTGATCATGGTCATGATTTATCTAAACAAAGAACTTTGGGCCCTTTAAAATGGATGGTTTCAATCATCTGTCCACATTAATATGCAGCCCACAATTGCTAATCCAATTCTAACCCTGTGAGTAGGTTCAACAAGAGGACTCCCTGTAAAATAGCAGTGAGCGGGACGATATCTTCATTTTTTCTAATGCTAGTCTTACATAGGCTAGAGAAATTAAAAATTCCCTGGAAGACTACTGTGATTTCTCAGGTCAACCTATTAATTTCCACAAATCTGCCACTAATTTTAGCAAGGGAGATTGTCGCAAGAGATGCAAATGTATTTCCGCAATCCTTGGTATGAGAATTATAGACAATGATGAAAAAGACCTTCCAAACCCCTTATTTTTAAATAAAAAGAGGCACTTGAGTATCGAGTCTCTTGCCAATAAAATTAAATTAAAGTAATATTTCCTCTTGCCAAATTCCCTTGCTATCTCAAGCCGAAAGAAACACCATGATTAAGTCGGTAGCTTCCGCCATTTCTTTGTACAACATGTCGGTCGTTTGCCTCTCTATTGAAGCCACAAACTCAATTGATAAAATGCTTAAAGCCTTTTGGTGAGGTGAAATTAAAGGTAAGGTTGGTTTTTTGTACATTTCTTTTTCTGAAAGCTTGATATTTATTTTTTGAATGAAGAAACTTCTAGCAAACTGTGCTGAATTTTGATTTTTTGTGCATTTCTTTTTGTGAAAGCTTGATATTTATTTTTTGAATGAAGTTATGTGATCAAATTATAAAGTTAATTTTTTTTCTCTATATTTTATACTTGAATATATGAATAAGATATATTTGTGCATATTAGTTAATTGTTTATAAGCCCACAAGCACTATGTTGTATAAGCGCTCCGCAGACCCTCCAGATATATATAATTATTTTAAAATTTATCGTTTGGGTGCCCCGCCCGCACTCTAGCACTGGGCACTTAGTTTTTTTTCATCCCACTATGCCCATTTCTTTCATCCAATCAGTAGGTCTTAGCTGGCAGTTTAAATTTAATGACATTGACTTTTGCAACACCTATTTTTATGACTTTTAACTACTCAATGTAACAACTCTCTTACTTAAAAACTCATTTAACAACTCACATGATTTGTTTTCCTCTTCTTTTTTTTTTTTTTTTTTAGCAGATTTGAAGGAGCAATACTAATCCAATCATATATATTAACTTTTCATTTGGCGGAAATCATTGATAGGGCCTATTTATGGAAAATTCAAACCGATCAAAATAAATGACCCATCTATTTTTAGATAGTCAAAAAAGTCAAATATGAGTTGGTCTACTGTTAGATTGAACTCAATTACTTCTGTGCTTTTATTAGGAGTAATTTTATTTGTCCTCACCATCATGCATCCGTGTTGACTTATCTTTGTTGAGGATTTCCAGGACTATGGTTGTTACCATTGACTTACTTAAGTTGTACTTAATTTCAAATGGAAAGGCAAGCTTGCTTTGATTGGATGATACATGGGATAGAAACGTCCCTTTTTGAGAGGGCATTTTATAAAATTCTTCCCTTTCTCTCTAGCTCCTTTTATCTATCTATATGTATATATTATAAAAAGAATGTCTGTTTTTTTCTTCTTTTTTTTTTTTTTTTTTGAGAATGTCTATTTTTTTATTGCGTTTTAAGGGTGTCTTTGTGTGAATGGATAACATAATAGAATATAATGGGAGCTCAAATTAAGTTACAATATATTTAAGGATTTAGACTATAATAGATGTTCGGTGGTCTTATAGAAGGAGAATGTTCTCCTCTGAGCAAATTGCATATTGATTATATGAAGTCTAGTTCATGGGGCCCACTAAGATGAATGCCTATTAATGGAAGAACGGCAGATGGAAAGGTCTTCTAAATGTACAAGGGAGAACAAAAAAAATCTACCCAACCACATTATCCTATCCCTTGACTTAACGTCCTCAAAGCATAGTGACATTTTAACCGTAGATTTTATTTTATGGATTCAATCCAACGGTGAATGCAAAATTAGACCACATGCCAAATCTTAGGATGGAAAGAATATCAAAGGGGTTGCGTGTGGGACCAAGAGGGCACTATAGAACTAGAGTGCTGTAAGAGAATGTGGCAATCCAATAACCCGCATGGGCTTAATGAATTGTATTATCTTCTGCACAATGGCCCGCAACTTTGAATCTAAAGATCCAGAAAATTAAATGTACGCTTTCAGCATATAGTAGAATTTTATGTTACTGGCTTAGTGCTCATAGATCTTTATCTTTCAACTTCTAGATCTTTGCCCCCACTTCCCAAAACAATATTTACATTTCCATGGAAAGTGTTTCAAAGAAAAGCAAACATGTACCAGAAAATAAGATGGTCAAGGAAGACAATGGGGGAAATATATGTATAACTGGTTGTCTTGTGTTAAGTAATTTATTAATAGCCCCATTAATTCCTGGGAATATCTTACATTCTTGGGTCTCGGCATGCATTTATTGTAAAAGTCCAAACAATATAATCTCAGTAAAAAGCATCTTGTGAGCAAATTACTTATCAGGAAAAAGAAACGTAAAGCTTTGCAATATACACAACCTAATCCACGTATAGTGTAAATATATTTCTAAGATTTTCTACACACCTAAAAATGAGGTGTTTATATGTCACTTTCTTATAAAAATCTTCATATTATAAACATTCAAATATATGTTGTATAAATGCATAACATAAAGATCAACAAATCTAAATATTATAAGATTTCATTATCATAGAATAAAATAGTGTTATATTATTATATTGTGTGATTATGTCACTAATGATGTTTGGCAATTTCCACATACTTCAATATACTTGTGAAGTATTTGGCAATTTATTAAAAAAAAAAAAAAAAACCCTCATAAGATGCTATACCGAACAAGAAATGGAGAGAGTAATCAATTGGCCCAATTCAAGCCCACTAATTAGTAATCATAGGTGTTAATAATCATGGTAGGACTTATCCATTATTAAAAAAAAAAAAAGAGTGAAATGTTAAAACCATGACACCTAACTTCCAAGCAATATTGCTTAATTAAGGTGGGTCCACTAAACATTGGTAACCATAATGTAATACATTTAATGATGATTATCACAAATGACCCTATCTAGTTTTTTTAAACCTTATTAAATATTAGACATCATTGATAAATTCATCTATGAGAAGTCATTGTAGGACCATTTGATGTTGGTAGTCATATTCACACTAGGGGAACTATCAAATAGTTGGACCCATTTAATTATAGTAAATTGATAATTGTAATCACACTATTTAATCTTGGTAATTAGTATGAGATTGGCTAATTTTAGTAGTACGAGACCCATCTAATATTGGCAATTATGATGAAAGCCCCTCAAGTCTGACATTTATAGGACCTACCTCATATTGATAATCAATAAGGGTTATGTAATTTTGATATGTCTATAAGACCACACATTAAATTTATTAACACTATAGGGCCTATCTAATATTAGTAGTCATAGTTGCGCTCCCATAAGTATCATGCTCGGAGACTGCAGGTACAATCCTAATCGATGCGGGAGATAATTGATTTGAGTAATACTTGTATTTGAGGCCTTTTGTCGTAAGAATCCCTTAAAAAGTATGATACCTCAATTTCTGACATGGGTCAACTATTCAAAAGGTTTTTAGATTGGAAAAACAGCTCCCATTCAAATTAACAGCCTTTTTTATTTTTATAGTTTTGGATAAATGTTGAGGTGGGCCCGGAAAACGGGGCTCTCATGGATTGCTTTTTTTTTTTTTTCAATCGACCTTTTTCTCTTATTTGTAGGGCACAGTTTTTGAGTCACCCATCCTCATTCTGAATCAGACGTGGTCACGTGGGATTATCGGGTAAAGTAATTAAGGTCAACGATCCAGGGTGGGTGTTTATTGGCCTCAGCTCAGACCAATAATTATGTGATTGGTAATTATGGTCAACGATCCAGGGTGGGTGTTTACTGGCCTCAGCTCAGACAAATAACTATATGATTGGAACGATCCAGGGTCGTTGTTATCAATGACTTTCAACGATCAAGGGTGGTAGTGAACTGCAAGCAGCCATCATTCTACCTCTGGGAATTTCAACGAGTTGCTCAGACAGAAAAGAAGAGATGTCTTCCGAGGCCGTGGTTTCCTTTGTTGTGGGAAAACTCGGTGCTCTTCTCATTGAAGAAGCACGGCTCCTCTATGATGTGCGTGATCAATTTGAATGGATTGTAGGAGAATTGAGACGTATGCAATGCTTTCTGAAAGATGCCGATGCAAAACAGAAGGAAGATGAGAGAGTCAGGAATTGGGTGAAAGAAATAAGAGACGTTTCTTATGACGCCGAAGATGTTATCGACACCTTCATCCTCACTCAAACTGCTCGGGCTTCCCGGAGGACGAGACGAAGGCCTTTTCACTGTGTTGAAAGGTACATTTGCATTGTCTGTGAGCTGACAACTCGCCACAGGGTCGCCAAGAAGATTCAACACATTAAGATGAAGATCGGCGACATCTCAAGCAGTTTGCAGACTTACGGCATAAGAGATATCAACGATGGAGGGCAAGAGACACGTTTGAACATCCGTAGGCGGTATTATGCCCTGTATGAAGAACCAGATCTTATTGGTATGCAAGAAAGCATGGCAACTCTCAAGGAGCAGCTTATCAACGAGGAGGCAAGGCGCTGCGTGATTTCTATAGTTGGAATGGGCGGTTCAGGTAAGACCACTCTGGCCAAAAAAGTTTATCGTGATGTCAAAGATAATTTTGATTGTCATGCTTTCATATACCTATCCCAACAGTATAAAATCACAAATGTCTTGATAAACATAATGGAATGTGTAAAGAGCCTCTCTCTCGAGGAGAAGGAGAAATCAAATGAGGAAGACTTGAGGAAAAAGCTTCGTAATCACTTGAGCGAGAGGAGATATCTGATTGTGATTGATGACATATGGACCATGGAAGCTTGGGATGAACTAAAGCTCTTTCTACCAGATGGATTGAGCAAAAGTAGAGTAATGCTTACCACTCGCAATAAAGAGGTAGCTTTACATGCTGACAATGTGATCGATCACCATTATATTCGCCTTCTTAATGAGGATGAAAGTTGGGAATTGTTCCACAAGAAGATCTTTCCAAAAGGAGTTGTTTGCCCTCTAGAGCTAATGGAAACGGGGAAAAAGATCCTTGCAAAATGCGGTGGCTTACCGTTAGCTATTGTTGTTTTAGGAGGTCTCTTATCAAGAAGAGACAAGACATTTAGTGCATGGTCTAAAGTTCTCGATAGTGTAACTTGGCATCTCGCTCGAGACCCAAATCAGTGCATGGAAATATTATCTTTAAGTTATTATGATTTGCCTCATTACTTGAAACCATGCTTTTTATATCTCGGTCTTTTCCCAGAAGACTATGAGATTAAGTCCAAAGACCTAATCAGGTTGTGGGTTGCTGAGGGTTTCATTCAGCAGAGAGGTAGTGAGATCATGGAAGATGTGGCAGAGGACTACTTAGAGGAATTGATTGGCAGGAGCATGATTCAAGTGGCACGCATGAGGTCCAATGGATCTGTTAGTACATGCCGCATCCACGATCTTTTGCATGACCTCTCTAAGTCTGAAGCTAGACAACTCAATTTCTTTGAAATCTGCGGTGATAATGACACTACTTCATCTCCATCTAGTCTGCGACGAGTAGCACTCCATCGCAATATGGATGAGTACGAAGTTATAAATCGTTCAGTTGCAACCCTTCGTTCCATGTTATGCTTCTCCGATTCTATAATTCATTTCTCAAGTCTGTTTTACAGAAGTGGAAAATTACTGAGGGTGTTGCATGTAGATATTGCTGACCTTCACGCAAATGTTTTACCAACAGAAATTGAAGCAGCAGCACATTTAAGGTACTTGAGAGTTTATGGAATCCGATCTCTTCCATCTTCTGTCAACACCCTCTCTAACCTGCAAGTTGTAATATTGTCAATCGATGGTGGCATATTACCAAGTGCAATTTGGGATTTGGAAAGATTGAGACATCTATATGCTTATAATTGGGATATTGATGGGCGTCCACGACTCAATAATTTTAGAAACCTCCAAACATTATGCTTAAATACCGGTAGTTGGATAGAAGATGGCTTAGAGAAGCTAACCAATCTTAGAAAATTGGGAATAAGTGGAGATGTAAGATCACCCCACAAGGCATTATTTGATGCCATTGAGAAATGGAGCAACCTACGATCACTTAGATTGTTTGGTTCATCCTCAATCCCACCATTTGTGTCATTTGCACACCATCAAAATCTTTACAAGATACATTTGGGTGGTCCAATAGAGAATCTACCCAAGATGCCTTCAGATCTTGCCAAATTGACTATGTATGGATCCCAGTTACAAGAAAATGCCATTGAAATATTAGAGAAGCTGCAAAACCTACGGATTCTCAAATTACTAAATGGTTCTTATCGTAGTGAGAAAATGATCTGTTCTTCAGGAGGATTTCCTCGGCTGGAATCCTTGGAACTCGACTGCTCTAATCTAAAGGACTGGACAGTTGAGGAAGGAGCAATGAAATCTCTCAAAGAAGTCAAACTCATCCAATACAATCATTTAAAGAATGATCTTCCCAAGCAAGTACAAGAATATCTCTTGGAGTGAAGGCGGTTCAAGGTAGAAAACAAGTGGAGCACAAATAGATTCTACAGAAGGCCAGGTAATTTACATTTTCGATGTCATTTTGTAAGTTGAGATTTTTTATTTCGTTTGTGACTTCAACAGTAGCCAGGTAGCTCTCTACAGCGTTCTAGAATGGGACATGTAGTAAAAAGGCCAGGTAATAATGTATAAGTAGTACATTTGAAAACCATTTTATTTGGATTGCATAATTTTTCTTCTTCTATTTTTCATTTTGTAAGGTGCGGATTCATGGTTATATATATAATCACAGCCGATCCTTGTAAATTAATATGCAATTGATTGGGTGATGTAATACCATATGTAAGGGCCCTGATCAGGGTTGTTCATGGGCCGGGTCACTGTGGGCTAAGTCATATCTAGGCCCAGCCCGACTTTACACACACAGGCCTGACTCTGGCTGTAAATGTCTTTCCCAAGGCCACTCATTTACTCAACCAGGCCAGGAAAAACCAGTCTTTTTATTAGTTGTTTGGGCTTTTTAGCAATTCGTTGGACAAATTTATCACTTCACTAAATTACAAGTTGGCAGGGTTTTGGGCTTTTTATAACTTAACCCAAGCCTGGGCAAAACATTTCACTGCCCAGAGCTGGCTGGCCCTGGATTGGACTCGGCTCGCCCAGCCCGGCACCATGAACACCTGATTGGACCCATTCGTGGATGAGGTACACCTAAAAGATTTTCTTTATTTACGTAATCTTGTCATTCAAATTTCTGCCTATAAGTACACAACTTGGATCATCATATTTTAGGGCATGCCCCTCCTATGGTAGGGTCCCACTACATCCGTTATTTTCAAAATGACCTTTTTCTTGGGCTCAAAAGTCTTATTACACAGATACATTTGAATTTGGTTTTTAAGTAATAGTTTGACTTTTGTTCCGAAAGAACATTTGACCTAAATGTGGAAGTTATAACCATGATTTGGGAAACGAACGTGAATGCAATTGAAAACAGGGTAGGTTGTTGAATATGAGAGTCTAAATTGAGTTGTCTATTGCAATCTAAGTGCTTGTTGAACTTATTGTGTCATTTGTATAATCTCACAATCTTTTCCAACAAAAAAAAAATATCAAAATCTTATCTCTGAAAAGGAACATATGATCCTATATTTTTCTACATATCTGTGTCACTTGTTATTCGTAAAGCACCCCAATGAATTATTATCCAAGTTAGGGCTGCACAAAAAATCTGGTGTCATCGTAAAACTGGACCAAACTGCTCGAACGACCGAACCGGGCGGTTCGGATTTGTTTTATGTGGATCGGTTCGGTCAACGATTTGAAAATCATAGAAACTACTTTATATCGGTCGGTTATTGGTTTTAACCCATGGTTAACTGTCTAAACCGAACCGACTATATGTATTAACTTGAGTATTGAGTTTTGACTATTTTAGCCTTAGGCTTTTTTACTTTCATAGTTTGTACTTTTATTCGACAACTCACATGAACTCAATACTGCGATTTTACTTTCAGGCCTATCGGTCATGCTTTCTCAGAACTCAAATAAAGCCTATTTGAAGTGTTATGGCTTATGAAGTTGCTATTGGAGTGCTAGTAGTCTGGAATAGAGTTGCTGCTTCTTTGGTTATCTACTTTAATTTGCTTTGGGATGTGTATTGACTTTAAATATTTATCATGTTTTATGTTGGATTTGTTTTGGGATGTAATAACTTTAAATATTTCTGTTTGGTTGCTTGGTTAAGACTTAGTGAGTACTTGTGCTACTACAATTTGCAGGTATTTTGATGATTTCTCTCACCAATAAAACTGCTATTTTTTTGTGGAAAAACAATAAACCAGAAAAACCGTATCCAAACTAAACTGGTTCCTTTCGGTTTGGTTTGAGCACATCGGAGGCTCGGTTCGGTTTGGAAAAATAGAAAATGATGGGTTTGATTTGGTTGATGGTTTCCCCTCTAAACCAATCCGAACCGCCCATGTGTACCCCTAATCCAAGTATGTTAGAATTAGTCCCCTTTCATCACTTTTTTAGACACAGAACTCCAAGATTTTGTTTCATTTTGAGCTTTTATTAACAAAGTTTACTTGTAATTTTATTTCTTACAGGAGACATTTTAAGACCACATGACGCGACAACCAGTGCTTTGGCAGTGAAAGAAAATGGTGGCATGAAATCCTTTTCTTTTTCTTCTTGTTTTATAAGTTGTTTGTGGAAGCATGTAAAAATAGTTATCGTGTGATTCTAGAATTGGTCTGTATTGTTAAAAGTATCAACAGATTGTTGTGGTGTTGTTCTGTTCCTACTTTCTTGCTTGATTTCATCAATACAAAGTTTATTGGCATTTATAGCACAATTTTCAACCATGGGAGTCTGTAAGATAAGCAGTGAAACCAGGGCTACAATTTTCTCCCAACCCTGCATTGAATTTCGTGCAGGGCTAAACTTGCATGCGCATGCAGAAGAAACTTCCTTTTGGCATTTATATGCTTATTAAGCAACAACAGGTTAATGAAGAATTTAGAACATGCTTTTCCAACTTCGAAGCTGCTATAAAACCTTTGAGTGAGTCATTATATTGGTTCTGAACTGTTGTCTCATTTCAGGTGTGTTCTCTCTGTAACAAAAAAGATTCAATGTTTTTATTATATATATGGACATCTATTAGAAAAATTCCTTTAACTAGGAAAACTGTAGTTGAGAATCCTAAGAACTCTAAATTTTTATAATGACGACTAAAGACCTCCAGCACAAATCATCTCTTTTTGCAACACCACTATTTGCAACATGATTGGCCCGCCAACCAAACCCAAAACCCAAGGCTAAATTAAGCATTAATCTGCAGGTTAGATCCGGGTCATCATTTTCAAGCCTGTAAATATGTGGATTGGATCTCAGGTGACGTACATGTTATCCAAAGCGCACCACCTGGCCCATTGCCACCGCTGGTCCTGGAAATTACACATTTACTTATTCTAATCTCAGCATATGAGGTCACCTTCAGTTATTTTTACATAGAGGAGGAAGATTCAACAATTCTTTGGCAGGGCTCGATTATATCCATCCCGAGCAGGGAGTTAGAATGGGAAATATTGGGAATGCAAGCTTTCAATATAAACCATATATACGAATAAAATCAACAACATGGGGTGATCATGGTCATTTATCTAAACAAAGAACTTTGGGCCCTTTAAAATGGATGGTTTCAATCATCTGTCCACATTAATATGCAGCCCACCTTTAATCTATATAATGAGTTGCCAATCCAATTCTAAGCCTGTGAGTAGAGGTTCAACAAGGTGAACGTAAAGAGGACTCCTAATCCAATTCTAACCCTATAAGTAGGTTCAACAAGGTGAACGTAAAGAGGACTCCCTGTAAAATAGTAGTGACTTGCTGCTAACTTGGGTGAATTATGTATTAACTGAGATGACCCGCTGATGGCTGAGACAAGGAGACCCTTTTACCCTTACCTTTTTATTTTGAGGGCCAAAGTCTTGTCACGCATGCTCAAGAATGCTGAGAAGATGGGCATCATTGAAGGGATTAAAGTAGACACAGAGAAATTAGAAATTCCCTAGAAGACTACTGTGATTTCTCAGGTCAACTTATTAATTTCCACAAATCTGCCACTAATTTTAGCAAGGGAGCTTATCGCAAGAGATGCAAATGTATTTCCACAATCCTTTGGATCCCTTGCAAAAATGGTTTGAGGAAGCCTTTGTTGGTCTCTAGGTCTGATCCGGGTTTGGTCCTTATACACACAACTTTTTTCAAGAATGGATCTGTCAAGTGGATTTGAACTTCTTTGCAGAACTCTTTCTGACCTTATAAGAGCCCTCAAATCTCCCCTTCTACAGGAAAATTCAAAACACTCTCAACCCAACTCAGCCCAACCCCTGCCATGTTTTAAATTGCCGCCCTTAATGGTAATGAAGGTTAGGTCCTCTTTACCCTAAATCAATACATGTTAGGGCCTGTATAGATTTGAACCTAACCGGTTTTCATTCCAACTAGTTAAGATAGAGCTTGAAGACTATTTTGGTTGATAACTAACTAGGTTGCCTGTGACATACATTTCAGACCACACTCAAATCAAGCCAGGGCCAGTCCCTTGATAAAACTAGTTGCTGAATCTATGCATGTAGGAGACAGGAGAGTCTGATATCATTCCGGGTGTCCGAAAGTAATTAGGGCTTGTTTGGCAACTCTATTCTTAGGATTAAGTAAGGTAAAGTCCCAATTTCTATAAAAAGAAAATTTCACCAAAATACTTTAATTCAAATTTCCCACCATATTTTAAAAAAAAAAAGTAAAAAAGTAACCTTATTTCTCCACTAAAAGACAAAAAAACTCCACTTTTCAATAAAAAAAATAAAAAAGATTCCATCACAAACAACTAAAAATAAAATATCATCACAAGTCACTTATATTTTATTATTTCCTCAAAATAACATTTACTCCACTCAACTCCATTAGTAAAGCCCCCAAGTAGGCCCACCCCTCACATTACATCATCCTTGAATGACAACTCAGGCCTTGAGTTTGGACAGTTGGGTCCCATGCTCTAATGGTCCACAATAGGAAAAAAAATGCTATTCTCTTACTGGATACTTATAACTCTTTAGTCGATGAACCGTAACTGACCAGTTTTTGATGAGTAATAGACGACCAGCATAAACCGGCCTCCACTTTTACTTCAATGGGAGCTTATATAAAGCGTTGGATAGAATTTTCCCAGGAAAAAAAATTCATTTATTTCACACATCCAATTGCACATGTCACTCCAAATTAAGTGCAATTGGGGCAAGTTTGCATCCGCAGACAAACATAATATGAGTGGGTCAGATAGGCTTTGGTGATAAAGTTGATTTGTTACATTTGAATTTTACCATCCCTCTTGATACATTGTTTTCTATTGTGTTCATGCTCTGACAAGTTACACCATGTGCCATATTCCACCGGCAACTTATTTTCACACGGGAACAACTTAGACAAATATAAATGTTGGAAAATGGCCTAGAGAACCACTATTTTTTATAAATTTTGAGTCAAAAACTAAGTGGGACCCACTTATCTTTTTAGATGGAAATACATGGGTATGTAATCTACTCCATGAGTAGATTAGATACATGTATTGGGTTGCTCTAATCCATTAAGAAGTGAATGAGAAATTGCCTCCTAAACACCACTACTTGAACATGTTAAACATGGAAACAAAAGGAAGTGATGAACTTGCTTCCCACATTGCTTGGGAGCAAAACATTCATTGGGTACAAATACAATTACCTTGGAAGTATAAGATGAGCCCCAAGGGGCATCCCACTTTTGTGGAGGAGGGAGGACCTAGACCAAGGTGGGGTCACCACCACGTGCGCGCCGCCCCGCCCCGCCCCGGGGCTTCAGCTTCAAGCGCGAGTTGGGTCTGGCTCGGCCCACTACCCATTTTTTTGGAGAAATTTTATTTTATAAAATTTTTCTTTTTCAAATGGAATGTGTCCTTAGTAGTGTGGTGTGTCCTTTCGCAGTTGAAAGGGTATGTCCCCAAGAGGTGTGTCCAAAGACAAAGAAGAGGTGCATCTATTCACCTGAACAATCATTGTTCTGAATAGATGCAACCCCACTTGAAAGGACTTGATGCAAGCTATAAATATGCATCTTGTCCATGCATTTTTTATCATCCAATCCACTGCTACTGCATTGCATTTTGAATCATCTAAGTCCAAAGAGAGAGTCATGTTGCACTGTTGGTTCGCTAGTCACAAAGTTGTAGTGCTGCAACTGTTATGAGACCGATCATTGTATCCTGGGAGACAGACGCCGCTGAAGCTCGTTAACACCTTAGCGAGGGCGAAATTTCTCTTAAGGACATAGTGTTTTAACACTAGCCTTGATCAACATTCTTCTGCAATCTCCTGACAGAGTACTGTTTTCTGCCTTCAAACGGTAAGTGTATTTCAATTTAATTTTAGAATTCTATTCTATTGTTTTACTTCACTGTTGTGATGAACTGTTTCCTAATACTAAACTATTACTGTATGTACTCGGACTAACAATAAAATCGACAGATTAACTAAAAACAAATTCCACAAATTCCAGCTTATGGGAGCTACATGCAGGATTTCCATAGCAAGTATCGGCGGTAATCTTGCATTTGCAGCTTTCCTGCCGCTGGTTACTACGATAAAACTACATTTACAGTTTACTGCTAAAAAATGCTGTGGTAGTCTTGCACAATGCATTTTATTTATTTATTTATTTATTTTGTGTCTTGGGTATGGTCATGGATGGGTCCTTATACACACAACAAAAAAAGGTGTTGCTATTCTAAATGTCAATTTGGATGCACATTGGCAGTAAAAAATGGCCCACGGGTTTATTAATTTACCATATCCACATATGTAAAAAAAGAAAATACAAATTAATTGCATGCATGAATGATGAAATCTAGCACAATTTATTATTTTTTTATTGCCCTAGTCAAGTGGGCCGAGACCCAAGAGAGAGCTCGCACACACGGGAAGACAACCTACTCACGTTAAAAAGGAGCCCGCATATGAGGGAAGAAATCCGACACAAACAGACCGCACGTGCGGGAAGTGGCAGCGTACCCAGAGTTCAAACATTGGGTGGGCAGGTGAGAACCGCAACTACTTACCATTTGGATAAGGAGCCGGTCTCAACCAATCATAATTTGTTTGGTGATTCGATATATCAAATTACGTGAATGTAATAATATATTTTTTTTTCATTCACTTTTATCTCTAGTTTACTACATTTAAACCAAATATGAAAAAAAAATAAGCACAGTGTGGCTGGAGATGACTCTGTGGGGATGGGGATCACCGAGAAATTGTGTTTACCTTATATTAGATAATGTCCATTTAAAAAATCCCCAAAAAAGCGGAGGATATATTTAGAATTCCCCTTTTTCAAAAGCTTCAAATCTAATTCGTGTTGGCACGATTTAGCACTAGATTGAATTTGAAGTACTTCATCACACTAAGCCAGAGCATTAAGAGATTTTATCCCTATCAAACCAACCGCTTGGATCTAGGAGCGCAACTCTTTTCGCTCGAGTCTTTGATTTAGAGAAATCCATAGTGGAAGGAGGTATACTCCACAGTGAGCTCTACTCATTGAAATCGAATCCAGTCAAAATCAACTCTCTTTCTATGTATGGATAGCCTCAAACTCTATCCTAAAAGAAGTTGACCCCAATGTAAGAGTGAATATTTGATAAAAAAAAAAAAAAAAAAAAGTGTATAATAAAAACAATGCAAAGGTTGTGTCAGTTTTTTTTATCTGAGTTTGGATCCCCTAGAAACACCTTGTACTCAAACATGTACCGGAGTTGAAATGTTACTATTTTTGCAACTGTAAAAAGTTTATTTGGACAAATTTTTTGGACAAGGATATTCAAGTCATACCATAGAGTTTGTCCAAAATTCGATACAAAAAATTTATCCAAATAGCATTACTCCTGCATCTTATCCTTGGCACTACGAGCTAGAAGGATGCCCGCTGACCATCTCAATTTCTGTTGAAGCCAAACTGTCAAAAAGCTCACTAAAGAGGACGGCAATTATTTCAATGGTTTTATTGATTTGTTTTGAGTGGGCCGTTCTGAGAACCTTCACTAATTAATTTCCATCGAGACTGAAGATTGGAAGATCAAACGAAGGAAAATCCCATCACCTGGACCGCTGGCACCCACTTTGGACAAATGTTGAGGTGGGGCCGGAAAACGTGGTTCTCGTGGATTGCTTTTTCTTTTTTTTTTTTTTTTTTTTAATTTTATCAACTGTTTTCTCTTATTTGCTGCCCACAGCTTTTGAGTCACCAATCGTTTGGAAACTTTGGGCCTCGAAAGGAGGGCACCAATACTCATTCTGAATACCACGTGGTCACGTGGGATTGTCAGGTAAAGTAATTATGCTTTGGCGTCCAATTTGGATGTAATGTGGAAGTGGCCCAATGCTCTGACAACTTTTAACTTTTCTTCTTAACTTTTGAGGCTGGGAATCTTGATGGGTCGTTTGGTAAAACCCCTACGTGATGGTGGTCACGTGGGATTGTCGGGTACACTATTATCAATGACTTGATTGTCTGTCAACGGTGTGCTGGTTTGTAGAACCAAAGAATTACCCAATTAAAT
The DNA here is from genome assembly GCA_003546025.1 of Camphora micrantha. NCBI lineage: Eukaryota > Viridiplantae > Streptophyta > Magnoliopsida > Laurales > Lauraceae > Camphora > Camphora micrantha. The sequence continues at coordinate 54,850,407 of QPKB01000002.1, read as the reverse complement.
ACAAGGGTTGATGTACCTATTTGGACGCTAGACTAGATTGGGATCTCGACCGATACCTCATCTGGCGATTTAAATGACTGATCGAACAATAAGAAACTTTTGTTAAATCTATGCCAAAGGTGAAACCCATAGCAAAAGCGATCAGAAAGGTTACCAATGAGCTCGGCCAGCTGGAATCGGGCTCAACCTAGGCTTACCCAATAAACTCCGAGGAGCTCAATAGTCAATAACAGAGCAAAACAGGGGAAGCAAATGAAAGTACTTAATTGCAGAGTAAATGGGAGGAAAGAAAGAAGAGGCAGTGAAGGAATGAATAAAAATAAAAAATAAAAAATAAAAAAATAAAGTCTCACGCACACAGAAAAGAAGAGATGGCTTCCTTAAATAGGCTGTGGTTTTTTTACTAATTTGAATGAAAGTGTTTTGGATGCACGGTCAATTAAAGTACAGTGCGGTAAAATATCAAATTAAGAAAAAATAAAATATAAAGAGTTATGATGATATTTTTTTTTGTTTGATATAAAAATTTTTGAACTTTTTGATTTTTTTTATTTTTTTAATTTTTTGTATAAAAAAATGGAGCTTTTTTTTTTGTTCTTTCTGTGCGGAAAAGGGGGTTTTTTTTTTTTCGAAGAAGATGGAAGAAATCTTAAAATTGTATACTTTTGATATGACTCATTGTCTTTTCTTATATAGATAATGAAGGCTTTACTTCACACCTCACCACACATCCAAACAAGTCAAGGTGCGGCCGTTGATTATGGTCCTTTCTGGATCTTTTTCTTTTACAGTCCAGATCCTCTTTACACAGTAAAATGTAGATGATTTATTGGAACTTGATGGCGAGCCCACATATAGATCATCCAGACCGTTAAAGGTGAATATCATACCCTCGAATCATACATCCATAAGTTTCAGCTTAAAAGGAGTGGGTCCCACCATCGAATTGAACATCATGCAGAAATGTGATTAACACCATGTAAAAAGCACTGCGGCATTAGCACGTAATCACGTTTCGTTGTATTCAAATGGACGAAGGGATCGACTCCTTTTAATATGGGAATTTGGCACATATGATTTGTGAGGATGAGATTCATCTTGAACGGTACGGATGATTTCTATGTAAGCCCCATGGAGTTTCTGAAAAAAATCTAGACGCTACTACATAATAATGGTAGCAGAAGATCCCGACCCTTTCCGACTTGTTGTACGGACATTCTAACTTTTCCATCCAAGCTTTTATGTATCACTTATTCGGTAGTAGGTAGGTAGTTTTTTTTTTTTTGGTAATTCAGCCAAGAGAGCCCAGCCCGCTCACACACGAGAAGACATCGCACATAATGGGGAAGAAGGTGCACGCAAATTGTAAAAATGTGACATACCCAGGATTCAAATCTTGAACAGACGAGTGAAAACTGCCGCCACTTACTAGTGTAAGTGGCCATTCTCGGGTACTAAGCAGTTAGCCCCTATTTTGGATGTGGTGTTGTGTGGTCCCGGTGATCATGGTTCGTTTATTTTCAGTAAAAAGCATCTTGTGAGCAAATTACTTATCATAAAAGGAACATAAAACTTGCAATATAGACAACCTAATCCATGTATAGTGTAAATATATTTCTAAGATGTTCTACGCACCTAAAAATGAGGTGTTCATATCCCACTTTCTTACAAAAACCTTTATATTAGAAGTATTCAAATATATGTGGTATAAATGCATAATATAAATGTCAACAAATCTAAATATTGTAAGATTTCATTATCATAGGACAAAATAGTGTTATTTTATTTTAGAGAAAATTGCCTAAAAAATGACCTTACATGGCCACTAAACGAAAAAGCCTCCAGTAATTCAAATGATACGAAGGTGGTCCCCTGAGATCACTTTCGTTTATATATATATATATATATATATATATATATATATATTGAAGTTTTCATTTGGCGATGACGTCGTCGTTAGTTTAAACCTTACAAACCCCCAAACTCCTATTTTTTCTTTCTTCCTCCCCATCGTTTTCCCCCGTATCGTGATTTTGTTGCCTCCTTCTTTCTCAACAATTTGCAATATAATCTCAGAGGTTGTTTTTCAACCTGTTTTGGATTGAAGCATCATATCATGTGGAGGTATTCTTTTTGTCATCTACCCATTGTTTGTTTTTCAAAACAACGATTCTTGTGGGTTTTTTTAATCTTCTTTCAATTTTCAAACCTTAATGAAATAGGACTTTTCAATGGAACATATCATTTCCCAATAAACCTTCGATATTGATGATAACATATCCCAATTCCTTTACAACTTGCTCAGCTTCAAGCCTATAAATTCATCAATTGAATCCCTTCAATGACCCACCAATTTTCCTACTTCTGAATGCTCCATAAGATGATAAATAAAACAAGCAAGCATCATTAATAGGAACAAAAAAAAAAAAAAAAAAAAAAAATGTAAAGGGCAAAAAAAAAAAAAAAAAAAAAAAAACCTAAAAAACGTCGTCCTTTTCTTTAAAAGAAAACCCGGTCATCTCCCCCTCAACACCACACATATCAAAGAAAATATGGTTTCTTTGAATCATGTACTGCGTGTGCACATCATAGTAGATCTAATGATTTTTTTTTTTTCAAACTAAGATCAGCGTTGACGTTGTTGCTCAAACGTTTATGAAGTCTTGCTTAAAGGGTAGAATAAGCACCGATGTTGTCGCTTCGTAGAATCTTGAAACATTTGGTCTCATTTAAAGTCGTCGCTTCATAGAATCTTGAGATGCTTGATCCTATTGAAATGAGCAACGACATTGACGCTATTTGAAAAAGGGCAAAAAAAGAGAAAAGCTTGGCGAGAAGACTAGTTTCGTACCATATGGACTACTAGAAGCCTTTTCGTTTAGTGGCCATCTAAGGTCACTTTGCGGGTAAATTCCTCATTATTATATTGTGTGATTGTTTCACTTATGATGTTTGACAATTTACACAAACTTGAATATACCTGTGAAGTATTTGGCAATTTATATATAAAAAAAAAACAACTCATAAGATGCTATACCGAACAAGAAATGAAGAGAGTAATCAATTGACCCAATTCAAGCCCACTAATTAGTAATCATAGGTGTTAATAATCATGGTAGGACTTATCCATTATTAAAAAATAATAGAATTAAATGGTAAAACTATGAGACCCAACTTCCAAGCAATATTGCTTAATTAAGTGGGTCCACCGAACATTGGTAACCATAATGCAATACATTTAATGATGATTATCACAAATAACCCTATCTAGTTTTTTTAAAACATTTTCAAATGTTAGACATCATTGATTATCAATCTATGGATAGTCATTGTGGGACCAATTTGATGTTGGTTGTCATATTAACACTAGAGGAGCTATCAAATAGTTGGACCCATTAAATAATGGTAAATTAATATTTGAAATCACACAATTCAATCTTGGTAATCAGTATGGGATCGGCTAATTTTGGTAGTATAGGACCCACCTAATATTGTAATGAAAGCCCCCCAAGTATGACATTTGTAAGACCCACCTCATATTGATAATAAGGAAGGGGTTATGTAATCTTGATATGTCTATTGGAGCACACATTAAATTCATACGCACAGTAGGGCCAATCTAATAGTAGGAGTCATAGTTGCACTCCCATAAGAATCATGCATGGAGACTGTAGGTATAATCCTAATCGTTGCATGAACCTAACGTAAGCATGAGATGTTACTTTTGAACTTGTGAAAAAAATAAGTGAAGGGAAATTTGGTCTAAAAAAAGGGACCGATAAATTGCGGGAGATAATTAATTTGGGTAATACTTGGATTTAAGGGCCAATTTCGAGGTCTAGGAACATTTGGCGCCTTTTGTCGTAAGAATCCCTAAAAAGTATTATACCTCAGTATCTTACTTGGGTCAAGTATTCAAAAGGTTTCTAGTCTAGATTGGAAAAATAGCTCCCAATCAAGGGAAATTCTTTATGCACCCATTTTTTTTTCGAGCACACCCACCTTTAAAAAAAAAAAATCACCGTTCATAAAGAAATATGAGTGTGCTCAGCAAAATGTGTGGGTACATTTAGAATTTCCTCCATTCAAATTAACTGCCTTTTATCTTTTTATAGTTTTTGATTCTTAGTTTAATTCATATTTTCTTACATTATGTGGCTATAACTTTTTTAAATATAATTGTACCCCACTACTGGATTTCTAAGTTTTTTGCTTTATTCTTTGATTAATTATTTACTCATTACTAATTTGCAGTAAACGAATAATGTCTGTATCCTCCGAGGCTCTGGAGTCTGGACTCACTTGAAGTTTCAAGTTTAGCTCAGTAATGAGTAAATACCATCATCAAATGGTTTAAATCCCTGCTCCGTCATTTATCCTTGGCACTATGTGCGAGGAGTATGCCCGTGACCATCTAAATTATTTCAATTGTTATATTGATTTGTTATGAGTGGCCCTTCTGAGAACCTTCACTAATTTCCATCGAGTCTGAACATTGGAAGATCAAACCAAGAAAATCCCCTTACCTGAACCGCTGGCACCCACTTTGGATGAATGTTGAGGTGGGCCCGGAAAACGTGGTTCTCATGGACTGCTTTTTTCTTTTTGTTTTTTTCGCCAGAGGAAGGAGGCAGCTTTTGACTCGGGGGCATTACTGATTCTGAACTGACGTGGTCACGTGGGATTGTTGGGTAAAGTAATTGTGCTCTGGCACCCAATGGTCTGGCAACTTTTGGATTTTCTTTCGAACTTTTGATGCTAGGCCATTGTGAAAAGGCTTTCGTGGTGCTGATTTAGGTACCTCCTTTTTTTGTTTTTTGCACTGGCCTCAGTTCAGAGATCAGACCAATAACATTGGGGGAAAATTACAAAATGGGGGCCTAAGTTTTTGTCAATTTTCAAAATAGGATAAATTTAAAGTTACATTTTAAAATGGGCCGTACGTTTTTTTGAATGGATTTCAATTTAGGACAACCGGAGGCCAAAATGGGTGCTGGCCAGCCAATTTCCCCCCTTTTCATTCTAAAAACCCAAAAATGCCTTTTATCTAGAGTTAATTTGGCACTTTACTGATATAATAACATGCAAATAAAGTTTTTATTTTTTAGATAATATGTCACATTTAAAATATTTTAATTTAAAATTTAAAATACGTCACAAAAAAGCAACCGCTTATCCACTAAAATACAAAAAAAACACTTTTGATTTTCATAACTTGCCTGGCTTTAAGTTGAAAAGAAGAAAAAGAATTAGAGGGCCAGTTTCCTTTTCGGCGTCACCTTTCCTTTTCCCTCTTTCTTCTTCCATGTTTTAATAACTATGAATCGTCTAGCACTTGGATTATGATTCAATCTGACGGCCACGAGAACCCAGAGCTCGTCTACCTGCCTAGAACCTCAGAAAAAAAAAAGGAAACCGAAATCTAAGAATCCAAAAAAAAAAAAAAAAAAACCTGAGCAAAAAAAACTTCGGTGCAGATCTCAAAAACACATAAAGTTTCATAATGTATGAGAGCTGCCATTGGTGATAATAGAAGAGATCATGTCATCACAAAAATCCTATGCAGGACGTAGCCTGGTCTCTATCCTGTTGGTGGGTCTAATTCTATCAGCAGCAGCTGCCAATGGGTCCCTCAGAAACAAAGACCTTGCGGTTGCGCTTGAAGAGATGCAGTCTACCCTTTATTTTGCCTTCGTTATGCCGATTAGAATGCTGAATGACTGACAGTATACCATGCAATATGACTTTCTTGATGCCGAATGACCGGATGCTATCAAATATTTCATTGCCTGAGAATGCCTTCTCAGAATTCCTGATGAGGAATTCCATCCCTATGCTATTGCTCTTTGATTACCTGTACCACTCCCCCACTGGATCCATCATCCCTACTAATGAGCCAAGATTCAATCTGTCGGATATTTCCCTCATTTTCTCTTTTTGCTGAGATTTTGCAACTCAAACCCTTAGTAAGGGCACTTCTGGGTTAAAAAAAGAAGGGGGGTAATTGGCCGGATATCCTGAATTGAGATATATTTGAAAAACTTAAGATTCATTTTAAAATGTGGCTCTAATTTTGTCCCGTTCTGAAATCCGCCAGAAACTTAGGTCCCTTTTGTGGACAATGATGCGCTGGTTTGTAGAACCAAGGGTTTATGTACCTGTTTAATAATTTTGGGCCAACATTGACTGATCGAACAATTAATAAGAACTTTTGTTAAATCTAAGCCAAAGGTGAAACCCATGACAAGATCGATCAAAAAGGTTGTCAATGAGCTCAGCCAGCTTGGCTCGGGCTCAAGCTTGGCTCACCTAAAAAAACTCCGAGCTCATGCTGGCTCAATTAGCTAAAGAGCCAAAACAGAGCAGAACAGGGGAAGAAAATGAAAGTACTAAATGCATGCAGAGTATATGGAAATAAAGAAAAAGCAGTGAAGCAATGAATCAAAAATAAAGTGCAAGCAACCATCATTCTACCCCTGCGAATTTGAACGAGTTGCTCAGACAGAAAAGAAGAGATGGCTTCCGAGGTTGCGGTTTCCATTGTTGTAGGAAAACTGGGTGATCTTCTCATTGAAGAAGCACGGCTCCTCTATGATGTGCGTGATCAATTTGAATGGATTGTAGGAGAATTGAGGCGTATGCAATGCTTTCTGAAAGATGCCGATGCAAAACAGAAGGAAGATGAGGGAGTCAGGAATTGGGTGAAAGAAATAAGAGACGTTTCTTATGACGCTGAAGATGTTATCGACACCTTCATCCTCACTCAAACTGCTCAGGCTTACCGGAGGACGAGACGAAGGCCTTTTCTCTATCTTAAACGGTACGTTTGCATTGTCAGTGAGCTGGCAACTCGCCACAGGGTCGCCAAGAAGATTCAACACATTAAGAAGAAGATCGGCGACATCTCAAGCAGTTTGCAGACTTACGGCATAAGAGATATCAACGATGGAGGGCAAGAGACACGTTTGAACATCCTTAGGCGGGCTTATGCCCTGTATGAAGAACCAGATCTTATTGGGATGCAAGAAAGCATGGCAACTCTCAAGGAGCAGCTTATCAATGAGGAGGCAAGGCGATGCGTGATTTCTATAGTCGGAATGGGCGGTTCAGGTAAGACCACTCTCGCCAAAAAAGTTTATCATGATGTCAAAGATAATTTTGATTGTCATGCTTTCATATACCTATCTCAACAATATGGACTTAGAGATGTGTTGATACGCATTATAGAATGCGTGATGGGCCTCTCTCGAGAGGAGAAGGAGAATTCAAATGAGGAAGACTTGAGGAAAAAGCTTCGTGATCACTTGAAGAAGAAGAGATATCTGGTGGTGATTGATGATATATGGACCATGCAAGCATGGGATGGACTAAAGCTCTTTCTACCAGATGGATTGAGCAAAAGTAGAGTAGTGCTTACCACTCGCAATAAAGAGGTAGCTTTACATGCTGACAATGTGATCGATCACCATTATATTCGCCTTCTTAATGAGTATGAAAGTTGGGAATTGTTCCACAAGAAGATCTTTCCGAAAGGAGTTGTTTGCCCTCTGGAGTTGATGGAAACTGGGAGAAAAATCCTTGAAAAGTGTTGCGGCTTACCACTGGCAATTGTTGTTTTAGGAGGCCTCTTATCAAGAAGAGACATGACATTTAGTGCATGGACTCGAGTTCTCAATAGTGTGACTTGGCATCTTGCGGAAGACTCAAATCGGTGCATGGAAATATTGGCTTTAAGTTACTCCGATTTACCTCATTACCTGAAAACATGCTTTCTATATCTCGGTCTTTTCCCAGAAGACTATGAGATTGAGTCCAAGGAACTAATCAAGTTGTGGGTTGCTGAGGGTTTCATTCAAGAGAGAGGTAATGAAATCATGGAGGATGTGGCAGAGGACTACTTAGAGGAATTGATTGGCAGGAGCATGATTCAAGTGGCACGCAAGAGGTCTAATGGATCTGTTAGCACATGCCGCATCCACGATCTTTTGCGTGACCTCTCCATGTCTGAAGCTAGACAAGTCAATTTCTTTGGAATATACGGTGATAATGACGCTACTTCATCTTCATCTAGTCTGCGACGAGTAGCACTCCATCTCAATGTGGATGAGCACGAAATTATAAATTGTTCAGCGGCAACCCTTCGTTCCATGTTATGCTTCTCCGATTCTTCATTTCGTTTGTCAAGACTGCTTAAAAGAGGTGGCAAATTGCTGAGGGTATTGCACGTAGATATCGCTGACCTTCAAGAAAATAATTTACCGAATGAAATTGGAGAAGAAGTACATTTGAGGTATTTGAAAGTTAATGGAATCCAATCTCTTCCATCTTCTCTCAAAAGACTCTCTAACCTTCAAGTTATAATATTGTCAGGTGGTGGCACCTTACCAAGTGCAATTTGGGATTTGGAGAGACTGAGACATCTATATGCATATCAATGGGATATTGATGGGCATCCACGACTCAGCAATTTCAGAAACCTTCAAACATTATGCTTGGAAGCCGGTAGTTGGATAGAAGATGGCTTAGACAAGCTAACCAATATTAGAAAATTGGGAGTAACGGGACATCTAAGGAGATACCACAAGGCATTATCTGATGCCATTGAGAAATGGTGCAACCTCCGATCACTTACATTGTATGGGTCATCCTCAATCCCACCATTTGTGTCATTTGCACATCATCAAAATCTATACAAGATAACATTGGAAAATAGTCGGATAGAGAATCTACCAATGATGCCTCCACATCTTGCCAAATTGAGTCTGTGTGAAGCCCAGTTAAAGCAAAATGCCATTGAAATACTAGAGAAGCTGCAAAACCTTCGGATTCTCTATTTGAAAAGCGATTCTTATTATAGTGAGAAAATGATCTGTTCTTCAGGAGGATTTCCTCAACTGGAATACTTGTTGCTCTACTGCTCTAATCTAAAGGACTGGACAGTTGAGAAAGGAGCAATGGAATCTCTCAAAAAAGTCATACTCTCTCATTGCAGGCACTGGACAGTTAAGGAAGGAGCAATGAAATCTCTCGAAGAAGTCGAACTCTTTAATTGCAAGCACTGGACAGTTGAGGAAGGAGCAATGCAATTCCTCAAAGAAGTCAAACTCAGCAGTTGCGAAAATTTAAGGGCTGATGTTCCCAAGCACGTTCAAGATCTCTTGGAGCACTGAAAGCAGTTCAAGGAAGGAGACAAGCAGAGCACAAATGGATTCCACAGAAGGCCAGGTAATTTACATTTTCAATGTCATTTTGTAAGTTGAGATTTTTTTTTTTTCCCACTGTGATTTCAACAGTTGCCAGATAGCTCTCTATAGCTAGCATTCTAGAATGGGCAAGTGGTAAAAAGGCCAGGTAATAATGTATAAGTAGTGCATTTGAAAACTATTTTATTTGGATTGGATAATTTTTCTTCTTCTATATTTTCATTTTGTAAGGTGCGGATTCATGGTTGTATATATATATATATATTCACAGCCGATCCTAGTAAATTAATATGGAATTGATTGGGTGATGTAATAGTAATACCATATGTAACGGCCCTGATCAGGGTTATTCCTGGGCCGAGTCACTCTGGGCTAAGTCATATCTAGGCCCAGCTCGACTTTACACACACAGGCCCGTATCCAGCCTAAGCCTGACTCTGGCTGTAAATTGCTTTCCCAAGGCCAGGAAAAACCAGTCTTTTTATTATTTGTTTGGGCTTTTTAGCAATTCGTTGGACAAATTTATCACTAAATTACAAGTTGGCTGGGTTTTGGGCTTTTTATAACTTAACCCAAGCCTGGGCAAAACATTTCACTGCCCAAACTGGCTGGCCCTGGATTGGACTAGGCTGGCCCAGCCCGGCCCATGAACAACCCTTGGCCTGATTGGACCCTTTCGTGGATGAGGTACACTAAAAGATTTTCTTTATTTTCGTATTCTTGTCATTCAAATTTCTGCCTATAAATACACAACTTGGATCATCATATTTTAGGGCATGCCCCTCCTATGGTAGGGTCCCACTACATCAGTCATTTTCAAAATGACCTTTTTCTTGGGCTCAAAAGTCTTATTACACAAATACATTTGAATTTGGTTTTTAAGTAATAGTTTGACTTTTGTTCCGAAAGAACATTTGACCTAAATGTGGAAGTTATAACCATGATTTGGGAAACGAACGTGAATGCAATTGAAAACAAGGTAGGTTGTTGAATATGGGAGTCTAAATTGAATTGTCTATTGCAATCTAAGTGCTTGTTGAATTTATTGTATCATTTGTATAATCTCACAATCTTTTCCCAAAAAAAAAAAAAAAATCTCAAAATCTTATCTCTGAGAAGGAACATATAATCCTATATTTTTCAACATATCTGTTTTATTTGTTATTTGTAAAGCACCCCAATGAATTATTATCCAAGTTAGGGCTACACAAAAAATCCAGTGTCACCGTAAAACAGGAACAAACCACCTGCCTGACCGAACCAGGCGGTTCGGATTTGTTTTATGTGAATCGGTTCGGTCAACGGTTTGAAAATCATAGAAACTGCCTTATATCAGTCGGTTATCGGTTTGAGCCCACGGTTAACCATCTAAACCGAACTGACTGTATATATTAACTTGAGTATTGAGTTTTGACTATTTTAGCCTTAGGGTTTTGTACTTTTATAGTTTATACTTTCATTCGACACCTCACATGAATTCAATACTGCGATTTTATTTTTAAGGTTATTGGTTCTGCTTTCTCAGAACTCACATGAAGTCTATTTGAAGTGTTATGGCTTATGAAGTTGCTGTTGGAGTGCTAGTAGTTTGGAGTAGAGTTGCTGCTTCTTTGGTTATCTGCTTTAATTTGCTTTGAGATGTGTAATGACTTTAAATATTTATTATGTTTTATGTTGGATTTGTTTTGGAATGTAATAACTTTAAATATTTCTGTTTAGTTGTTTGGTTAAGACTTAGTGAGTACTTGTGCCACTACTATTTACAGGTATTTTGATGATTTCTCTCACCAATCAAACTGCCATTTTTTTGTGAAAAAAATAAAAAAATCGTAACCGAACCAAATTGAACCGGTTCCTTTCGGTTCGGTTTTAGCACTTGGGCGCCTTGGTTCGGTTTAAGAAAATAGAAAACCGATGGGTTTGATTTGATTGATGGTTTCCCTCTAAATCAATTTGAACCGCCCATGTGCACCCTTAATCCAAGTATATTTGAGTTAGTCCCCTTCCATCACCTTTTTAGACAATGGACTCCAAGATTTTGTTTCATTTTGAGCTTTTATTGACAAAGTTTACTGGTACTTTTATTTCTTACAGGAGACATTTTAAGACCACCAGTGCTTTGGCATTGAAAGAAAATGGTGCATGAAATCCTTTTATTTTTCTTCTTGTTTTATAAGTTGTTTGTGGAAACATGTAAAAAAAGTCATCGTGTGATTCTAGAATTGGTCTGTATTGTTAAAGTATGTATCGTTAAAAGTATCATCAGATTGTTGTGGTGGTGTTCAGATTGTTGTGGTGGTGTTCTGTTCCCACTTTCTTGCTTGATTTCATCTATACACTGTTTATTGGCATTTATAGCACAATTTTCTCCCATGGGAGTCCGTAACATAAGCAGTGAAACCAGGGCCAGAATTTTCTCCCAACCCTGCATTGAATTTCGTGCAGGGCTACGCCTGCAGAGGAAACTTCCTTTTGGCATTTATATACTTATTAAGCAACAACAGGTTAATGAACATGCTTTTCCAACTTCGAAGCTGCTATAAAACCTTTGAGTGAGTCGTTACATTGGTTCTGAACTGATGTCCTGTTTCAGGTGTGTTCTAAAGGTTAGTATCAAACAGGATTCAAGACTGAATAATTATTTTGACAATTACAACTCTTTTGTGTACAAGAATATATATATATATATATATATATGTACTAGTGACAAACACCCGTGCTAAGCCCGGGCTGAAACAAAGATATAGTAAATTATTATAATAATTAAAACTATAAAAGAAGAATCCACTATTATTATTTTTAAGAATTTTTAGAAGAAAATAATGTGGAAAAAGATCTTGAGATTTTATAGTAAAAGGAAAAAATTATCGTGAAAAATAATAATGAGAATCTTGTAATATCGCATCTATAAAATCTTTGTAAATTGAAAAAATGCATGGGTTGAAAGTCCTTACTAAAAAAGAGAGAACTTTGGATGGAAGCAAAAAGAAAAAATGATACCATTCAAAGAAGGAAAAAAAAAAAAAAAGAGAAAAGAAAAAACAAATGCATCCATTTTCCTATCAATATCCGGCTGAGGCTCAGTCTGTTAGGTATATCGTGTGGATGTGGAGTGTGAGTGTAGCTAAGATGAGTCCCACACCAATGACCCAAAACACTACCCACTCGTTTTGAGCCTACTTACCATTAAAACACACTTGTTTGAAAATGCAAATCAAATCCACATCCAACTGAACACTTAAGAGAGAGAGAGAGAGAGAGAGAGAGAGAGAGATGTGTAGAATCTTTTTATTCTACATCAATGTCCTATATTTACTTAATATATAAAATAAATGATCCAAGGAAAAAAGGTCCCTTACATGGGATCTATACCTGGTGCAAGATAACGATAGAGAGGGCAATTTAATTGCTTTCATCAATGTTGAGGCTCTAGATTTTACATGAATGTTGAAGCATCAAAACTAACCTCATTACAAGAATGTGCAATAAGTTTTATAATTTAGAATTCCATTAAATTAATGGCCTGTTGTAGGAATTTCAATGGGCCAGTTTCCGAACTGACCCATTTCTACTATCAATAGGGATTGAACGGCCTGAGTTCAGGTGCATATCAGGTCTTAGATACTAAGTTTGAGCCTGCCTACTCAAAAAATATGGGTGGGTTGAGACTGCCCCTTAAAGGCCGGGGTTAGACTAAGGTTTGAGTCCGGGAGCACATAGAATCATCTCAGCTCAAACCACACGATAAAAAAGTATTGAAAATATATGACAACTCTTTGAAGGCCTCAGTTCAACAAAGGCTCAAGTCCATTTAACATCTGAGTCAGGTTGATAAGTTCTATGAGGTAGTCTCATTAAGATGGTGTATGAGTTAGATTTATTAAATTCTCTAAATCTTTGTGGGGTAACACATAAGTGAAAGAGATTGTTATTTTTGGATCATAAGATCTACATAGTGGCCCCCCTTAGAAATGTCTTTTGTGTTATTTTTGAAAGATTAACTTTAATTTTAGGAGATATTGATTGAGAGACTTTAGGAGATAGAAGATATGGATAGATACTTTTGGAGAAAAAAATAGTGGAATGTGATGACATGGCTCCTTAAATCACTCTAAGTTTTTTATGTATATTTATTTAAAAGGAGAACTCTTTTAATGTTGACGTGGCACCCCTCACAGCCCACCTCCCCATTTGCTTTAATATATATAATATATCAGTTGATGCAGATGATAAGGCACTTCCGTTCCATTCTAAGATAGGATAAGGACCTATCTATACAGGTACTCTGAGATAAGATAAGGGCCTATCTGTTCAAGCTAATTTGTATGTAACAACTAGCTGAGAAACTGTCCCTCCTTATGTGGTTTATGTTACATGTTCTCTCTGTAACAAAAAAGATTCAATTTTTTTTTAATATATATTATAAAAAAGAAAATAATGGGAGCACAAATTAAGTTCCAATACATTTTAGGATTTAGACTGTCATAGATGTTCGATAGTCGTATTGAACGAAAATGTTCTCCTATGAGCAAATTGGATATTAGTTACATGAAGTCCCGTGCATGGTTCGATGAATGCCAATCAATGGATAGAAAGGTCTCCTATGGACAAGGGAGAACCAAAAAATCAGCCCAACTAGATTACCCTAGCCCTTGACAATCAACCGTTAGTTTTGGGATCTCGGCATGCATTTTGTAAAAGTTCAAACAATATATTCTCAATAAAAAGCATATTGTTAGCAATTATTTATCAAAAAAGAAACATAAAACTCGCAATATTGACTTTCAAATCAAGTGAGCAGATCGCAACAATTATGAGCAAATGGATTCATCATCCTCAGTGAAAAATGTGCTTCGAAAAAATACAAGTGCGAAGACGTACAATATAATTAGACACCCAACAAGGCAAGTTAAGCATGTACCTAGAAACAATAGAATTAGAAATGAATTTAATGCTTTAAATTGGGGAACACATGTTGTGATGAAAGATTGAAGGAGGGTTATCTCGATTGATTCATTCCCAAAGATCGAAGGAGGGTCTTCTCCATCAAAGCTGTTTCACTCGTCTCCGAGGGTTCAAACCATGTGGGGAATGGCATGGCAGTTCTCACTTGGCTATCCAATCCCGGACCATTTTTCATCTGAAAGCCCTTTATCTCACCCGAGGTCTCCTTCCCTCACTCGAGTGCTCTCCTACTAACTTAGGTTCGATGGGTCCCAGCCCTTCTTAGCAAGGGTAAAAAAAAAAGACCATTTTTCATCCCTATTGCTAGCCGCTCCATCTAAGGCGAAAAACAAAGGAATTAATTATCTTCATTTTTTTTTTCTAATGCTAGTCTTACAGAGGCTAGAGAAATGAAAAATTTCCTGGAAGACTACTGTGATATCTCGGGTCAACTTATTAATTTCCACAAATCTGCCACTAATTTTAGCAAGGGAGCTTGTCACAAGAGATGCAAATGTATTTCCGCAATCCTTGGTATGAGAACTATAGACAATGATGAAAAATACCTTGCAAACCCCTTATCTTTCGATAAAAAGAGGCACTTGCGTATCGAGTCTCTCACCAATAAAATTAAATTAAAGTAACATTTCCTCTTGCCAAACTCCCTTGCTATCTCAAGCTGAAAGAAACACCATATATGATTAAGTCGGTAGCTTCCGCCATTTCTTTGTACAACACGTCGGTCCTTCGCCTCCCTATCGAAACCACAAACTCAATTGATAAAATGCTTAAAGCCTTTTGGTGAGGTGAGACTAAAGGTAAAAGGAAATATCATACTATCAAATGGAGTGAAATATGTAAACTTATTTCGGGGGTAGGGAGTGGTTTAGAGTTTAAAGACACCAAAAATATTATTAAAGCCCTATCGGCCAAAACATGTTGCAAATGTCTGAGTAATGAGATTCTCCTTTGCTTTAAGATCTTTAAGGCCAAATATTATCCCAGAATAAGGTTGGATGGATAATTGGCAATGGAGAAAATATTTCTATGTGGAGGTGGAGTTTTGGATCCCTTGCAAAAATCGTTTGAGGAAGCCTTTCTGGGTCTCTGGGTCCGATCCAGGTTCGGTCCTCACACACACAACTCTTTTCAAGAATGGATCTATCAAGTGGATTTGAACTTCTTTGAAGAACTCTTTCTGACCTTATAAGAGCCCTCAAATCTCCCCTTCTGCAGCAAAATTCAAAACACTCTCAACCCAGCTTGGCCCAACCCCTGACATGTTTTAAATTGCCGCCCTTAATGGTAATGAAGGTTAGGTTTCTTTACCCTAAAACAGTACAAGTTAGGGCCTGTATAGATTTGAATGTGACCGGTTTTCATTCCTACTAGTTAAGATAGAGCTTGAAGACAATTCTGGTTGATAACTAACTAGGTTGCCGGTGACATAAATCCCTTGATAAACCTAGTTGCTAAATCTATGCTTGAAGGAGACAGGAGAGTCTGATATCATTCTGGATGTCCGAGAGTACTTAGGGACACCCCCACCCCTCACATTACATCATCCTTGAATGACAACTCAGGCCTTGAGTTTGGACAATTGGGTCCCATAATTTGAATTTTACCATCCCTCTTTATACATTGTTTTCTATTGTGTTCATGCCTCGACAAGTTACACCATGTGCCATTTTCTGTCGGCAACTTGTTTTCATGTGGGAATAACACAGACAAACATAAAATCGACAGATTAAGTGAAAACAAATTCCAACTTGTGGGAATTACATGCAGGGTTTCCATAGAAAGTATCGGTGGTAATCTTGTATTTGCAGCTTTACCGCCGCTGGTTACTGCAGTAAAACTACATTTGCAGTTTACTGCAGCTAGATGCAGTAGTAGTCTTGCACAATGCATTTTATTTATTTATTTATTTTGTGTCTTGGGTCCAGTCCTAGATGGGTCCTTACACACCAAAAAAGGCATTGCTATTCTAAATGTCAATTTGGATGCACATTGGTGGTAAAAAATGGGCCACGGGATTATTAATTTACTATATCCACATATGTAATAAAAGAAAATACAAATTAATTGCATGCATGAAAGATGAAACATGTTAGCCAAGGGGACCGAGACCCAAGAAAGAGCCTGCACACATGATCGTGTCCCAAGTGTAGGGTCGTCACGATTGTAGTAATAACCGGTAAAATCGGGTCGATCCACAGGGAGCCAATGATCACAATGTGCATGTCCTAATCAAAAACTAGTGTTAGCCTATCAAAAATCTATATAAAAAAAAATCTTACTCTAATTAAAAATTAATTAGAAATCTGAATAAAATTAATTACAATCCGAATTAAAGAAAAATCCTAAACTAGAGACCTAATCTAATAGATCTATACTAAAAATTGCATTCACCATAAAAATAATCAGAAAACCAATTTGAGAGATTAAAAATTCAGAAATAATTAAATTGAAATTCAAGATTGAAAGAGAGCCTTGCAATCTAAAGGTTAGGGTTCAGTTGTTTTCTAAATACTGAAAATAAGGGTGATTTCATTAAGGACCCAAAATCTGAAAAATCAAATTTATTAATATTGAGAAATTTCATAAAGACTCTAGTCTCCTTCGAAAATTTTCAATATTTAGCGACTTTTAAGCATGCAATATATCATTCAAAAATAAGGCATAAAAAAGACATAAATAAAGAAAATAGATTAATAAATTGAAAATCAGATTTTGAATAAAAATTGCTTACCCATAAAATCAACTAAAATAAATCAACTTACACCATTTCTCCTTAAATTACAAGCAGCAAATCTACCCCTCCATCCTTGTTCTTCTTCCTTCACACATCAATTTTTTTTTCTTTGGCCTCGTATAATAGGTGAGTGAGAGATGTAGGAGATGGAGGGAAAAAAAAGGGTAAATTAGCCAAAAGTCCCTCATATTGTTCTTGTAAGGCATCCAGTTCAACGACTTTTGCTCTAAGGCCTATGGTCCATACAGCTGTACATAGTTTGGCGAGAGGTCCCTATATACGCCACATCAGACATTTTCATTACTAATTTGCCCTTTTAGCTTTTTAAGCATAAAAATTTGAATTTCAAAATTTTGAATCTTTCATTCTCCCCCTCATTTCAAGGTGGGCCACGATTGTTGATCGAAGAAGATCGCTTATTTATGTTTTGAAATTGTTGTAGAGAATGTAGAGGGAGAAGGGCTGCCGGAATTGCAGAGAATAGACGAAAAAGAGAGGGTTCGCAAAGAGCACACATTGTCTTTTTATCATCATCATGAATAGATGAGTGGTCTAAACATTAACACCCAAGCAGCACATGTCCAAGAAACAACGGCTGAAGTGGGTCCGGCCCCTCTAGATCAACGTCTGGAAGTTTCTACTCAACCTACACAATGAAACGAGTTGCATGGTCATCCTGGTTTTGTCTTCAACATGACCGGATGTTGATACAGGTGGCTACTAGGTTTTTTATCCTTTTGTTTCTTTATACTATTTACGTTGTCTATGCTTCTTCTTTTGAAAAAATTATCTGAGTTTAGAAAATTTATTAGAGTTTCTAAGAAACTCAAATAAATTTGCTACAGAAATTTTTTCAGAAACTCTGATAAAATGTACTAAAACTTAGATAAATTTGCCAAAACTCAGATAAATTTATCTGAGCTTTCGGCAAACTTACTTGAACTTTTGCCAAAACTCAGATAAATTTATCTGAGTTTTGGCAAATTTATCTGAATTTTATCTGAGTTTTGCCAAAACTCAGATAAATTTGTCTGAGTTCTATCAAATTTATCTGAGTTTTGCAAAAACTCAGATAAAACGTGTACAGGTTTTTTTTTTCTTTTTTGTATTTTGAAATTTATTTGCGTGTTTTGAAATAAATTTAACTGAGTTCTTGGAAAAAATACTTAAGTGTTTTGCAAATTTTTCTGAAATTTAGAAAATTGGTTTATCTTAGTTTGACAAATGTATTTGCGTTTTTTGAAATTTATTTGTGTTTTTGAATTTTATTTATGTCTTTTGAAATTTGTTTTTGTCTTTTTAGATTTATTTGCGTTCTTTTGAAATTTATGTGCGTTTTTTTGAAATTTAGTTGCATTATTTTGAAATATATTTGCGTCTTTTGAATTTTATTTCTGTTTTTTTAATTTATTTCAAGATCTCATTAATGGGATTTTCATTAATCGTGGCCAGTTAAATAGTAGCTGGCCATTATTAATGGCATATCCCACTAATCATGGGATATGATTTATGTTTAAATAGATAAGGGCTTTTAAAGAAAGGGCAATTTGGACATTTTAGATCTTCAGATTTGGAAGAAGGACTTACCACACTATGAAAAGAAAGTGTGGATCTAAGGCAATAAAATCAAATGTTCAGGGACCTCCGCCCAATTGCCCAAAAAAAAAAAAAATGGAAAGAGATTAATGGGGAGAGAATGATGGCCGTGTGATAGAGTGGAGATAGAAAGAGAGAGAAAGGAAAAAAAATCAAAAATGTGGAGAGAGAGAGGGACGTTGTGTGTATGAGTAATAGGGAAAAGAGAGAGGGAGTTAGAGATTGAGAGGGAGAGAATAAAGGGAGAAAAATTAGGAGGGGAGAGGAGAGTTCCACGTGTGTGAGAGAGAGAGAGTGGAGATGGGAGAGAATTATTAGAAAAGATTTAATGGGATAGAAGAAAGAGAGAAAAAATAGAGGAGGAAGAGGGATTCGATCCTTGCCATCCTTTAAAGATTTGAAAATTTTCAAATCTTTTAAAAAAAACTTGTTTGATTGAGATGTAACCTGTGGCATTTGGTAACATTGATAATAGGATCTTGGACTGCTAGTGGGGTCTTTTTGAAACTTGAAACTCTTTAGTGCAACCATCTTGGATTGCTTGACTTGGATGTCCCATGTTGGCATGGGTTTGTTTTCTTTATTTCATTCTTTATTTCTTTCCTCCTTTTTCTTTGAATTTGAATTTGAATTTTGCAAGGAATCTTCTCATCACTTGGAATGAAATTCTGAACTTTTTTTTTCTTCTCAATTGGGTCCCACCATGGCTGCCCCTACCTTAGGATTTTCACCCAATGTGGGTAGGTCCCATGGCGGGTCTTCTGAAAAATTTTCTCTTCTTGTGGGCCCTGATTTTTGAATTTCTACAGAACAATTAAAACTAATTCAGGAACAATAATTTTTATTAAAAGGATTAATGTCATGCATGGGGCCCAAAAATGCAGAATTTGATAATTTCACCAAGACATGCATTTTTATGAGATTTTTATTTAAATTCAACCAAAAGAGTCTAATTGCATGATTTTGTGCAAATCTATGAATTCAATACATTTTATTTTAATTAAGTCCACAAATTTATATGAATTAATTAATTAAATATGTGATATTATGGACTTATCAACACACAGGAAGACAACCCACTCACGTTGAAAAGGAGCTCGCACACGAGGGAAGAAATCCGACACAAGTAGACGGCACGTGCGGGAAGCGGCGACATACCCAGGGTTTGAACTTTGGGCGGGCTGGTGAGAACCGCGACTCCTTACCACTTGGGTAAGAAGCCGGTCTCAACCTATCATAATTTGTTGGGTGATTCGATATATCAAATTACTCAAATGTACTAATATATATATATATATATATATATATATATTTTCATTCACTTTTATCTCTAGTTTACTGCATTTAAACCAAATCTGAAAGAAATATGCTCAGTGTGGCTGGAGATGATGCGGTGGGGATGGGGATCACTGAGAAATTATGTTTACCTTATATTCGATAATGTCCATTTAAAAAATCCTAAAAAAAAGCTGAGGATATATTTAGAATTCCCCTTTTTTAAAAGCTTTAAATCTAATTCGTGTTGGCACGATTTAGCACTAGATTCAATTTGAAGTACTTCATCACACTAAGCCAGAACATTAAGAGATTTGATCCCTATCAAAACCAACCGCTTGGATCCAGGAGCGCAACTCTATTTGTTCGAGTCTTTGAGTTAGAGAAATCCATAGTTGAAAGAGTTATATTCCACAGTGAGCCCTACCCATTGAAATCCAATCCACTCAAAATCAACTCCCTTTCTATGCATATGGATAGCCTCAAATTCTATCTTAAAAGAAGTTGACCCCAATGTAAGAGTGAATATTTGATAAAGCAAAAGTGACTAAAAAAAACAATGCAAAGATTGTGTTAGTTTTTTTATCTGAGTTTGGATCCCCTAGAAACCCAAATACAAAGTTTTGACATGAAGTATGTATATCTAGGTCCCTTCACCAAGTGGGTCCCACAGATAGTTCGTGCGATGAGTTCTCGATAAGTGTTCAATAGCACTTTTAGGCATAAGAACCCTACAAATGGAGCCCACCCACACCGCGGACACGGAAAGGAAAACCACTCGTTTGCAACTTTTCCTCCTCTTAGAGGGGAGGAAAACCTGCAAGTTCAACTTTACCGCCGTAATTAGCCACGGACAACTCGCAATGTTTACTTTACCGCTGTATACATCGGCAGAAATATTGTAAATGAAATTTTACCAATGTATATACCCGCAGAAAAGCTACAATTACCCCTGATACAAGCAAGGAGAGTCTTAAAGGTTCCCGGTTAGGTCGGGTCAAGGACATCCTCAGTCCAATTTGCATAGAGGAAAGACTAAAATATGGACCACAAAACCAACCAGAGCATAATTCAATTTCTAATCAGGAAATGGATGCTATGACTACCTTTCACCTAAATTATTTGAAATGTGGCCTGGGCCTGGGTATTATTTATGGTCAAATATTTGATTAACCTAAGTTTTGGCATATGTCCACAGAAAGAAATTGTGTTGGTCGAGCTCAGCTTATATTAGTGTAGGTGGTTCTATTGTTTTTAATATGGGCTCACTAGATGCTACTAGTGGGTTTGCGAAATTCCAATCAGTTATTCCTGACTTGCTTCTCCAATTCTGGATAGGGTTTGGACATATACGGACCCAAGCCTTTCCATTTAGAAGTAGGACAGAGATCCTAAGCGCAGACCAAGTTATTTTCTGAAGCCCCATGATGTTAACCCATATATTCAAGAGGACGCCTCTCAGCTTGGACTAGGGTGGGCTAGCCAATCAAACGTTCGAACCTAATTCTGGTTGGAGCTGAACACATTCCTCAGGTAAATTCCAATCAGAACTAAAATGAATACTCGCGGTATCTTATTGGCCTATATGGAAGAGGTGAACATAATCACAAGTCAATTGTAAGATTGGCGGTTTGTTCCTAACCTACCAAACCTGATCGCAGAATTAATGGTGCGGGTTGGCCCCTTTTATTTTATGACTTGTCTGGGATGACTTCATTGACCTGTTTTTATAAATGAGTTCAGATTGGGTTGCATCCATTCTGTCTATTTCGCCTTTCAACCTAAATTGGACCCAGCACCACAATTTGCGACACAATTGGCCAGCCAACCAAACCCAAAACCCAAGGCTAAATTAAGAATTAATCTGCTGGTTAGATCCGGGTCAACATTTTCAAGCCTGTAAATATGTGGATTGGATCTCATGTGACATATACATGTTATCCAAAGCTGGTCCTGGAAATTACACATTTACTTGTCCTAATCTCGGCATATGAGGTCACCTTCAGTTACTTTTACATAAAGGAAGAAGATTCAACAATTCTTTGGTAGGGCTCAATTTTATCCATCCGTTTCAGTTCGGTTTGAGCATGGTTTGAGCACATGGGCAGTTTCGTTCAGTTTGGAAAAATAGAAAACAGATGGGTTCGGTTTGGTTGATGGTTTCCCCTCGCACCCCTATGTGGTGCTTATTGGTTTGCGTAATAAAGACTATGATTTCTTGAAACCTTGCGAGTTAATATGATATGGGTACGAAAGATTACTATGGGCAAGTCAAGAAGAGGTTGGAACTTAAAAATCATAATCATGTCAAAAATTTCTGTGAGTGATTTGATGTTGCGCCCTAGACGATCAGATGTTCTTATTCCAAGGCCCTGATTGTTTCATGTTTCTTGAAAAATGGTTAAAATTGAAGAAACAAAAGTGAATTTTAAAAAACAACCCTCAAATTAAGTCCTCTAATGGAAAACGAAGGAAGGGGAGGTTAGAAATGATTACCCAGCCACCACTTATTCAAGTCCTATAAAAGTGAAGGTTGGATCGCATTGCTCTCTCGTATCCTTCATCCCTCACCTCTTTAATTTAATAATCCTTCCTTGGCGGAGGTTCATTTGAGCATGGAATTCCTGTACATTCAATTTGCATGTATTCTGTGCAAACAAAAGGGCCCTAAACATTTCAACATTTATCTATTTTTGGGTATTATATATTGAAGACTTTGAATTGACCTAATTGGGGTCCATTATTTATTTATCCAACGCAATCATATAACAAACGACCCATATATTTTCAATGTGCCAAATTTTGACAAAGTGATACATACCCTTGGATTGTTTCAACGAAGACAACTTCTCATATAACCATGTAGTTAGTACTGATTACTGTCAATGGAATTGAACAAAGATGTGGAAGAAGATTACTTGATTTGACTTATATGGACCCAATTTAGTTCGATTAAACTCGTACTATGCATGATAAATACTTGAATTCTATTCATAATATATAAGCCACCAATATTGGAACAAGCCCAATTTCCATTTAAACTAAATTTGCCAAAAGCCCAAAAAAGTAAATGGCATTTATTTTGATTCGTTTAGATGTTTTATGAGTGGGCCCTACTATGAGGCCTCCAATTTCCTGTGAGTCCGAACCATGGAAGATCCTGATTCAAACAGGGAAAAAAAAAAAAAAAACCTCCTAAATTCGATTTTGTGTTAAGGTGGGCCCTATGGATGATCGTTCCTTGTCTCTTCTCTTGGCTTATTTGCCTTGGACTAGTAACCATGTGCTTGCTCCATCTTGTTGTTGTCAATGAGCTCAGGCAGCTAGGCTGAGCTCAGTTGGCCCAAGATCAGAGCAAAGCAAGGGAAGCAAAGTATAAATGCAGCATATGAGGAAAGGGTGCAAAGAGAGATCGTAGCATGGAAAAAGTAGAGTCCAATTAAGCACCAAATTCCGGTGCAACATCAAGCAAAACTAAAAGAAAAGAAAAAAGAAAAATGCAAAAGCAAAAGCAAAAGATGTTGATTCTATCTATATATAAAGAAAAGCCCCTCAAGTCCAAAAGAATATTAAAGGGGTTGCGTGTTGCACTGATAAAATTAAGGTGGGACCAAATGGGTGCCATAGAGCTAGAGTGTTGTAAGAGAATATGGGAGTCCAATAACCCCCATGGGGGCTTAATGAATTGTATTATCTTATGCACAATGTCCCGCAACTTTGAATCAAAAGATCCAGAAAATTTATTGTAGGCTTACCCTCTGTTTGGGAAGGGGGGGAAGTGGGGCGAAAATTGTTTTGGAGGGTGTTTGGGAAAGGGGCGGGGGGGGGTGAAATGGGGAGAGGAGGGGGGGAAAAAGTGGTTAAAATTACCACATTGCCCTTTATATTTAAAAGAGAATTTTAAAGTTTTTATAAAAGTAAGGGCAAAAGGGTAATTTTCTCTTTATCTCACTTACAAACAAAACCCTACTTTTCCACTTTTCTTCCCCCCACTTTTTGACTTCCCAAACAAGAGGAGGTAAAATTAATTTTCCCTCCCCTCCCCTCCCCTCCCCTTCATTTTCCTTTCCCCTCAAATTTTCCCTCCCCTCCCCTTCATCTTCCCAAACGGACCGTTAGTGTTTTTCTTCAAAAGCAAAATGGTTAATCTTAAAATGATGATTAGAGCATGTCAACGGTTAGAAGTTGCATGGTTAATATTCCTAAAAAGTTGTTGTCCACCGTCATCCTACGGAAAATAATTAGAGCATATGATAGAATTTTATGTTCGTGGCTTGGTGCTCATATAGAATATTATGTTGGTGCTCATAGATCTTCATCTTTCAACTTCTAGATCTTTACCCCCACCTCCTAAACAAATATTTACATTTCCCAAGGAAAGTGTTTCAAAGAAAAGTAAACATGTACCAGAAAATAAGATGGTCAAGGAAGACAATGGGGGAAATATGTGTATAGCTGGGTTGTCTAGTGTTAAGTAATTTAATAGCCCCCATTAATTCCTGGGAATATCTTACTTTCTTGGGTCTCGGCATGCATTTTGTAAAAGTCCAAACAATATATTCTCAGTACAAAGCATCCTGTGAGCAAATTAGTTATCAGAAAAGAAACATAAAACTCGCAATATAGACAATTTAATCCACGTATAGTGTAAATATATTTCTAAGATGTTCTACGTAGCTAAAAATGAGGTCTTTATATCTCACTTTCTTATAAAAACCTTTATATTATAAGTATTCAAATATATGTGGAATAAATGCATAACATAAATGTCAACAAATTTAAATATTGTAAGATTTCATTATTATAGAAAAAAATAGTGTTATATTATTTTAGAGGAAATTGCCCAAAAAATGACATTAGATGGCCACTAAACGAAAAGGCCTCCGGTAATTCATATGCTACGAAAGTGGTCCCCTGAGATCACTTTCGGTTGTTTTTTTTATTTTTTTATTTTTTTTTATTGAAGTTTTCATTTAGTGACGACGTCGTCGTTAGTTTAAACCTTACAAAACCCCAAACTTCTATTTTTTCTTTCTTCATCCCCATCGTTTTCCCCTGTATCGTGATTTTGTTGCCTCCTTCTTCCTCAACAGTTTGCAATATAATCTCAGAGGTTGTTTTTCAACCTGTTTTGGATTGAAGCATCATATCATGTGGAGGTATTCTTTTTGTCATCTACCCATTGTTTGTTTTTCAAAACAACGATTCTTATGGGTTTCTTCATCTTCTTTCAATTTTCTTCAACCTATTTCCAATATAGCATCGTAAAATTATTAATATTCATGTACTACACGTGCTTTTTGCAATGAATTAACCCATTAATTAGTCCCTCTATTTTTTCCTTCTTGACTGGGCTTATGAATGATATAGTATTAGTGTACATAATCCTGTTGGGGATATCAGAAGGATATGTGATCAGAAGCCATGATTGAATCATGTCATTGCATTTTTTCCATGGTGAATGACTAGAAGAAGTAGATGATGGGGTAATTGAGCGTACTATAAACAAAGTAACTTTTTTTTTTTTGCACTCTTATTTTTGAAGGAATAAACGAATGATGCCCCCCCCCAATAATACCAGACATCCCAATTTATGTTTAGAGATCCATTGAAATACAACAAATGATGCCCCCATTGAGAATTTTCCTGCCACAACCACTTTTAATTGCGTATAAGCCATGGCAAAGGGCTCCTAAAAAAATAAAATAAACAATAAATGATTTCCTTTAAACAATTTTTGGGCCATGAGAAAAGGATACAATCAGCTCAAACCATGTGAATTGAATAATCAAAAGTTGGAATGGTGAACTGAACTCTCTGAAGCTAAGTTTGGTGGACTCCAAAGTCCAAACCTTAATGAAATAGGACTTTTAAATGGAACATATCATTTCCCAATAAACATTCGATATTGATGATAACATATCTCAATTCCTTTACAACTTGCTCAGCTTCAAGCCTATAAATTCATCAATTGAATCCCTTCAAAGACCCACCAATTTTCTTACTTCTGAATGCCCCATAAGATGATAAATAAAACAAGCAAGCATCATTAATAGAACAAAAAAAAAAAAAAAAGCAATGTAAAAAGGGCAAAAAAAAAAAAAAAAAACACTAAAAATCGTTGTCCTTTTCTTTAAAAGAAAACCCAGTCATCTCCCCCGCAACACCACACATATTAAAGAAAATCTAGTTTCTTTGAATCATGTACTGCGTGTGCACATCATAGTAGATCTAATGACTTTTTTTTTTCAAACTAAGATCAGCATTGACGTCGTTGCCCAACTGTTTATGAAGTCTTGCTTAAGGGGTAGAATAAGCACCGACGTCGTCGCTTTGCAGAATCTTGAAATACTTGGTCCCATTGAAATGAGCGACGATGTCATCGCTCCGCAGAATCTTGAGATGCTTGATCCCATTGAAATGAGCAACTACGTCGATGCTCGTCGAAAATGGGCAAAAAAAGAAAAAAGTTTGGCAAGAAGACCAGTTTCGTATCATATGAACTACTAGAAGCCTTTTCGTTTAGTGGCCATCTAAGGTCACTTTGTAGGTAAATTCCTCATTATTATATTGTGTGATTGTGTCACTTATGATGTTTGGCAATTTACACAAACTTGAATATACCTGTGAAGTATTTGGCAATTTATTTATAAAAAAAAAAAAAAAAACATGCTATACCGAACAAGAAATGGAGAGAGTAATCAATTGACCCAATTCAAGCCCACTAATTAGTAATTATAGGTGTTAATAATCATGGTAGGACTTATCCATTATTAAAAAAATAATAGAATTAAATGGTAAAACTATGAGACCCAACTTCCAAGCAATATTGCTTAATTAAGTGGGTCCACCAAACATTGGTAACCATAATGCGATACATTTAATGATGATTATCACAAATGACCCTATCTAATTTTTTTTAAACATTTTCAAATGTTAGACATCATTGATTATCAATCTATGAGAAGTCATTGTGGGACCAATTTGATGTTGTTTGTCATATTAACACTAGGGGAGTTATCAATAGTTTGACCCATTAAATAATGGTAAATTAATAATTGAAATCACACAATTCAATCTTGGTAATCAGTATGGGATCGGCTAATTTTGGTAGTATAGGACCCACCTAATATTGTAATGAAAGCCCCATAAGTATGACATTTGTAGGACCCACCTCATATTAATAATCAGGAAAGGTTATGTAATCTTGATATGTCTATAGGAGCACACATTAAATTCATACGCACAGTAGGGCCAATCTAATAGTAGGAGTCATAGTTGCACTCCCATAAGAATCATGCTTGGAGACTGTAGGTACAATCCTAATCGTTGCATGGACCTAACGTGAGCATGAGATGTTACTTTCGAACTTGTGAAAAAATAAGTGAAGGGAAATTTGGTCTAAAAAAAAGGGACCGATAAATTGCGGGAGAGAATTAATTTGGGTAATACTTGTATCTAAGGGCCAATTTCGAGGTCTAGGAACGTTTGACGCCGTTTGTCGTAAGAATCCCTAAAAAGTATTATACCTCAGTATCTTACTTGGGTCAACTATTCAAAAGGTTTCTAGTCTAGATTGGACAAATAGCTCCCATTCAAGGGAAATTCTATATGCACCCATTTTTCTGTTGAGCACACCCACCTTTAAAAAAAAAAAAAAAAAACACACTGGAATGTGGGTGTGCTCAGCAAAATGTGTGGGTGCATACAGAATTTCCCCCATTCAAATTAACAACCTTTTGTCTTTTTATAGTTTTTGATTCTTAGTTTAATTCATCTTTTCTTACATTATGTGGCTATAACGTTTTTAAATATAATTTATACCCCACTATTGGATTTCTAATTTTTTTTTCTTTATTCTTTGATTAATTATTTACTCATTACTAATTTGCAGTAAACGAATAAAGTCTGTATCCTCTGAGGCTCTGGACTCACTTGAAGTTTCAAGTTTAGCTCAGTAAAAGAGTAAATACCATCATCAAATGGTTTAAATCCCTGCTCTGCCATTGATCCTTGGCACTATGTGCGAGGAGTATGCCAGTGTCCATCTCAATTATTTCAATTGCTATATTGATTTGTTATGAGTGGGCCCTTCTGAGAACCTTCACTAATTTCCATTGAGTCTGAACATTGGAAGATCAAACCAAGGAAAATCCCCTCACCTGGACCGCTGGCACCCACTTTGGATAAATGTTGCGCCTTGAAGAGATGCAGTCCACCCTTTATTTTGCCTTCGTTATGCTGATTAGAATGCTGAATGACAGTATACCATGCAATATTACTTTCTTGATGCCGAATGACCGGATGCTATAAAATGTTTCATTGCCTGAGAATACTTTCTCAGAATTCCTGATGAGGAATTCCATCCCTATGCCAGTGCTCTTTGATTACCTGTACCACTCCCCCACTGGATCCATCATCCCTACTAATGAGCCAAGATTCAATCTGTCGACTATTTCCCCCATTTTCTCTTTTTGCTGAGATTTTGCAACTCAAACCCTTAGTAAGGGCACTTCTGGGTTAAAAAAAATAGGGGGGAAAATTGGCCGGATGTCCTGATTTGAAATCTATTTGAAAAACTTAAATACTCATTATTTTGAAATGTGGCTCTAATTTTGTCCCGTTTTGAAATCTGTCAGAAACTTAGGTCCCATTTAATAATTTTCCATGAGAATGGAATGATCCAGGGTGGCTGTCATCAATGACTTTAGCGGACAATGATGCGCTGGTTTGTAGAACCAAAGAATTACCCAATTAAATACAAGGGTTTATGTACCTGTTTGGACGGTAGATTGGGACCTGGACTGAGACCTCATTTAATAATTTTGGGCCAACATTGACTGATCGAACAATTAATAAAGACTTTTGTTAAATCTAAGCCAAAGGTGAAACCCATGACAAGATCAATCAAAAAGGTTGTCAATGAGCTCAGCCAGCTTCGCTCGGGCTCAAGCTTGGCTCACCTAAAAAACTCCGAGCTCATGCTGGCTCAATTAGCTCAAGAGCCAAAAAACAGAGCAGAACAGGGGAAGAAAATGAAAGTACTAAATGCATGCAGAGTATATGGAAATAAAGAAAACGCAGTGAAGGAATGAATCAAAAATAAAGTCTCAAGCGCACATAAAACGAACTGCAAGCAACCATCATTCTACCCCTGGGAATTTGAACGAGTTGATGAGACAGAAAAGAAGAGATGGCTTCCGAGGCTGTGGTTTCCTTTGTTGTAGGAAAACTGGGTGATCTTCTCATTGAAGAAGCACGGCTCCTCTATGATGTGCGTGATCAATTTGAATGGATTGTAGGAGAATTGAGGCGTATGCAATGCTTTCTGAAAGATGCCGAAGCAAAACAGAAGGAAGATGAGAGAGTCAGGAATTGGGTGAAAGAAATAAGAGACGTTTCTTATGACGCCGAAGATGTTATCGACACCTTCATCCTCACTCAAACTGCTCAGGCTTCCCGGAGGACGAGACGAAGGCCTTTTCTCTATCTTAAACGGTACGTTTGCATTGTCAGTGAGCTGGCAACTCGCCACAGGGTCGCTAAGAAGATTCAGCACATTAAGATGAAGATCGGCGACATCTCAAGCAGTTTGCAGACTTACGGCATAAGAGATATCAACGATGGAGGGCAAGAGACACGTTTGAACATCCGTCGGCGGTCTTATGCCCTGTATGAAGAACCAGATCTTATTGGGATGCAAGAAAGCACGGCAACTCTCAAGGAGCAGCTTATGAATGAGGAGGCAAGGCGCTGCGTGATTTCTATAGTCGGCATGGGCGGTTCAGGTAAGACCACTCTCACCAAAAAAGTTTATCATGATGTCAGAGAGAATTTTGATTGTCATGCTTTCATATACCTCTCTCAACAATATGGAATAAGAGATGTCTTGATACGCATTATAGAATGTGTAATGAGACTCTCTCCAGGAGATGAAGAATCAAATGAGGATTACTTGAGCGAAAAGCTTCGAGATCACTTGAGCGAGAAGAGATATCTGGTAGTGATTGATGATATATGGACCATGCAAGCATGGGATGAACTAAAGCTCTTTCTACCAGATGGATTGAGCAAAAGTAGAGTAATGCTTACCACTCGCAACAGAGAGGTAGCTTTACATGCTGACCGATCGTGATCAATCACCATTATATTCGCCTTCTTGATGAGGATGAGAGTTGGGAATTGTTCCACAAGAAGATCTTTCCAAAAGGAGTTGTTTGCCCTTTGGAATTAATGGAAACAGGGAAAAAGATCCTTGCAAAATGTCATGGCTTACCACTGGCAACTGTTGTTTTAGGAGGCCTCTTATCAAGAAGAGACATCACATTTAGTGCATGGTCTAAAGTTCTCGATAGTGTAACTTGGCATCTCGCTGAAGACTCAAATCAGTGCATGGAAATATTAGCTTTAAGTTACTACGATTTGCCTCATCACCTGAAACCATGCTTTCTATATCTCGGTCTTTTCCCAGAAGACTATGAGATTAAGTCCAAGGATCTAATCAAGTTGTGGGTTGCTGAGGGTTTCATTCAAGAGAGAGGTAATGAGATCATGGAGGATGTGGCAGAGGACTACTTAGAGGAATTGATTGGCAGGAGCATGATTCAAGTGGCACGGAAGAGGTCTAATGGATCTTTTAGCACATGCCGCATCCACGATCTTTTGCGTGACCTCTCCATGTCTGAAGCTAGACAAGTCAATTTCTTTGGAATATACGGTGATAATGACGCTACTTCATCTTCATCTAGTCTGCGACGAGTAGCACTCCATCGCAATGTGGATGAGCACGAAATTATAAATTGTTCAGCCGCAACCCTTCGTTCCATGTTATACTTCTCCGATTCTAAAATTCATTTGTCAAAATTGATTAAGAGAGGTGGCAAATTGCTGCGGGTATTGCACGTAGATATCGCTCGCCTCCAAGAAAATAATTTACCGAATGAAATTGGAGAAGAAGTACATTTGAGGTATTTGAAAGTTAATGGAATCCTATCTCTTCCATCTTCTGTCAACAACCTCTCTAACCTGCAAGCTATAATATTGACAAATTGTCAAGGCACCTTGCCAAATGCAATTTGGGATTTGGAGAGATTGAGACATCTATATGCATATAATTGGGATATTGATGGGCATCCACGACTCAGCAATTTCAGAAACCTCCAAACATTATGCTTGGAAGCCGGTAGTTGGATAGAAGATGGCTTAGACAAGCTAACCAATATCAGAAAATTGGGAATAAGTGGAAAGTTAGATTCACACCACAGGGCATTATCTGATGCCTTTGAGAAATGGTGCAACCTCCGATCACTTACATTGTTTGAGTCATCCTCAATCCCACCATTTGTGTCATTTGCACATCATCAAAATCTTTACAAGATGTTTTTGGATGGTCGAATAGAGAATCTACCAAAGATGCCTCCAGATCTTGCCCAATTGACTCTTTATAAATCCCAGTTACAACAAAATGCCATTGAAATACTAGAGAAGCAGCTGCAAAACCTTCGAATTCTCAGATTACGACGGGATTCTTATTGTAGTGAGAAAATGATATGTTCTTCAGGAGGATTTCCTCAGCTGGAATCCTTGGAACTCGACTGCAATAATCTAAAGGACTGGACAGTTGAGGAAGGAGCAATGAAATCTCTCAAAGAAGTCATACTCATCAATTGCGGTAATTTAAAGGCTGATGTTCCCAAGCACGTACAAGATCTCTTGGAGCACTGAAAGCAGTTCAAGGTAGAAGACAAGCAGAGCACAAATGGATTCTACAAAAGGCCAGGTAATTTACATTTTCGATGTCATTTTGTAAGTTGAGATTTTTTATTTCGTCTGTGATTTCAACAGGTAGCTCTCTATAGCTAGCATTCTAGAATGGGACATGTGGTAAAAAGGCCAGGTAATAATGTATAAGTAGCACATTTGAAAACCATTTTATTTGGATTGGATAATTTTTCTTCTTCTATATTTCATTTTGTAAGGTGTGGATTCATGGTTATATATATAATCACAGCCGATCCTAGTAAATTAATATGGAATTGATTGGGTGATGTAATACCATATGTAAGGCCCTGATCAGGGTTGTTGATGGGCCGGGTCACTCTGGGCTAAGTCATATTAGGCCCAGCCCGACTTTACACACACAGGCCCGTATCCAGCCTAGGCCTGACTCTGGCTGTAAATGTCTTTTCCAAGGCCACTCATTTACTCAACCAGGCCAGGAAAACCAGTCTTTTTATTAGTTGTTTGGGCATTTTAGCAATTCGTTGGACAAGTTTATCACTAAATTACAAGTTGGCAGGGTTTTGGGCAAAACATTTCACTGCCCAAAGCTGTCTGGCCCTAGATTGGACTCAGCTGGCCCAGCCCAGCCCATTAACAACCCTTGGCCTGCTTGGACCCATTCATGGATGAGGTACACCTAAAAGATTTTCTTGATTTTCGTATTCTTGTCATTCAAATTTCTGCCTATAAATAAATACACAACTTGGATCATCATATTTTAGGGCATGCCCCTCCTATGGTAGGGTCCTACTACATCCGCTCATTTCATGGTCAATCCTTGGGATTAGTGAATGACCTTTGGTTCTGGATAGGGCTCAAAAAAACTGTTATTTCCATTACATAAATACATTTGAATTTGGTTTTTAAGTAATAGTTTGACTTTTGTTCCAAAAGAACATTTGACCTAAATGTGGAAGTTATAACCATGATTTCGGAAACGAACATGAATGCAATTGAAAACAAGGTAAGTTGTTGAATATGGGAGTCTTAATTGAGTTGTCTATTGCAATCTAAGTGCTTGTTGAATTATTGTATCATTTGTATAATCTTACACTCTTTTCAACAAAAAAAAAAAAAATCTCAAAATCTTATCAAAGAGAAGGAACATATAATCCTATATTTTTCAACATATCTATTTCATTTGTTATTTGTAAAGCACCCCAATGAATTATTATCCAAGTCAGGGCTGCACAAAACATCCGGTATCACCATAAAACCGAACCGAACCGGGCGGCTTGGATCGGTTTTATGTGGTTCAGTTTGGTCAACGGTTTGAAAATCATAGAAACTGCCTTAAATCGGTCGGTTATCGGTTTGAACCCACGGTTAACCGTCTAAAAAGAACCAACTGTATGTATGAACTTGAATATTGAGTTTTGATTATTTTAACCTTAGAGTTTTGTACTATCATAGTTTATACTTTCATTCGACAACTTACATGAACTCAATACTGCGATTTTATTTTCAGGGTTATCGGTTCTGCTTTCTTAGAACTCACAAGAAGTCCATTTGAAGTGTTATGGCTTATGGAGTTGCTGTTGGAGTACTAGGTTTGGAGTAGAGTTGCTGCTTCTTTGGTTATTTGCTTTAATTTGTTTTGGGATGTGTAATGACTTTATATATTTATTATGTTTTATGTTGGATTTGTTTTGGGATGTAATAACTTTAAATATTTCTGTTTGGTTGTTTGGTTAAGACTTAGTGAGTATTTGTGCTACTACTATTTGCAGGTATTTCGATGATTTCTCTCACCAATTAAACTGCTATTTTTTTGCGAAAAAATATAAAAATAAAAAAAAAATAAAAAAACCGTAACCAATTCGGTTCGATTTGAGCACATGGGTGGCTCAATTTGGTTTGGAAAAATAGAAAATTGATGGGTTCGATTTGGTTGGTGGTTTCTCTCTAAATCAATCAAAACCGCCCATGTGCACCCCTAATCCAAATATGTTAGAGTTTGTCCCCTTCCATCACCTTTTTAGACACAGAACTCCAAGATTTTATTTCATTTTGAGCTTTTATTAACAAAGTTTACTTATACTTTTATTTCTTACAGGAGACATTTTAAGACCACATGATGTGACAACCAGTGCTTTGGCATTGAAAGAAAATGGTGGCATGAAATCCTTTTCTTTTTCTTCTTGTTTTTTAATTTGTTTTAAAGGTGGGCTGCATATTAATGCGGACAGATGATTGAAACCATCCATTTTAAAGGGCCCAAAGTTCTTTGTTTAGATAAATGACCATGATCACCCCATGGTGTTGATTTTATTCTTATATCTTGTTCATATTAAAAGCTTGCTGTAAGTGCAAATATCGTAACTCACAAGATTAAAAGATGCCTTTAAGGACTTAACCACAATGGCTATCGAGAGCTGGCTGCTGCTGACTTGGGACACCTGAAAGGGAAGAAGAAAGAAGTCAAAGGACCCTGGCTACCGGCAGCTCAGGGCTCTCCGATGCCTCAGTCAGTGTAGGTCTTTTGTTCAGGATGATCCAAAAAAAGATTAGAAGCCAGTGTATTCTATATTTTCGTACCTCCTTCAGATGCTATCTCTCCCCCTATATATGAGTGCTTCTGGAGATTTTTTCATGGGCTTGATGATCTGGTAGCTGAGGTCATCAGCCCACAAAATAATAAATGGAGGTCCATCACAGCCCACATCGCATTAAATGCTAGTCTGATCAGCCCATGTCGCATTAAATGTCAGTCACATTGGGCCTGATCCTGTCTGGACTTACTGGCGGCGAAGATCTCATCGGATCCCTTCTTGGGCCTCCCCCTGATGGGGCTGCAGCTGCTAAGTATTGCCGTGTCAGAGGGCTGGACGGCCAGGACGGTATCTGTCTTGTCACCGCGTGCCCGAAGGCGGGAGATATTTTAAGCGCGCACCTCGGCCGGCAGTCTCCCTAGTTGCGTCTGAGATGCGCGCCGGGACCGGGTTTAGCGGAGGACGGCCCCAGCCGGACTGAGGCCACCAACCGCACCCCGGCTGGCGCTCAATGCCACGGCCGGAGTGCGCACAACTGGGAAGATTAGAGGATGGGTCAAAACGGTTCTGGGACGATTAGGAATCTTCCCACACACTTGCATTCCTATTTTCATGCAAACCAACGTTTTTTTACATGCAAACCAAAATCCGAAATTAGAAACGCTGGTTTGAAACAGTTAAGAACCGTTCGTAGTATAAAGCGGTTTTGACCCGTTTTAAGTGAAGAAACTGTTTCAGAAAAAAAAAAAAACCCCTCCTATCAGTAAAACCCTACCGCACTAGCGTTCCGTCCATTCCATTCATACTCTCGCCCTGATCCCTCATTCCGCACTCATTCCCTCCATTCCATTCACTCTCCCGCCCTGATCCCTCGTTCCGCACTCGTTCCCTCCATTCTCCCTAATCCCTCATCCTCCTCTGTCTTCTTCTTCCCCTGCACCAGCGCCGTACACAGCAAACCCAATAAAACCGCCACCAACAACCCCCCAATCACCGGAGCTACCAACCACAAACTTCTACCGCTTCTCGCTGGCATCTCCATCACCACCAGCAAGTCTTCTTCTTCTTCCTCGGCACCACCAACAACTCCATCAGCAACGCATAGTGCCCCTGCCTAAACCCCTCACAGATGCTCAACAATGCAGAGCGGTTGGATCCCATTAGAAGATGGGGTTTTGGAGATGTTGGTGAAGTCGATGGAGATGGGTCTTTTGTGGACGTAGATGCCGAGCTCTGACCGGTTGGTGGCGTCATAGGCGAGAATGCTGAGAATGGGGGAGGGAAGGTGGAATCTGGAGATGTTGTGGAGGGACGAGTCTTTGGACGTAGGGGCAGACGTCGTCGGTGCCGGGGAAGAGGTGGAGAAGACAAAGAACAAGCAGAGTTTCAGTCAACAGAGAACTGATGCTTCTATTTTCTTATTTTCTGGTATTCTATTGATTTTTTCTTTTCTGTAACGAATTGATGCTTCTATTATCTTCTTGATTTAGGGTTCGGTTTGAGTTTTCTGTTGATTCTGAACTGCCTATATTGTGTTTGTGAAAATGCCTCTGTATTGTGTTTGACGATTGAAAAATTGGCTCTCTTAATTAATGGTACATAGTTACAAAAAAGGACATTTTAAAGGGAATACAATATACAAATGTCCATTTCCTTCTCGTGGTTAAAACTTCTAGTGCCCATTCTCTGATGTTGTGTGTTAGAAGAGCATTAATTTATTTATGATAAAATCATATTGGAGGTTTCAGGGGTTGCATTTGTTAATAGCACTTGTTTGATTCATCTGTCTCTCTTCTTCCTAGCATTTCCTTCTCCCCTCAATCTCCCCTCTTTTCACCTCTCTTTTCATTCAATCAAGTCCCACAATGTACACTTCTAGAACCTCAGATAAGACCTCCAAAGATGAAAAATCCCACTTCTCTCAAATGGGGTTTTCTCTAACCCAACCAAATGCATCATCATCCTACTCTAATGAGAGGAGAGGAAGGAAAAAGCAGCCAGAGCCAGGGAGGTTTCTTGGTGTGAGGAGGCAGCCTTGGGCAAGTATGCTACTGAAATCGGAGACCCCACAACCAAAGAGAGGCATTGGCTTGGAACCTTTGACACTGCTCAAGTAGCTGCATTGGCTTATGATAGAGCTGCCCTTGCCATGAAAGGCACCCAAGCTAGAACCGACTTTATCTACTTTGGTATCACCTCATTTGACACAGTCCTGATACCTTGTGACACCCAAAACCACACAAGTATAGTTCAACAACTGGATGTAGGGAGGCATGCTTCAAGTGAGTCTTGTGTTGTTATATTGCATCTGCGCCCTTCCCTTAATTGGAATTTATAGCTTCAGGCTCAATCATCTTTTGTCACTTATTGCTAATTCCTATTATTTTTTTTTCAGGTCAGTTGCTGTTGTCAAAGGAGCTCATGTGTCACACCAATGAAAACGAGTGAGGCATGGCAAGGTTTGCATGAAACTGCCTTTGTGATAAAAAATTATTGACAACACTACTTTATGATGTAGAAATGTTCAATGAAATTTTGTAACTTGCAGGCACTTAACATGAGCATAACATCAGTTCTTTATCTGAAAGATGAAATTTCCATTGCTAGTGCAAGAGCAGCGGACAGGTTGGTTGGAACCTTCATACAATATTATTTTTCAATTAAAAATATTTATTTAATACTAACAGGGACTGCACTTTCCCTTAGTGCTGAAACTTTGTCAACTGTCTTAAAAATTATTCCACACTACCACAAGCCCTATATCTCACCTGCTTCACTATTTCTTTAGTTTTCAGTATTGTAAAATTCTGGGATACCCACAACTTGAAAGCATCAATTACTCAAGCACATCCACATTTTGAGCCATCCACAAAAAAGAAGCACATAGGGTGCGCGTTTTTTTCCCAGTGCACAAATCTTCACTTTTGTTGAAAACATCGCTTTTTTAATCTCTTGGTGCTCTATTTGTCAGAAGCACTACACCAAGTGGAATAAACACTACACCAAAGATCCGAACATGCACTTGTTTTTGTTTTTGTTTTTGTTTTTTTGAAAAAGGAGTATTCGAATGATGTTTTTACAATTGTCTACCATGGCTCAAAGATCCAAACATTGTTGAAGTAGATGTTCTTGTATCGTTTTTACAATTGTACATAGTGGAGAGAGACCTTACTTTGATGTTCATGGTATAGGTATGTTTTATGATTTTAGCGTAGCTGAATTTTGTGGGCAATAAAATCTGAGTAGAACTTTCTATGGGAAAAAAACTAAATTGTCTTTACAATTATTATCATGAATTGGTGCTGTTCTCTTTGTTTACAGACCATCATATCTCTACATGTTATATGGATCCTTCTATTTGTACTTTTCCGTATTCTGCTTTAACTTTCAAGTTGGGCTATTCTGTTAGATGAGGAGACTGCATGCATTTCGGTAAGTAGCTCATGAAGGTGAGACATATCTCGTATAACATAAACTGGTTATTAATATTGGATTCTTATCTTAGGCATTGTTGTCTTATTTTCTCATATGATGAGTTTAGATTGCTTCATTGTCAGGTGAATACATAAATGTAGGTGTTTTTCCCCATGTTTTAGGATATGCTCTGTTTTATACATATGTTTCTTTTGTGCTCTCACTAATCTACACCTACACCATCTGATTATGTGCAGGTAGCTGTCAGTGAATTAGGTGGTTGTTTGTGTGTCTGTAGGTGGACACCTATGTGCCTGCAGGTGGCGTTTGTTCCTTTAGTCGACATCTTTGCAAGTGATAATTGTTTTTGTGTTTTCTAGGAGTGGATGTATTTCTCTTTCATTGTTTATTAGAGGGGCATTAGCTTTAGAGTTGACATACCAATATAAATCATTTCTCTCTACCAACCAATTTATTATCTCTCCTATGTGTGTGTTCTGTATTTCTGCATTTTAGCTCCTCTTTCTTTTGATGAACTGTTGGACTAATGCAGGTGAGGATTTTCTGTGCTAAAACTATATGAGAGACTAATGCCATGAAGTCGTCAAAAAAATCAGACATACTCAGTCGTGGACAGGTGAGCAGTCTTCTTGTGCTGGACCAATTTTGATGTCCTTTATTTGCTCCTCTTCTGCTGACATTAAATTGCAAATGGGAGAACCCAATACTCTAGTGAATGTAAATTTAGGTTCTTTTGAATGGTAGCAAAATTGCATTGTAGTTTACCAAAATTACTCGAATTTATACTATTGTGTGATGTATAGAGAAAAAAATAAGTTCAAAATATGAACAAAAATGACCCAACTCATTTGCAATTCACCCCACAATCATGGCTACTATAGAAGATGTCTCTGATAAACTCAAAGTATTGGTTTTTTCCATTTCTTTGCCTTCTAATTACCTCTCTCTCTTACAAGAATGAGGCAGGGCCCCCAAGAGGTGCAGACCCTTCACTGAATGGCTTTGAGCATCCATCCAATTAGGATTAGTTTGTTTCAAGTGGAAATGAACAAGGTGGGTCGAAGAAAGCCCCACAGTTGGAACCCACCAAATATTTTTGTGAATTGATTGAACAAATTTATAACCAGCATGCATTGATCATTATCAAATTTTGATCAGGTGAAAGCTTTAGAAGCTTAGTTGCAGTGTTTGTGTAAAGAGAACGAAGAACTTAATCGTATGGTTGAACTGATGAACAGCAACTGTGACATCCTTCAATCTCACCAGAAAAGGAACAGTACACATGAGATGGGTCAAAGCCAAACAGAGAGTTGGTCACTAGCAGAATATGTATACTTGTGCGAACGGACATGGCGAACACTAGCTGAATAAGCAGTTCTATAATATGTATCATTTGAATTCAAGGATATGTATGGATTTCCAAATATTATAAATTGTACATTTTTATTTAATCTAGCATTTTGATTCCAAATTAGTGTGTTTTGTGAGCCATTTGATGATGTGTAAGACGAATCTACTTCTACAATTTATGGGTTTCAATTATTTATGGTGATTTTTTCTTAAAATGTATTTAGTTGCAAATAAAAACATTTCCACGAAGTAATTTTTTTAAAAAAATAATAATAAAATTAGGGATAGCTCAAAATCGTTCTTAATAGTATTGGAACACTTAGAAAACCGTTCCAATATAAAAAATTGGAATGGTTTTGGAACGGCTTTGAAAACTTGTGTTATATGTAAAAATTTTGGAACAGTTTCGAACCCTTCCGGTATTTAAAATTTGGAACGGTTTTGGTCAGTTCCAATGGTTTAGAAACGCCATTATTTGAAGCAGTTTAAAACTGTTCCTGTTTCGTTTAGGAACGGTTTTAGCCCATTCCAATTTGTTGTTTTTGGTGTAGCGCGCCTATCCAATTCTAACCCTGTGAGTAGAGGTTCAACAAGGTGAACGTAAAGAGGACTCCCTGTAAAATAGTAGTGACTTGCTGCTAACTCGGGTGATTATGTATTAACTGAGATGACCCGCTGAGGGCTGAGACAAGGAGACCCTTTTCCCGTAACCTTTTTATTTTGAGGGCCAAAGTCTTGTCATGCATGCTCAAG
This sequence comes from Camphora micrantha, assembly GCA_003546025.1. Lineage (NCBI taxonomy): Eukaryota > Viridiplantae > Streptophyta > Magnoliopsida > Laurales > Lauraceae > Camphora > Camphora micrantha. The sequence goes on along the minus strand of QPKB01000002.1, from coordinate 54,810,823 downwards.
AATGCTGAGAAGATGGGCATCATTCATGGACACAGGTGCTCCTTGTGTTTCACAACTCTTCTATGCGGGACGATATATTCATTCTTTCTAATGCTAGTTTTACAGAGGCTAGAGAAATTAGAAATTTCCCTAGAAGACTACTGTGATTTCTCAGGTCAACTTATTAATTTGCACAAATCTGCCACTAATTTTAGCAAGGGAGCTTGTCGCAAGAGATGCAAATGTATTTCCACAGTCCTTTGGATCCCTTGCAAAAATGGTCTGAGGAAGCCTTTGTTGGTCTCTAGGTCTGATCCGGGTTTGGTCCTTATACACACAACTCTTTTCACGAATGGATCTATCAAGTGGATTTGAACTTCTTTGAAGAACTCTTTCTGACCTTATAAGAGCCCTCAAATCTCCCCTTCTACAGAAAAATTCAAAACACTCTCAACCCAACCCATTCCAACCCCTGCCATGTTTTAAATTGCCGCCCTTAATGGTAATGAAGGTTAGGTCCTCATTACCCTAAAACAATACATGTTAGGGCCTGTATAGATTTGAACCTGACCGGTTTTCATTCCAACTAGTTAAGATGGAGCTTGCAGACAATTCTGGTTGATAACTAACTAGGTTGCCTGTGACATAAATTTCAGGCCACACTCAAATCAAGCCAGGGCCGGTCCCTTGATAAACCTAGTTGCTGAATCTATGCTTGAAGGAGACATGAGAGTCTGATATTATTCTGGGTGTCCGAAAGTACTTAATTAGGACACCCCACCCCTCACATTACATGATCCTTGAATGACAACTCAGGCCTTGAGTTTGGACAATTGGGTCCCATGTTCTAATGGTCCACAATAGGAGAAAAAATGCCATTCTCTTACTGGATAATTATAACTGTTTAGTCGATGAACCGTAACTGACCAGTCGATGATTAATAGACGACCAGCATAAACTGGCCTTCGCTTTTACTTCAATGGGAGCTTATATAAAGCGTTTGATAGAATTTTCCCAGGAAAAAAAAATCATTTATTTCACACATGTCAATCCAATGGCATATGTCACTCTAAATTAAGTGCAACTGGGGCTAGTTTGCATCCGCAGACAAACATAATATGAGTGAGTCAGATAGGCTTTGGTGATAAAGATGATTTGTTATATTTGAATTTTATCATCCCTCTTTATACATTGTTTTCTATTGTGTTCGTGCCCTGACAAGTTACACCGTGTCCATATTCCACCGGCAACTTGTTTTCTTATGGGAATAACACAGACAAACATAAAATCGACAGATTAACTGAAAACAAATTCCAGCTTGTGGGAATTACATGCAGGGTTTCCATAGCAAGTATGGGCGGTAATCTTGCATTTGCAGCTTTACCGCCGCTGGTTACTACGGTAAAACTACATTTACAGTTTACTGCTAAAAAATGCAGTGGTAGTCTTGCACAATGCATTTTATTTATTTATTTATTTTGTGTCTTGGGTCTGGTCATGGATGGGTCCTTTCACACGCAACAAAAAAAAGGTATTGCTATTCTAAATGTCAATTTGGATGCACATTGGCGGTAAACAATTGCCCACGGTTTTATTAATTTACCATATCCACATATGTAAAAAAAACAAAAGAAAATACAAATTAATTGCATGCATGAATGATGAAATCTATCACAATTTATTATTTTGTTATTGCCCTAGTCAAGTGGGTCGAGGCCTAAGAGAGAGCCCGCACACACAGAAAGACAACCCACTTACGTTAAAAAGGAGCCCGCACACAAGGGAAGAAATCCTACACAAACAGGCCGCACGTGCGGGAAGCGTCGGTGTACCCAAGTTTGAACCTTGGGCGGGCGGGTGAGAAACGCGACTCCTTACCACTTGGATAAGGAGCCGGTCTCAACCTATCATAATTTGTTGGGTGATTCGATATATCAAATTACTCGAACGTACTCATATTTTTTCTTCATTCACTTTTATCTCTAGTTTGCAGCATTTAAACCAAATATAAAAGAAATATGCTCAGTGTGGCTGGAGATGATGCGGTGGGGATGGGGATCACCGAGTAATTGTGTTAACCTTATATTAGATAATGTCCATTTAAAAAATCCCAAAAAAAGCAGAGGATATATTTAGAATTCCCCTTTTTTAAAAACTTTAAATCTAATTCGTGTTGGCACGATTTAGCACTAGATTCAATTTGAAGTACTTCATCACACTAAGCCAGAGCATTAAGAGATTTGATCCCTATCAAACCAACCACGTGGATCTAGGAGTGCAACTCTCTTCGTTTGAGTCTTTGACTTAGAGAAATCCATAGTTGAAGGGGTTAAACTCCACAGTGAGCCCTACCCATTGAAATCCAATCCACACAAAATCAGTTTCCTTTTCTGTGCATGGATAGCCTCAAATTCTATTCTAAAAGAAGTTGACCCCAACGTAAGAGTAAATATTTGATAAAACAAAAGTGACTAATAAAAACAATGCAAAGATTGTGTTAGTTTTTTATCTGAGTTTGGATCCCCTAGAAACCCAAATACATAGTTTTGATATGAAGTATGTATATGTACTATGTAGGTCCCATCACCAAGTGAGCCCCACAGATAGTGCGGTGAGTTCTCGAGAAGTGTTCAAAAGGACTTTTAGGTATAAGAACCCTATCCATGGAGCCGACCCACACCGCGCCCGTTACACCGAAAGGAAAACTACTTGCTTGCAATTTTTCCTCCACTCAAAAGGGAGGAAAACCTGCTAGTGCAGCTTTACCGCCGTAATTAGCATGGAAAACTTGCAGTGTTTACTTTACCGCTGTTATGGTAAATGAAACTTCACCAATGTATATACCCGCTGAAAAGCTACAATTACCCTTGAAACAAGCAAAGAGAGTCTTAAAGGGTCCCGGTTAGGTCTGGTCAAGGACATCCTCAGCCGTTCGACCTAATTCTGGTTGGAGCTGAACACATTCCTCAGATAAATTCCAATCAGAACTAAAAAGAATACTTGCAGTGTATTATTGGTCTACATCGAAGAGGTGAACATAATCACAAGTCCATTGTAAGATTGGCGGTTCGTTCCTAACCCACCAAACCCGATCGCAGAATTAAGGGTGCGGGTTGGCTCCTTTTATTTTATGACTTGTCTGGGATGACTTCTTTGACCTGATTTTATAAATGAGTTCAGATTGGGTTGCATCCATTCTATCTATTTCGCCTCTCAACCTGACCTAAATTGGACCCAACACCACTATTTGCAACATGATTGGCCCGCCAACCAAACCCAAAACCCAAGGTTAAATTAAGTATTAATCTGCAGGTTAGAACCGGGTCAACATTTTCAAGCCTGTAAATATGTAGATTGGATATCATGTGACATATACATGTTATCCAAAGCGCACCACCTGGCCCATTGCCACCGCTGGTCCTGGAAATTACACATTTACATATTCTAATCTCGGCACATGAGGTCACCTTCAGTTATTTTTACATTAAGGAAGAAGATTCAACAATTCTTGGGTAGGGCTCGATTTTATCCATCCGTTTCAGTTCGGTTTGAGCACATTGGCGGTTTGGTTCGGTTTGGTTTGAGAAAATAGCAAATCAATGGGTTCGGTTTGATTGATGGTTTCCGCTCGTACCCCTGTGTGGTGCTTATTGGTTTGCATAATAAAGACTATGATATCTTGAAACCTTGGGAGTTAATATGATATGGGTTCTAAAGATTAGTATGGGCAAGTCAAGAAGAGGTTGGAACTTCAAAATCATAATCATGTCAAAAATTTCTGTGAGTGATCTGATGTTGAGTGATCTGATGTTGCGCCCCAGATGATCAGATGTTCTTACTTCAAGGCCCTGATTGTTTCATGTTTCTTGAAAAATGGTTAAAATTGAAGAAGCAAAAGTGAAATTTAAAAAACAACCCTCAAATTAAGTCCTCTAATGGAAAACGAAGGAAAGGGAGGTTGGAAATGAATACCCAGCCACGACTCATTCAGGTCCTATAAAAGTAAAGGTTGGGTCACATTGCTCTCTCGTATCCTTCATCCCTCACCTCTTTAATTTAATAATCCTTCCTTGGCTGAGGTTCATTTGAGCATGGAATTCCTGTAAATTCAATTTGCATGTATTCTATGCAAACAAAAGGGCCCCAAGCATTTAAACATTTATCTATTTTTGGGTATTATATATTGAAGACTTTGAATTGACCTAATTGGGGTCCATTATTTATTAATCCAACGCAATCATATAACAACTGACCCCATATATTTTCATTGTGCCAAATTTTGACAAAGTGATACGTACCCTAGGATTATTTCAACGAAGACAACTTCTTAGTACTGATTACTGTCAATGGAATTGAACAAAGATGTGGAAGGAGATTACTTGATGTGCCATATATGGACCCAATTTAGTTTGATTGAACTCGTACTCTGCAAAATAAATACTTCAATTCTATTCATAATATATAAGTCACCAATATTGGAACAAGCCCAATTTCCATTTAAGCTAAATTTGCCAAAAGCCCATAAAAGTGAATGGCATTTATTTTGATTTGTTTAGATGTTTTATGAGTGGGCCCTACTATGAGGCATCCAATTATTATATATGAAGCGAAGTGAATCCAATTGCAGAATTAGCCAATTGGATTCAATTGATTTTGACTGAATTTTATTGACCTTCCTCACGTACATAACTCCAATATGACCATAACTCTTCATATCAAGTCCTCTTTAGTGAAAGATTTTCTCCTCATTCTTCTTAGGCCTTATTTTTTTTATCTTCTTCTCATCTAGGCTAATATATAGAAAGCAACAATCATGTTTAATCTGCTCGCGATCGTCTCATCTTTGCCTACTAAACTGGCCATTGATTCAAATACACCACTTACATTGTTGAGGTAACTAAAATCGGTATTTCTCTGATTTCTTTTAGGTCTTTTATGGTTCCCCAATTTCCATTTATTACTCTCTATTTTGCATCCGCTTAACAATTCATTTTTTTACAAATATATTTATAATGACATTCTTCATTTAACCAAAGTGCTTTCTCTTTCTCAAATAAAAATAAGAGAAAAACCCTCAATCCCAGATTTAAGACTCAAAAGTGTTGTTTTTCATGAAACTTACAAGAGAAATGCAAGATTATGAAAAGAAAATTCAAATAAATCAAAATCTAAATATTAAATTTAATTTTTTTTAAAATTTCCAACACTAACGATGGTGAATCGATTCAAGACTTGATTCCGGCTGTACAAATAAAAATAAATGTGAAGGTGAGGACTCAATCTTTTGTGAGATCTAAACTATCCATGAGATGCACATTGGTAGTCTTAGATATGTTTGAGGTTTTACTTTGATTGAAGTGTATCACCAAATGATTAGATGATTAGAGTTCGACTACATCCTCTAAATTTGTTCAAGCTTTTTTTTTTTGCTACAAATATCACCTTTAATCAAAATCGACATTTTCCAATGGCGATTTCCGATCCATTACGATTTTGTACACACTCTTTGGGTACCCCTTACTTTTCTCTGAGTTGAATTATGCATCTATGAGTCACCGAAATTGGATCTTAAATTGTCATCTAATATTTTCCTTTCATATATTATATATATTTCTTTATTTATTCGTAATCCAAGCAACATCATTTATAACGTTCCCTACATTGCTTTTCATTTATATACTTTTGATTTATTTTCTTGCGTTCAAGAAACGCCACAACGAGCTATATATGGTGGTGTGGAGTCTTAGGATGTTTGGTTTGTTTGTGGATTGTGGTTTTTTTTTTAGACATGTTTGTGACTTGTGTTGATTTAGTTTTACTATCTTTGGGCTGATTGGGATGCCATTCCATGCTTATATAATTCTATATACATTTTTCTTTGACTATTATTATATTATATTTTAGTCCTCTTCAATTTTGACCATTGTATTATATTATACCTTATTGTTCTGGAATTCAATTTTGATCACCAAATCCAATTTCAACCTTTTTTTCATGACCTTCAACAAATTTATTTTTTAGTCTTTTTAATTTATTTTATAATTTATTTTCTTAACTTTCTTATTTAATTCTCTTTTATTTCCTTTCTTAATATCATTTCTTAAATGTATTCCAATAGAAAATGGTCACGTCAATGTCATTTAATTCAGAATGATTCTCTTATTAATTCTCCTATTAATTTCATTTATTAATAGCAGCAGTGTCATGAAATAAAGAAATATTATAACGTCATTATATATATTTTTATTTTTATTTTTTCCTTTTTTTTATAGTTATTTTAGTTTATTTTCTTGAAGGCAATGTTAATGGGAGAATAGTAACGGTCATGTACTTTGGTAGTAATTGTCATTGCTTGTGAAACACCTATCATAAGATATTTGAATATTTAACAAATTAGAAAGCAACAATCCACCCCAAACCATAATAAAAAGTGCCATTTACTTTAGGGCTCCAAACCACATCCTTGTAACCCTAAAATATCCAAATAATAATAACAATTATTATAGTGGCGGCGGCAGTATAACAGTAATGATAATGCTCCAAAATTAACACCAAGAAAAAAACATACACAATAACTGGAAACTATTAATATTATAAAAGAAGAAGAAGTAAATAGAATGATAGTATGTGTTAGATTATTCATGGCTAAAGTGACAGTTATGCAATATAGGCGCTCCATAGATTGAATTGAAAATCTTTTTTTTTTTTTTGTATGACTTCCCAAAGTGGCCTATAATCTTTGCTAAAATGAATGAAAAAAAAAAAAAATAGTGGCAATAAACATCATTCCTTATATCTGTCTCATAGCACATGCTTGGTGAGAGTCTTAGACTTATAATTCATCTGTTACTTAGTCTCAGTCAAAGTTTCAACTATCATGTTGGATGTAGTATATGTTTTTTTTCAAATATATATATATATATATATATATATATTGACTCTGCATTGACTTTCTCTATTCGACTTAAACAAGGGTCGTAGCCTGAAGAATGGAAAATAAAAAAAAAATTGTGTCTTTAAGGAATATATAAATAATGAAGCTAACGTCTATGGTGTTGATCATAAATTTCAAATCTTACATATATATTAATTAATTTTTATTATAAGTTTTGAACATCGTAATAAAGATAACATTATTTTTTCATTTTATGAGTTATATCAATTTTTTTATAAATATTTAATATTATGGCTTTCATTGCCCGTGCTAAGCCAATTCACTCCAATTGATTTTGACTAATCCAATTTAGTTTAACCCTAGCAGACGGGTCGGGTCGGGGTAAATTAGGTCGGGCCAAATATAAAGGTCCAACCCAATTTTGACTCATCCAATTTACCAATTTAATTTAGTTTGACCCTAGCAAACGAGTTGGATTGGAGTAAATTAGGTCGGATTAGAGATAAAGCACACCTTTTGAACCCAACCTGACCTGTGTATTTTTAATAACATGGTAAAAATTAATCTGGTTTATGCCAACACTCAAACTCAAATAATATAGATTTCAAATGAGCGACCCGAACACTACACGAAAGAGCATCTTTTTATTAATAGTTATCAACAAAAACTTAAAATTAGTTAATGAGAAAGGCACCTGGCCCCACTTTGGAATATCGCCGTGAGTTGGAATTTATCTACAAGGTATTTATAAAAATAACTATATTTTTAGAATATTGACCCCTATAAATACTGTTGTTATTATTTTCATACTTATACATTGTACTCTAAGCATAGATGATCAAACTTTTGAAATAACTATTTTATATGATTTCCTATGTAGTCATTAATTTTCTTTGACAACCATTTTACAATAAAACTAAACTCAAATGAATATATAATATATGGAATCGATAAACAAAAATAATAAGTTACATAATTAATAAGAAAATGACAATATTATTGAAAAAAGAAAAACTTGCGACAACAGCGTGGAGCTAAAGAAGAGGCAAGAAACTTTTTATGTAACTGATGTGCTACCATGCACGCTAGCAGAAAGAGAAAGGGTGGAGTCTGGGTTTTTTCTTTTTTGTGTGTGTAGTTTTAACTTTTATAAATCGTGATGTAAATGAAGTGGAACACTACGATAGACCCCATCTATTAAAAATTACAATCATTAAGGAAAACATCCTTGCTATTTATGGGAGACCTCAAATTCTCACCTCATTCTGGGTTATTTCCACGGTCAAATTGATTCTTTGATAAAAAAAATACAAAAATACTGGAGTTTTCCAAATAAAGTTTCTTTTTTTTTTTTTTTTTTTTGTTATTTGGACTCTCCATCATGCTTTTTGTCTATTAAAAAGCTTCCAATTTCATCATATTTCCATCAAGGCAATAGCATTTAAATGTTAATGGATCCCATTGTCTATAAGTTCCACTAATCTAAGGAATTTCAAGTATTTTTTTATTTTTTCTGATTATATGATTTTTTTTCTTTTCGTTTAGAATGTGATATGCCGATTTTTGGGTTGTCTGGTTTATTTAATCCTTAGTCTTTTATATTTAATCTGCTCTCAGTTATAGCTTGTCTGCTTTCTTTTTTATCTATTAATTTTAATTGTACACTTTGTTTTTTAAGAATGCGAAACTAATGGTAAACAGAATCTCCACTATTATTGGTTCATCTAAATAAAGAATTAAGCTCATTCTTCTTATCACAATTTTCTACTTTCTTCAGTATAATTCTATTTCTCTATATCAATAAGAGAATTTTCATTTTTTTTCCATTCATTTACTTTTAAGTTCATTGTATTTTTTTTTAGAGAAACTTGAATACTTTTTTTATTTCTTTTTGTCTATTTTTAGTACCGTCTCATATCTTCTGCATAATGTTCCCGCAACTTTGAATCTAAAGATCCATAAAATTAATTGTACGCTTAGTATTTTTCCTCAAAAGAAAAAATGGTTAATCTTAAAATGATGGTCAGAGCATGTAAACTGTTAGAAATTGAATGGTTAATATTCCTAAAAAGTTGTTGTCCACCAGCATCCTGCGGAAAAGAATTAGAGCATATGATAGAATTTTATGTTAGTGGCTTACTGCTCATATATAGAATATTATGTTTTTTTTTTTTTTTTTGTTAAAATATAGAATATTATATTAGTGCTTATAGATCTTCATGTTTCAACTTCTAGATCTTTGCCCCTTCCTAAAAAACATATTTCCATTTCCCAAGGAAAATGTTTCAAAGAAAAGCATACATGTACCAGAAAATAACATGGTCAAGGAAGACTATGGGGGAAATATATGTGTAACTGGGTTCTCTTGTGTTAAGTAATTTAAGAGCCCCATTAATTCCTGGGAATATCTTACATCCTTGGGTCTAGGCATGCAGTTTGTAAAAGTCCAAGCAATATATTCTCAATAAAAAGCATCTTATAAGCAAATTACTCATCAGAAAATAAACATAAAACTTGAGATATAGACGTATCAAGTAAGCAGATCGCAACAATTTTAAGAGAAACCTATTCCACGTATAGTGTAAATATATTTCTAAGATTTTCTACACACCTAAAAATGAGGTATTTATATATCACTTTCTTATAAAAACCTTTTTATTAGAAATATTCAAATATATGTTGTACAAATGTATAACATAAAGATCAACAAATTTAAATATTGTAAGATTTCATTATTATAAAACAAAATAGTGTTATATTATTATATTGTGTCACTTATAATATTTGACAACCATAATGTAATACATTTAATGATGATTATCACAAATAACCCTATTTAGGTTTTTTTTAAACCTTATCAAATGTTATACATCATTGATGAACCCATATATAAGAAGTCATTATGGGACCCATTTGATGTTGGTAGTCATATTAACACTAGGGGAGCTATCAAAAGACCCATTTAATAATGGTAAACTGATAATTGTAATTACAAAATTCAGTCTTGATAATCAGTATGAGATCTGGCTAATTTTTGTAGTATGAGACCCACCTAATGTTGGTAATCATGATGAAAGCCCCTTGGTATGACATTCATATGACCCACATAATATTGATAATCAAGAAGGGTTATGCAATTGTAATATGTCTATAGGACCACACATTAAATTTATACGCGCTGTGGGGCCAATCTAATATTGGGAGTCATAGTTGCATTCCTTTAAGAGTCTTGCTCGGAGTCAGTAGGTACAATCCTAATTGCTGCATGGACCTAATGTGAGCTTGAGATATTATTTTCGAACTCGCAAAAATACAAGTGAAGGGCAATTTGCTAAAAAAAAAAAAAGAGATCGATGTGAGAGAGGATTGATTTGGGCAATACATGTATTTGAGGGCCGATTTCAAGGTATAGGAATATTTGAGGTATTTAGTTGTAGAAGTCCATTAAAAGTATTATACCTCAATTTTTTACATGGGTCAAATATTCAAAAGGCTTCTAGATTGGAAAAATATCTCCCACTCAAATTAACGGCCTTTTTTCTTTTCATAGTTTTTTATTTTTAGTTTAATTCATTTTTTTTTACATTGTGGCTATAACTTTTTTAAATATAATTTATAGCCCACTATTAGATCTTTAATTTTTTTTTATTCTTTGATTAATTATTAATTTAACGCTAATTTGCTATTCAACATTTTACTTATAACATCATCAAATGGTTTAAATCTCTGCTCTGCAGCTGATCCTTGGCACTACGAGCTAGAAGGATGCCCGTTGACCATCTCAATTTCTGTTGAAGCCAAACTGTCAAAAAGCTCACTAAAGAGGATGGCAATTATTTCAATTGTTTTATTGATTTGTTACTAAGATTCCTTCACTAATTTCCATTGAGTCTGAACAATGGACGATCATCAAACCAAGGAAAATCCCTTCACCTGAACCACTGGCCCCCACTTTGGACATATGTTGAGGTGGGGCCGGAAAACGTGGTTCTCGTGGATTGCTTTTTCTTTTTTCTTTTTTTTTTTTTTTTTTTTTTTTAATTTTATCAACTGTTTTCTCTTATTTGTTGCCCACAGCTTTTGAGTCACCAATCGTTTTGAAACTTTGGGCCTCGAAAGTAGGGCACCAATACTCATTCTGAATCCCACGTGGTCACGTGGGATTGTCAGGTAAAGTAATTCTGCTTTTGCGCCCAATTTGGATGTAATGTAATGTGTAAGTGGCCCAATGCTCTGACAACTTTTAACTTTCAAAAAGTCTACAGACCCGGGACAAAAATCCCGGGCTCTGTAGCACGGCTATTTAACTTTTCTTCTTTAACTTTTGAGCTAGGAATTGTGATTAGTCGTTAGGTAAAACCCCTAGGTGATGGTGGTCACGTGGGATTGTCGGGTACACTATTATCAATGACTTGATTGTCTGTCAACGGTGTGCTGGTTTGTAGAACCAAAGAATTACCCAATTAAATACAAGGGTTGATGTACCTATTTGGACGCTAGACTAGATTGGGATCTCGACCGATACCTCATCTGGCAATTTAAATGACTGATCGAACAATAAGAAACTTTTGTTAAATCTATGCCAAAGGTGAAACCCATAGCAAGAGCGATCAGAAAGGTTACCAATGAGCTCGGCCAGCTGGAATCAGGCTCAACCTAGGCTTACCCAATAAACTCCGAGGAGCTCAAGAGTCAATAACAGAGCAAAACAGGGGAAGCAAATGAAAGTACTTAATTGCAGAGTAAATGGGAGGAAAGAAAGAAGAGGCAGTGAAGGAATGAATAAAAAAAATAAAAAAATAAAGTCTCACGCACACAGAAAAGAAGAGATGGCTTCCTTAAATAGGCTGTGGTTTTTTTACTAATTTGAATGAAAGTGTTTTGGATGCACGGTCAATTAAAGTATAGTGCGGTAAAATATCAAATTAAGAAAAAATAAAATATAAAGAGTTATGATGATATTTTTTTTTTGTTTGATATAAAAATTTTTGAACTTTTTGATTTTTTTAATTTTTTAATTTTTTGTATAAAAAAGTGTAGCTTTTTTTTTTTTTTTGTTCTTCTGTGCGGAAAAGGGTTTTTTTTTTTTTTTAGAGAAGAAGATGGAAGAAATCTTAAAATTGTATACTTTTGATATGACTTATTGTCTTTTTTTATATAGATAATGAAGGCTTTACTTCACACCTCACCACACATCCAAACAAGTCAAGGTGCGGCCGTTGATTATGGTTCTTTCTAGATCTTTTTCTTTTACAGTCCGGATCCTCTTTACACAGTAAAATGTAGATGATTTACTGGAACTCGATGGCGGGCCCACATAGAGATCATCCAGACCATTAAAGGTGAATATCATACCCTCGAATCATACATCCATAAGTTTCAGCTTAAAAGGAGTGGGTCCCACCATCGAATTGAACATCATGCAGAAATGTGATTAACACCATGTAAAAAGCACTGCGGCATTAGCACGTAATCACGTTTCGTTGTATTCAAATGGACGAAGGGATCGACTCCTTTTAATATGGGAATTTGGCACATATGATTTGTGAGGATGAGATTCATCTTGAACGGTACGGATGATTTCTATGTAAGCCCCATGGTGGAGTTTCTGAAAAAAGCAATGTAAAAAGGGCAAAAAAAAAAAAAAAAAAAAACCTAAAAAACGTCGTCCTTTTCCTTAAAAGAAAACCTGCTCATCTCCCCCTCAACACCACACATATCAAAGAAAATATGGTTTCTTTGAATCATGTACTGCGTGTGCACATCATAGTAGATCTAATGATTTTTTTTTTTTTTTCAAACTAAGATCAGCGTTGACGTTGTTGCTCAAACGTTTATGAAGTCTTGCTTAAAGGGTAGAATAAGCACCGATGTTGTTGCTTTGTAGAATCTTGAAACACTTGGTCCCATTGAAAGTCGTCGCTTCACAGAATCTTGAGATGCTTGATCCTATTGAAATGAGCAACGACATTGACGCTATTTGAAAAAGGGCAAAAAAAGAGAAAAGCTTGGCGAGAAGACTAGTTTCGTACCATATGGACTACTAGAAGCCTTTTCGTTTAGTGGCCATCTAAGGTCACTTTGCGGGTAAATTCCTCATTATTATATTGTGTGATTGTTTCACTTATGATGTTTGGCAATTTACACAAACTTGAATATACCTGTGAAGTATTTGGCAATTTATATATATAAAAAAAAAAAAAACAACTCATAAGATGCTATACCGAACAAGAAATGAAGAGAGTAATCAACTGACCCAATTCAAGCCCACTAATTAGTAATCATAGGTGTTAATAATCATGGTAGGGCTTATCCATTATTCAAAAATAATAGAATTAAATGGTAAAACTATGAGACCCAACTTCCAAGCAATATTGCTTAATTAAGTGGGTCCACTGAACATTGGTAACCATAATGCAATACATTTAATGATGATTATCACAAATGACCCTATCTAGTTTTTTTTAAACATTTTCAAATGTTAGACATCGTTGATTATCAATCTATGAGAAGTCATTGTGGGACCAATTTGATGTTGGTTGTCATATTAACACTAGGGGAGCTATCAAATAGTTGGACCCATTAAATAATGGTAAATTAATAATTGAAATCACACAATTCAATCTTGGTAATCAGTATGGGATCGGCTAATTTTGGTAGTATAGGACCCACCTAATATTGTAATGAAAGCCCCCCAAGTATGACATTTGTAGGACCCACCTCATATATTGATAATAAGAAAGGGTTATGTAATCTTGATATGTCTATAGGAGCACACATTAAATTCATACGCACAGTAGGGCCAATCATAGTTGCACTCCCATAAGAATCATGCATGGAGACTGTAGGTACAATCCTAATCGTTGCATGGATCTAACGTGAGCATCAGATGTTACTTTTGAACTTGTGAAAAAAATAAGTGAAGGGAAATTTGGTCTAAAAAAAAGGGACCGAAAAATTGCGGGAGAGAATTAATTTGGGTAATACTTGGATCTAAGGGCCAATTTCGAGGTCTAGGAACATTTGGCGCCTTTTGTCGTAAGAATCCCTAAAAAGTATTATACCTCAGTATCTTACTTGGGTCAAGTATTCAAAAGGTTTCTAGTCTAGATTGGAAAAATAGCTCCCAATCAAGGGAAATTCTATATGCACCCATTTTTTTCTCGAGCACACCCACCTTTAAAAAAAAAATAATCACTGTTCATAAAGAAATATGAGTGTGCTCAGCAAAATGTGTGGGTGCATTTAGAATTTTCCCCATTCAAATTAATTGCCTTTTGTCTTTTTATAGTTTTTGATTCTTAGTTTAATTCATATTTTCTTACATTATGTGGCTATAACTTTTTTAAATATAATTGTACCCCACTACTGGATTTCTAAGTTTTTTGCTTTATTCTTTGATTAATTATTTACTCATTACTAATTTGCAGTAAACGAATAAAGTCTGTATCCTCTGAGGCTCAGTAAAAGAGTAAATACCATCATCAAATGGTTTAAATCCCTGCTCCGCCATTGATCCTTGGCACTATGTGCGAGGAGTATGCCAGTGTCCATCTCAATTATTTCAATTGCTATATTGATTTGTTATGAGCGGGCCCTTCTGAGAACCTTCACTAATTTCCATCGAGTCTGAACATTGGAAGATCAAACCAAGGAAAATCCCCTCACCTGGACCGCTGGCACCCACTTTGGATAAATGTTGAGGTGGGCCCGGAACGTGGTTCTCATGGACTGCTTTTTTCTTTTTTCTTTTTTGTTTTTCGCCAGAGAACGTAGCCTGGTCTCTATCCTGTTGCATTGGTGGGTCTAATTCTATCAGCAGCAGCTGCCAATGGGTCCCTCAGAAACAAAGACCTTGCGGTTGCGCTTGAAGAGATGCAGTCTACCCTTTATTTTGCCTTTGTTATGCTGATTAGAATGCTGAATGACAGTATACCATGCAATATTACTTTCTTGATGCCGAATGGCCGGATGCTATCAAATGTTTCATTGCCTGAGAATGCCTTCTCAGAATTCCTGATGAGGAATTCCATCCCTATGCCATTGCTCTTGGATTACCTGAACCACTCCCCCACTGGATCCATCATCCCTACTAATGAGCCAAGATTCATTCTGTCGAATATTTCCCCCATTTTCTCTTTTTGCTGAGATTTTGCAACTCAAACCCTTGCTAAGGGCACTTCTGGGTTAAAAAAAATAGGGGAGAAAATTGGCCGGATGTCCTGAACTGAAATCTATTTGAAAAACTTAAAGACTCATTATTTTGAAATGTGGCTCTAATTTTGTCCCCTTTTGAAATCTGTCAGAAACTTAGGTCCCATTTAATAATTTTCCATGAGATTGGAATCATCCAGGGTGGTTGTCATCAATGACTTTAGTGGACAATGATGCGCTGGTTTGTAGAACCAAAGAATTACCCAATTAAATACAAGGGTTTATGTACCTGTTTGGACGCTAGATTGGGACCTGGACTGAGACCTCATTTAATAATTTTAGGCCAACATTGACTGATCGAACAATCAATAAGAACTTTTGTTAAATCTAAGCCAAAGGTGAAACCCATGACAAGATCGATAAAAAACGTTGTCAATGAGCTCAGCCAGCTTGGCTCGGGCTCAAGCTTGGCTCACCTAAAAAACCTCCAAGCTCATGCTGGCTCAATTAGCTAAAGAGCCAAATGAAAGTACTAAATGCATGCAGAGTATATGGAAATAAAGAAATACTAAATGCATGCAGAGTATATGGAAATAAAGAAAAAGCAGTGAAGCAATGAGTCAAAAATAAAGTCTCAAGCACACATAAAACGAACTGCAAGCAACCATCATTCTACCCCTGGGAATTTGAACGAGTTGATGAGACAGAAAAGAAGAGATGGCTTCCGAGGCTGTGGTTTCCTTTGTTGTAGGAAAACTGGGTGATCTTCTCATTGAAGAAGCACGGCTCCTCTATGATGTGCGTGATCAATTTGAATGGATTGTAGGAGAATTGAGACGTATGCAATGCTTTCTGAAAGATGCCGATGCAAAACAGAAGGAAGATGAGAGAGTCAGGAATTGGGTGAAAGAAATAAGAGACGTTTCTTATGACGCCGAAGATGTTATCGACACCTTCATCCTCACTAGAACCAGATTTCATTGGTATGCAAGAAAGCACGACAACTCTCAGGGAGCAGCTTATCAACGAGGAGGCAAGGCGCTGCGTGATTTCTATAGTCGGAATGGGCGGTTCAGGTAAGACCACTCTCGCCAGAAAAGTTTATGGTGATGTCAATGGTAATTTTGATTGTCATGCTTTCATATACCTATCTCAACAATATGGAATTAGAGATGTCTTGATACGCATTATAGAATGTGTAATGAGCCTCGAGAAAGACGAGATGGAGAAATCAAACGAATACTTGACCAGAAGGCTTCGAGATCACTTGAGCGAGAAGAGATATCTGGTAGTGATTGATGATATATGGACCATGCAAGCATGGGATGAACTAAAGCTCTTTCTACCAGCTGACAATTTGAGTGGTAGAGTATTGCTTACTACTCGCAACAGAGAGGTAGCTTTATATGCTGACCCATTGAGCCTTCCCCATGACATACTCCATCTTAGTGATGACGAGAGCTGGGAATTGTTCCTTAAGAAGATCTTCCCTATACGTAACACTACTTCTGTTGTTTGCCCTCCAGAGTTGGAGGATTCAGGGAGAAAAATCGTTAAAAAATGTTGCGGCTTACCACTGGCAATTGTGGTTTTAGGAGGCCTCTTATCAAGAAGAGACAAGACATCTAGTGTATGGTCTAGAGTTTTCGATGCTGTACCTTGGCATCTCTCTGAAGACGACTCAAATAACTGCAAGCAAATATTAGCCTTAAGTTACTATGATTTGCCTCCTTATTTGAAACCATGCTTTCTATATGTCGGTCTTTTCCCAGAAGACTATGAGATTAGGTCCAATGAATTAATCAGGTTGTGGGTTGCTGAGGGATTCATTCAGAGAGGTAATCAGATCATGGAAGATGTGGCGGAGGACTACTTGGAAGAATTGATTGGCAGAAGCATGATTCAAGTGGCACGCAAGAGGTCTAATGGAACTGTTAGCACATGCCGCATCCACGATCTTTTGCGTGACCTGTCCATATTTGAAGCTAGACAAGTCAATTTCACTACTGCACATTCATCTAGTCTTCGACGAGTAGCATTCCATCGCAATGTGGATGAGAACGAAATTTCAAATCGTTCCGCTGCAACCCTTCGTTCCATGTTATGCTTCTCCGATCCTTCAATTGATATTTCAAGCCTGCTTGATAAAGGTGGCAGATTACTGAGGGTGTTGCATGTCGAAAAAAATTTACCAAAGAAAATTATTGGAGAAGAATTACTTTTGAGGTATTTGAGAGTTGATAGTTACCAATCTCTTCCATCTTTCAAAAGACTCTCTAACCTGCAAGTTATAATATTGACACTTTCTAGAGGCACCTTACCAAGTGCAGTTTGGGATTTGAAGAGACTGAGACATCTACATGCATATCATTGGAAAATTGATGGGCATCCGCAACTCAGCAATTTTACAAACATCCAAACATTAGGTATGAATGGCGGTAGTTGGATCGAAGATGGTTTATACAAGCTAACCAATCTTAGAAAATTGACAATAATTGAAGAAGTTCGTTCACACCAGAAGGCATTATTTGATGCCATTGATAAATGGAGCAACCTCCGATCACTTAAATTGTCTGATTGGTTATTCATCCCACCATCTGTATCATTTGCACCCCTTCAAAATCTTTACAAGATGTCTTTGATTGGTAAAATAGAGAATCTACCCATCCAGATGCCTCCAAATCTTGCCAAATTGACTCTGTTGCTCACCCATTTACAACAAAATGCCATTGAAATACTAGAGAATCTGCAATACTTCGAATTCTCAGATTACAAGACCGTTCTTATTGTAGTGAGAAAATGATATGTTCTTCAGGAGGATTTCCTCGGCTGGAATCCTTGGAACTCTGGTGCCATAATCTAAGGGACTGGACAGTTGAGGAAGGAGCAATGAAATCTCTCAAAGAAGTCAAACTCATCAATCGCGTTAATTTAAAGGCCGATGTTCCCAAGCACGTACAAGATCTCTTGGAGCACTGAAAGCAGTTCAAGGTAGAAGACAAGCAGAGCACAAATGGATTCTACAAAAGGCCAGGTAATTTACATTTTCGATGTCATTTTGTAAGTTGAGATTTTTTTTTCCTCTGTGATTTCAACAGTAGCCAGGTAGCTCTCTATAGCTAGCATTCTAGAATGGGACATGTGGTAAAAAGGCCAGGTAAGGTGTACATTTGAAAACCATTTTATTTGGATTGGATAATGTTTCTTCTTCTATATTTCATTTTGTAAGGTGCGGATTCATGGTTATATTTATATTCACAGCAGATCCTAGTAAATTAATATGGAATTGATTGGGTGATGTAATAGTAATACCATATGTAAGGGCCCTGATCAGGGTTGTTCATGGGCCGGGTCACTCTGGGCTAAGTCATATCTTGGCCCAGCCCGACGTTACACACACAGGCCTGTATCTAGCCTAAGCTTGACTCTGGCTGTAAATGTCTTTCCCAAGGCCAGGAAAAACCAGTCTTTTTATTATTTGTTTGGGCTCTTTAGCAATTCGTCGGACAAATTTATCACTAAATTACAAGTTGGCAGGGTTTTGGGCTTTTTATAACTTAACCCAAGCCTGGGCAAAACATTTCACTGCCCAGAGCTGGCTGGCCCTGGATTGGACTCGGCTGGCCCAGCCCGGCACCATGAACACCTGATTGGACCCATTCGTTGATGAGGTACGCCTAAAAGATTTTCTTTATTTTCGTATTCTTGTCATTCAAATTTCTGCCTATAAATACACAACTTGGATCATCATATTTTAGGGCATGCACACATCCTATGGTAGGGTCCCACTATATCCGTCATTTTCAAATTGACCTTTTTCTTGGGCTCAAAAGTCTTATTACACAAATACATTTGAATTTGGTTTTTAAGTAATAGTTTGACTTTTGTTCCGAAAGAACATTTGACCTAAATGTGGAAGTTATAACCATGATTTGGGAAACGAAAGTGAATGCAATTGAAAACAAGGTAGGTTGTTGAATATGGGAGTCTAAATTGAGTTGTCTATTGCAACCTAAGTGCTTGTTGAATTTATTGTATCATTTGTATAATCTCACAATCTTTTCAAAAAAAAAAAAAAAAAATCTCAAAATCTTATCTTTGGGAAGGAACATATAATCCTATATTTTTCAACATATCTGTTTCATCTGTTATTTGTAAAGCACATCAATGAATTATTATCCAAGTTAGGGCTGCACAAAAAATTCGGTGTCAACGTAAAACCCGACCGAATCGCCCGACCGACCGAACCGGGCGGTTCGGATTGGTTTATGTGGATCGGTTCAGTCAATGGTTTGAAAATCATAGAAACTGCCTTATATCAGTCGGTTATCGGTTTGAACGCACGGTTAACCGTCTAAACCGAACCGACTATATGTATTAACTTCAGTATTGAGTTTTGACTATATTAGTCTTAGGGTTTTATACTTTCATAGTTTATACTTTCATTCGACAACTCACATGAACTCAATACTGCAATTTTATTTTCAAGGTTATCAGTTCTGCTTTCTCAGAACTCACGTGAAGTCCATTTGAAGTGTTATGGCTTATGGAGTTGCTGTTGGAGTGCTAGTAGTTTGGAGTGGAGTTATTGCTACTTCTTTGGTTATTTGCTTTAATTTGCTTTGGGATGTGTAATGACTTTAAATATTTATTACGTTTTATGTTGGATTTGTTTTGGGATGTAGTAACTTTAAATATTTCTGTTTGGGTTGTTTGGTTAAGACTCAGTGAGTACTTGTGCTACTACTATTTGTAGTTATTTTGTTGATTTCTTTTACCAATTGAACTGCCATTTTTACATAAATATTTATTATGTTTTATGTTGGATTTGTTTTGGGATGTAATAACTTTAAATATTTATGTTTGGTTGTTTGGTTAAGACTTAGTGAGTACTTGTGCTACTACTATTTGCAGGTATTTTGATGATTTCTCTCACCAATAAAACTGCCATTATTTTGTGAAAAAAAATCTCCAGAAAAACCGTATCCTAACTAAACTGATTTCTTTTGGTTTGGTTTGAGCACATGGGGGGCTTGGTTCGGTTTGGAAAAATAGAAAATCGATGAGTTCAGTTTGGTTGATGATTTTCCCTCTAAATCAATCCGAACTGCCCATGTGTACCCCTAATCCAAGTATGTTAGAGTTAGTCCCCTTTCACCACTTCTTTAGACACGGAACTCCAAGATTTTGTTTCATTTCGAGCTTTTATTAACAAAGTTTACTTGTAATTTTATTTCTTACGGGAGACATGTTAAGACCACATGATGTGACAGCCAGTGCTTTGGCATGGAAAGAAAATGGTGGCATGAAATCCTTTTCTTTTTCTTTTTGTTTTTATAAGTTGTTTGTGGAAACATGTAAAAATAGTTATGGTGTGATTCTAGAATTGGTCTGTATTGTTAAAAGTATCAACAGATTGTTGTGGTGTGGTTCTGTTCCTACTTTCTTGCTTGATTTCATCTCTACACTGTTTATTGGCATTTATAGCACAATTTTCAACCATGGGAGTCCGTAAGATAAGCAGTGAAACCTGGGCTACAATTTTCTCCCAACCCTGCATTGAATTTCGTGCAGGGCTAAAATTGCATACGCATGCAGAAGAAACTTCCTTTTGGCATTTATATGCTTATTAAACAACACCAGGTTAATGAAGATTTTAGAACATGCTTTTCCAACTTCGAAGCAGCTGTAAAACCTTTGAGTGAGTCATTATATTGGTGTCTCGTTTCAGGTGTGTTCTCTCTGTAGCAAAAAAGATTCAATTTTTTTATTATATATAGGGATGTCCATTAAAAATATCCCCTTAAATAGAAAAACTACAGTTGAGAATCCTAAACTTTTATAATAACGACCAGAGACCTCAAGTACAAATCTTCTCTTTTTGCAACACCACTATGTGCAACATGATTGGCCTGCCAACCAAACCCAAAACCCAAGGCTAAATTTACCATTAATCTGCAGGTTAGATCTGGATCATCATTTTCAAGCCTGTAAATATGTGGATTGGATCTCAGGTGACATACATGTTATCCAAAGCGCACCACCTGGCCCATTGCCACCGCTGGTCCTGGAAATTACACATTTACTTATCCTAATCTCAGCATATGAGGTCACCTTCAGTTATTTTTACATAGAGGAGGAAGATTCAACAATTCTTTGGCAGGGCTCGATTATATCCATCCCGAGCAGGGAGTTAGAATGGCAAATATTGGGAATGCAAGCTTTCAATATAAGCAATATATACGAATAAAATCAACAACATGGGGTGATCGTGGTCATTTATCTAACCAAAAAACTTTGGGCCTTTAAAATGGATGGTTTCAATCATCTGTCCACATTAATATGCAGCCCACCTTTAATCTATATAATGAGTTGCCAATCCAATTCTAAGCCTGTGAGTAGAGGTTCAACAAGGTGAACGTAAAGAGGACTCCTAATCCAATTCTAAGCCTGTGAGTAGAGGTTCAACAAGGTGAACGTAAAGAGGACTCCTAATCCAAATCTAAGCCTGTGAGTAGAGGTTCAACAAGGTGAACGTAAAGAGGACTCCCTGTAAAATAGTAGTGACTTGCTGCTAACTTGGGTGAATTATGTATTAACTGAGATGACCCGCTGATGGCTGAGACAAGGAGACCCTTTTACCCTTACCTTTTTATTTTGAGGGCCAAAGTCTTGTCACGCATGCTCAAGAATGCTGAGAAGATGGGCATCATTGAAGGGATTAAAGTAGACACAGAGAAATTAGAAATTCCCTAGAAGACTTCTGTGATTTCTCAGGTCAACTTATTAATTTGCTCAAATCTGCCACTAATTTTAGCAAGGGAGCTTGTCGCAAGAGATGCAAATGTATTTCCACAATCCTTTGGATCCCTTGCAAAAATGGTTTGAGGAAGCCTTTGTTGGTCTCTAGGTCTGATCCGGGTTTGGTCCTTATACACACAACTCTTTTCAAGAATGGATCTGTCAAGTGGATTTGAACTTCTTTGAAGAACTCTTTCTGACCTTATAAGAGCCCTCAAATCTCCCCTTCTACAGGAAAATTCAAAACACTCTCAACCCAACTCAGCCCAACCCCTGCCATGTTTTAAATTGCCGCCCTTAATGGTAATGAAGGTTAGGTCCTCTTTACCCTAAATCAATACATGTTAGGGCCTGTATAGATTTGAACCTAACCGGTTTTCATTCCAACTAGTTAAGATAGAGCTTGAAGACTATTTTGGTTGATAACTAACTAGGTTGCCTGTGACATACATTTCAGACCACACTCAAATCAAGCCAGGGCCAGTCCCTTGATAAAACTAGTTGCTGAATCTATGCATGTAGGAGACAGGAGAGTCTGATATCATTCCGGGTGTCCGAAAGTAATTAGGGCTTGTTTGGCAACTCTATTCTTAGGATTAAGTAAGGTAAAGTCCCAATTTCTATAAAAAAAAATTTCACCAAAATACTTTAATTCAAATTTCCCACCATATTTTTTAAAAAAAAGTAAAAAAGTAACCTTATTTCTCCACTAAAAGACAAAAAAACTCCACTTTTCAATAAAAAAAAATAAAAAAGATTCCATCACAAACAACTAAAAATAAAATATCATCATAAGTCACTTATATTTTATTATTTCCTCAAAATGACATTTACTCCACTCAACTCCATTAGTAAAGCCCCCAAGTAGGCCCACCCCTCACATTACATCATCCTTGAATGCAAACTCAGGCCTTGAGTTTGGACAGTTGGGTCCCATGCTCTAATGGTCCACAATAGGAAAAAAAATGCTATTCTCTTACTGGATACTTATAACTCTTTAGTCGATGAACCGTAACTGACCAGTTGATGAGTAATAGACGACCAGCATAAACTGGCCTCCACTTTTACTTCAATGGGAGCTTATATAAAGCGTTGGATAGAATTTTCCCAGGAAAAAAAAAATCATTTATTTCACACATCCAATTGCATATGTCACTCCAAATTAAGTGCAATTGGGGCAAGTTTGCATTCGCAGACAAACATAATATGAGTGGGTCAGATAGGCTTTGGTGATAAAGTTGATTTGTTACATTTGAATTTTACCATCCCTCTTGATACATTGTTTTCTATTGTGTTCATGCTCTGACAAGTTACACCATGTGCCATATTCCACCGGCAACTTATTTTCATACGGGAACAACTCAGGCAAATATAAATGTTGGAAAATGGCTTAGAGAACCACTATTTTTATAAACTTTGAGTAAAAAACCTAAGTGGGATCCACTTATCTTTTTAGATGGGAATACATGGGTATGTAATCTACTCCATTAGTAGATTAGAGACATGTATTGGGTTGCTCTAATCCATTAAGAAGTGAATGAGAAATTGCCTCCTAAACACCACTACTTGAACATGTTAAACATGGAAACAAAAGGAAGTGGTGAACTTGCTTCCCACATTGCTTGGGAGCAAAACATTCATTGGGTATAAATACACTTACCTTGGAAGTATAAGATGAGCCCCAAGGGGCATCCCACTTTTGTGGAGGAGGGAGGACCTAGGCCAAGGTGGGGTCACCACCACGCGTGCGCCGCCCTACCCCGCCCCGGGGCTTCAGCTTCACGCGCGAGTTAGGCCTGGCTCTGCCCACTACCCATTTTTTTGGAGAAATTTTATTTTATAAAATTTTTCTTTTTCAAATGGGATGTGTCCTTAGTGGTGTGGTGTGTCCTTTCGCAGTTGAAAGGATGTGTCCCCAAGAGGTGTGTCCAAAGACAAAGAAGAGGTGCATCTATTCACCTGAACAGTCACTGTTCTGAATAGATGCAACCCCCCTTGAAAGGACTTGATGCAAGCTATAAATATGTATCTTGTCCATGCATTTTTTATCATCCAATCCACTGCTACTGTATTGCATTTTGAGTCATCTGAGTCCAGAGAGTGAGTCCTGTTGCACTGTTGGTTTGCTAGTCACAAAGTTGTAGTGCTGCAACTGTTGTGAGACCGATCATTGTATCCTGGGAGACAGACGCCGCTGAAGCTCGTTAGCACCTTAGCGAGGGCGAAATTTGTCTTAAGGACATAGTGTTTTAACACTAGCCTTGATCAACGTTCTTCTGCAATCTCCTGACAGAGTACTGTTTTCTGCCTTCAAACGGTAAGTGTATTTCAATTTAATTTTAGAATTCTGTTCTATTGTTTACCTCACTGTTGTGATGAAACAGAATACTAAACTATTACTGTATGTACTCGGACTAACAATAAAATCGACAGATTAACTGAAAACAAATTCCACAAATTCCAGCTTATGGGAGCTACATGCAGGGTTTCCATAGCAAGTATCGGCGGTAATCTTGCATTTGCAGCTTTCCTGCCACTGGTTACTGCGGTAAAACTACATTTACAGTTTACTGCTAAAAAATGCTGTGGTAGTCTTGCACAATGCATTTTATTTATTTATTTATTCATTTTGTGTCTTGGGTATGATCATGGATGGGTCCTTATACACACACAACAAAAAAAGGTATTGCTATTCTAAATGTCAATTTGGATGCACATTGGCAGTAAAAAATTGCCCACGGGTTTATTAATTTACCATATCCACATATGTAAAAAAAGAAAATACAAATTAATTGCATGCATGAATGATGAAACCTAGCACAATTTATTATTTTTTTATTGCCCTAGTCAAGTGGGCCGAGACCCAAGAGAGAGCCCGCACACACGGGAAGACAACCTATTCACGTTAAAAAGGAGCCCGCACATGAGGGAAGAAATCCCACACAAACAGACCGCACGTGCGGGAAGCGGCAGCGTACCCAGGGTTCAAACCTTTGGCGGGCAGATGAGAACCGCAACTACTTACCATTTGGATAAGGAGCCGGTCTCAACCAATCATAATTTGTTTGGTGATTCGATATATCAAATTACTTGAATGTAATAATATATTTTTTTTTCATTCACTTTTATCTCTAGTTTACTACATTTAAACCAAATATGAAAAAAAAAAAATAAGCACAGTGTGGCTGGAGATGACTCTGTGGGGATGGGGATCACCGAGAAATTGTGTTTCCCTTATATTAGATAATGTCCATTTAAAAAATCCCCAAAAAAGCAGAGGATATATTTAGAATTCCCCTTTTTTAAAAGCTTCAAATCTAATTCGTGTTGGCATGATTTAGCACTAGATTGAATTTGAAGTACTTCATCACACTAAGCCAGAGCATTAAGAGATTTTATCCCTATCAAACCAACCGCTTGGATCTAGGAGCGCAACTCTCTTCGCTCGAGTCTTTGATTTAGAGAAATCCATAGTGGAAGGAGGTATACTCCACAGTGAGCTCTACTCATTGAAATCGAATCCAGTCAAAATCAACTCTCTTTCCATGCATGGATAGCCTCAAACTCTATCCTAAAAGAAGTTCACCCCAATGTAAGAGTGAATATTTGATAAAAAAAAAAAGTGGCTAATAAAAACAATGCAAAGGTCGTGTCAGTTTTTTTTATGAGTTTGGATCCCCTAGAAACGCCATGTACTCAAACATGTACTGGAGTTGAAATGTTACTACTTTTGCAACTGTAAAAAAGTTTATTTGGACAAACTTTTTGGATAGAATCTTAGACAAATCCTATGGTATAACTTCAATATCTTCTATGATATTTAAGTTATATCATAAAATTTATCCAAGATTCTGTGCAAAAATTTTATACAAGTAGCGTTACTATTCCAACGGATCCTTAGCACTGCGAGCTAGAAGGATGCCCGTTGACCATCTCAATTCCCGTTGAAGCCAAACTGTCAAAAAGCTCACTAAAGAGGACGGCAATTATTTCAATTGTTATATTGATTTGTTATGAGTGGGCCGTTCTGAGAACCTTCACTAATTAATTTCCATCGAGACTGAAGATTGGAAGATCAAACGAAGGAAAATCCCATCACCGGGACCGCTGGCACCCACTTTGGACAAATGTTGAGGTGGGGCCGGAAAACGTGGTTCTCGTGGATTGCTTTTTCTTTTGTTTTTTTTTATCAACTGTTTTCTCTTATTTGTTGCCCACAGCTTTTGAGTCACCAATCGTTTTGAAACTTTGGGCCTCGAAAGTAGGGCACCAATACTCATTCTGAATCCCACGTGGTCACGTGGGATTGTCAGGTAAAGTAATTCTGCTTTTGCGCCCAATTTGGATGTAATGTAATGGGCGAGTGGCCGAGTGCTCTGACAACTTTTAACTTTCAAAAAGTCTATAGAGCCCGGGACAAAAATCCCGGGCTCTGTAGCACGGCTCTTTAACTTTTCTTCTTTAACTTTTGAGCTAGGAATTGTGATTGGTCGTTAGGTCCGTAAAACTCCTAGGTGATGGTGGTCACGTGGGATTGTCGGGTACACTATTATCAATGACTTGATTGTCCGTCAACGGTGTGCTGGTGTGTAGAACCAAAGAATTACCCAATTAAATACAAGGGTTGATGTACCTATTTGGACGCTAAACTAGATTGGGATCTCGACTGATACCTCATCTGGCAATTTAAATGACCGATCGAACAATAAGAAACTTTTGTTAAATCTATGCCAAAGGTGAAACCCATAGCAAGAGCGATCAGAAAGGTTACCAATGAGCTCGGCCAGCTGGAATCGGGCTCAACCTAGGCTTACGCAATAAACTCCGAGGAGCTCAAGAGTCGATAACAGAGCAAAACAGGGGAAGCAAATGAAAGTACTAAATGCAGAGTAAATGGGAGGAAAGAAAGAAGAGGCAGGGAAGGAATGAATAAAAAAATAAAAATATTAAAGTCTCACGCACACAGAAAAGAAGAGATGGCTTCCTTAAAATAGGCTGTGGTTTTTTACTAATTTGAATGAAAGTGTGGGCTTGTTTGGATGTACGGTCAATTAAAGTATAGTGTGGTAAAATATCAAATAAAGAAAAAATAAAATATAAAGAGTTATGGTGATATTTTATTTTTTGTTGTTCGATATAAAAATTTTTTTAACTTTTTGATTTTTTTAAATTTTTTCATAAAAAAGTGGAGCTTTTTTTTTTTTTTTTTTTTGTTCTTTCTGTGCGGAAAAGGTTTTTTTTTTTTTTTTTTTTTTTTTTTTTTTTTTTTTTAACTTTTTTTAGAAGAAGATGGAAGAAATCTTAAAATTGTATACTTTAGATATGACTCATTGTCTTTTCTTATATGGATAATGAAGGCTTTATCTCACACCTCACTACACATCCAAACAAGTCAAGGTGCGGCCGTTGATTATGGTTCTTTCTGGATCTTTTTCTTTTACAGTCCGGATCCTCTTTACACAGTACAATGTAGATGATTTACTGGAACTTGATGGCGGGCCCACAGAGATCACCCGGACCGTTAAAGGTGAATGTCAAACACTTGAATCATACATCCATAAGTTTCAGCTTAAAAGGAGTGGGTCCCACCATCGAATTGAACATTATGCAGAAATGTGATTAACACCATGTAAAAAGCACTGCGGCATTAGCACGTAATCACGTTTCATTGTATTCAAATGGACAGAGGGATCGACTCCTTTTAATCTGGGAATTTGGCACATATGATTTGAGGGGATGTGATTCATCTTGAACGGTACGGATGATTTCTATGTAAGCCCCACGGTGGAGTTTCTGAAAAAAATCTAGACGCTATTGCATAATAATGGTAGCAGAAGATCCCGACCCTTTCCGACTTGTTGTACAGACATTCTAACTTTTCCTTCCAAGCTTTTGGGTATCCCTTATTGGGTAGTAGGTAGGTAGTTTTTTGTCTTTTGGTAATTCAGCCAAGAGAGCCCAGCCCGCTCACACACGAGAAGACAACCCACATAATGGGGAAGAAGGTGTGCACAAATTGTAAAAATGTGACATACCCAGGATTCAAATCTTGAACAGACGAGTGAAAATTGCCGCCACTTACTAGTGTAAGTGGCCATTCTCAGGTACTAAGCAGTTAGCCCCTATTTTGGATGTGGTGTTGTGTGGTCCCGGTGATCATGGTTCGTTTATTTTTATTTGTTTTCCGAAATTTAACTTTTCCTTTCAAGCCTTGGTTCTAAATGATTAAGGAGTGGGAGCACCTTATTTGGATGTAGAGTTAAAGTGGGCACGCTGATTATGGTTCTTTCTTGATACTTTTTTGTTCTAACACCTTTGTTTTTAGGAATTTTTACCAAATAATTAAGCTTATAGTGTAATTAATCGATTTTATGAAGAATAATAACAAAACCACCATTAGTTGTTCGTACATTTTTTCTTGACAAAATTACCCAAGTTGGTGATATTGTTAACTACCTGTATTTAAACCAACGATTTTTCTTCTTTTTCTTCATAAAACACTCTTCTCTCTTTGGGTCCTACGAGATTTTCTTTGGCAACAAAATTTAGACTTGAAAAATTATTCAATCAACAGCCAATAGTAACAACCAAAAGAGAACAAAATATCACAGCGAGCAACATCTTCTGTAGGTCTGTGTGGGTATTTCTATCCACATGATTTCAACCTAATAGTAGCAAGTCTCATGCTCAAAATGAGTGAGATAACCACATAAAATAACTCACCATCCAATCCACATTTTATTCAATGATACAACCAAAAAATTCCTAGTTCGTATGCTACGATTGGGATTTGGAGCTCATTTAACAATATCAGGCCAACCTGACCCATTTACAATACTCTACACTGCTCTAACTTAGGGAGCAAAATTTGATAGATTGAACAATTACAAAGTCTTGCCAAATCTAAGCTATAGGTGAAACCCATCCAAAGATTAGAAAGTGGTATTAGGATTGCTTTAGTCTCTATGCTGTCCCCTACTTGCTCCATCTTGTTGTTGTCAATGAGCTCAGGCAGCCAAAGATCGGAGCAAAGCAAGGGAAGCAAAGTATAAATGCAGCATACGAGGAAAGGATGCAAAGAGAGATTGTAGCATGGAAAAAGTAGAGTCCGATTAAGCACCATATTTCGGTGCAACATCAAGCAAAGCAAAAGAAAAGAAAAAAAGAAAAAAATGCAAAAGCAAAAGAAAAAGATGTTGATTCTATCTATATAAAGAAAAGTACCTCAAGTCCAAAAGAATATTAAAAGGGTTGCGTGTTGCACCGATAAAAGGTGGGACCAGTGGGTACCATAGAGCTAGAGTGTTGTAAGAGAATCTGAGAGTCCAATACCGCATGGGCTTAATGAATTGTATTATCTTATGCGCACTGTCCCGCAACTTTGAATCTAAAGATCCAGAAAATTAATTGTACGCTTAGTGTTTTTCTTCAAAAGCAAAATGGTTAATCTTAAAATGATGATTAGAGCATATCAACGGTTAGAAATTGCATGGTTAATATTCCTAAAAAGTTGTTGTCCACCATCATCCTACGGAAAATAATTAGAGCATATAATAGAATTTTATGTTTGTGGCTTAGTGCTCATATAGAATATTATGGTAGTGCTCATAGATCTTCATCTTTCAACTTCTAGATCTTTACCCCCACTTCCTAAACAAAGAAAAGCGAACATGTACCAGAAAATATGATGGTCAAGGAAGACAATGGGGGAGATAAATGTATAGCTGGGTTGTCTTGTGTTAAGTAATTTAATAGCCCCCATTAATTCCTGGGAATATCTTACATTCTTGGGTCTCGGCATGCATTTTGTAAAAGTCCAAACAAAATATTCTCAGTAAAAAGCATCTTGTGAGCAAATTACTTATCAGAAAAGGAACATAAAACTTGCAATATAGACAACCTAATCCATGTATAGTGTAAATATATTTCTAAGATGTTCTACGCACTTAAAAATAAGGTGTTTATATCCCACTTTCTTATAAAAACCTTTATATTAGAAGTATTCAAATATATGTAGTATAAATGCATAATATAAATGTCAACAAATCTAAATATTGTAAGATTTCATTATCATAGAACAAAATAGTGTTATTTTATTTTAGAGAAAATTGCCTAAAAAATGACCTTAGATGGCCACTAAACGAAAAAGCCTCCAGTAATTCAAATGATACGAAGGTGGTCCCCTGAGATCACTTTCGTTTTATATATATATACATATATATATATATATATATATTGAAGTTTTCATTTGGCGATGACGTCGTCGTTAGTTTAAACCTTACAAACCCCAAAACTCCTATTTTTTCTTTCTTCCTCCCCATCGTTTTCCCCCATATCGTGATTTTGTTGCCTCCTTCTTCTTCAACAGTTTGCAACATAATCTCAGAGGTTGTTTTTCAACCTGTTTTGGATTGGAGCATCATATCATGTGGAGGTATTCTTTTTGTCATCTACCCATTGTTTGTTTTTCAAAACAACGATTCTTGTGGGGTTTTTTTTTTTTTTATCTTCTTTCAATTTTCTTCAACCAATTTCCAATATAACATCGTAAAATTATTAATATTAATGCACTACACGTGTTTTTTGCAACGAATTAACCCATTAATTAGTCCCTCCATTTTTCCCTTCTTCACTGGGCTTCTGAATGATATAGTAGTAGTGTACATCACCCTGTTGGGTTTATCAGAAGGATATGTGGTCAGAAGCCATGATTGAATCATGTCATTGCATCTTTTCCATGGTAAATGACTAGAAGAAGTAGCTGATGGTGTAGTTGAGCGTACTATAAACAAAATAACTTCTTTTTTTTTTTTTTTTTACTCTTATTTTTTAAGGAATAAACGAATGATGGCCCCCAAATAATACAAGACATCCCAATTTGTGTTTAGAGATCCATTGAAATGCAACAAATGATGCCCCCATTGAGAATTTTCCCACCACAACCACTTTTAATTGTGTATAAGCCATAGAGAGGGCTCCTAAAAAAAAAAAAAAAAACAATAAATGATTTCCTTTAAACAATTTTTGAGCCATGAGAAAAGGATATAATCAGCTCAAACCATGTGAACTGAACTATCAAAAGTTGGAATGGTGAAGTAAACTCCCTGAAGCTAAGTTTGGTGGACTCCAAAATCCAAACCTTAATGAAATAGGACTTTTCAATGGAACATATCATTTCCCAATAAACCTTCGATATTGATGATAACATATCCCAATTCCTTTACAACTTGCTCAGCTTCAAGCCTATAAATTCATCAATTGAATCCCTTCAAAGACCCACCAATTTTCCTACTTCTGAATGCCCCATAGGATGATAAATAAAACAAGCAAGCATCATTAATAGGAACAAAAAAAAAAAAAAGTCGTCCTTTTCTTTAAAAGAAAACCCGGTCATCTCCCCCTCAACACCACACATATCAAAGAAAATATGGTTTCTTTGAATCATGTACTGCGCGTGCACATCATAGTAGATCTAATGATTTTTTTTTTCAAACAAAGATCAGCGTTGACATTGTTGCCCAACCATTTATGAAGTCTTGCTTAAAGGGTAGAATAAGCACCGATGTCGTCACTTCGTAGAATCTTGAAACACTTGGTCCCATTGAAAGTCGTCACTTCGCAGAATCTTGAGATGCTTGATCCTATGGAAATGAGCAACGACATTGACGCTATTCGAAAAAGGGCAAAAAAAGAGAAAAGCTTGGCAAGAAGACCAGTTTCGTATCATATGGACTACTAGAGGCCTTTTCGTTTAGTGGCCATCTAAGGTCACTTTGCAAGTAAATTCCTCATTATTATATTGTGTGATTGTGACACTTATGACGTTTGGCTATTTACACAAACTTCAATATACCTGTGCAGTATTTGGCAATTTATAAAAAAAAAAAAAACAACTCATAAGATATTATACCGAACAAGAAATGGAGAGAGTAATCAATTGACCCAATTTAAGCCCACTAATTAGTAATCATAGGTGTTAATAATCATGGTAGGACTTATCCATTATTAAAAAATAATAGAATTAAATGGTAAAACTATGAGACCCAACTTCCATACATAATTACTTAATTAAGTGGGTCCACCAAACATTGGTAACCATAATGCAATACATTTAATGATGATTATGACAAATGACCCTATCTAGTTTTTTTTTTTTAAACCTTATCAAATGTTAAACATCATTGATTATCAATCTATGAGTAGTCATTGTAGGACTAATTTGATGTTGGTAGTCATATTAACACTAGGAGAGCTATTAAATAGTTGGACCCATTAAATAGTGGCAAATTAATAATTGTAATAGCACAATTCAATCTTGGTAATCTGTATGGGATCGGCTAATTTTGGTAGTATAGGTCCCACCTAATATTGTAATGAAAGCCCCCCAAGTATGACATTTGTAGGACCCGCCTCATATTGATAATTAGGAAGGGTTATGTAATCTTGATATGTCTATAGGAGCATACATTAAATTTAGACGCACAGTAGGGCCAATCTAATAGTAGGAGTCATAGTTGCACTCGCATAAGAATCATGCTCGGAGACTGTAGGTACATTCCTAATCGTTGCATGGACCTAACGTGAGCTTGAGTTGTTACTTTAGAACTCGTGAAAAAACAAGTGAAGGGAAATTTGGTCTAAAAAAAATGGACCGATAAATTGCGGGAGAGAATTGATTTGGGTAATACTTGTATCTAAGGGCAAATTTTGAGGTCTAGGAATATTTGACGCCTTTTGTCGTAAGAATCCCTAAAAAGTATTATACCTCAATATCTTACTTGGGTCAAGTATTCAAAAGGTTTCTAGTCTAGATTGGAAAAATAGCTCTCAATCAAGGGAAATTCTATATGCACCCACTATTTTTCCCGGCACACCCACCTTTAAAAAAAAAAAAAATCATTGTTCATAAAGAAATGTGGGTGTGCTCAGCAAAATGTGTGAATGCATATAGAATTTCCCCCATTCAAATTAACAGCCTTTGGTCTTTTTATAGTTTTTGATTCTTAGTTTAATTCATCTTTTCTTACATTATGTGGCTATAACTTTTTTAAATATAATTTATACCCCACTATTGGATTTCTATTTTTTTTTTCTTTATTCTTTGATTAATTATTTACTCATTACTAATTTGCAGTAAACGAATAAAGTCTGTATCCTCTGAGGCTCTGGACTCACTTGAAGTTTCAAGTTTAGCTCAGTAAAAGAGTAAATACCATCATCAAATGGTTTAAATCCCTGCTCTGCCATTGATCCTTGGCACTATGTGCGAGGATTATGCCAGTGTCCATCTCAATTATTTCAATTGCTATATTGATTTGTTATGAGCGGGCCCTTCACTAATTTCCATCGAGTCTGAACATTGGAAGATCAAACCAAGGAAAATCCCCTCACCTGGACCGCTGGCACCCACTTTGGATAAATGTTGCGCCTTGAAGAGATGCAGTCCACCCTTTATTTTGCCTTCGTTATGCTGATTAGAATGCTGAATGACAGACAGTATACCATGCAATATTACTTTCTTGATGCCGAATGACCGGATGCTATCAAATGTTTCATTGCCTGAGAATGCCTTCTCAGAATTCCTGATGAGGAATTCCATCCCTATGCCATTGCTCTTTGATTACCTGTACCACTCCCCCACTGGATCCATCATCCCTACTAATGAGCCAAGATTCAATCTGTCGAATATTTCCCCCATTTTCTCTTTTTGCTGAGATTTTGCAACTCAAACCCTTAGTAAGGGCACTTCTGGGTTAAAAAAAATAGGGGGGAAAATTGGCCGGATGTCCTGATTTGAAATCTATTTGAAAAATTTAAATACTCATTATTTTGAAATGTGGCTCTAATTTTGTCCCGTTTTGAAATCT
Source organism: Camphora micrantha (assembly GCA_003546025.1). Classification (NCBI taxonomy): domain Eukaryota; kingdom Viridiplantae; phylum Streptophyta; class Magnoliopsida; order Laurales; family Lauraceae; genus Camphora; species Camphora micrantha. The sequence continues at coordinate 54,777,127 of QPKB01000002.1, read as the reverse complement.
GTCAGAAACTTAGGTCCCATTTAATAATTTTCCATGAGATTGGAATCATCCAGGGTGGTTGTCATCAATGACTTTAGTGGACAATGATGCGCTGGTTTGTAGAACCAAAGAATTACCCAATTAAATATAAGGGTTTATGTACCTGTTTGGACGGTAGATTGGGACCTGGACTGAGACCTCATTTAATAATTTTGGGCCAACATTTACTGATCGAACAATTAATAAGAACTTTTGTTAAATCTAAGCCAAAGGTGAAACCCATGACAAGATCAATCAAAAAGGTTGTCAATGAGCTCAGCCAGCTTGGCTCGGGCTCAAGCTTGGCTCACCTAAAAAACTCCGAGCTCATGCTGGCTCAATTAGCTCAATAGCCAAAACAGAGCAGAACAGGGGAAGAAAATGAAAGGGCTAAATGCATGCAGCGTATATGGAAATAAAGAAAAAGCAGTGAAGGAATGAATCAAAAATAAAGTCTCAAGCACACATAAAACGAACTGCTAGCAACCATCATTCAACCCCTGGGAATTTGAACGAGTTGATGAGACAGAAAAGAAGAGATGGCGTCCGAGGCTGTGGTTTCCTTTGTTGTAGGAAAACTGGGTGATCTTCTCATTGAAGAAGCACGGCTCCTCTATGATGTGCGTGATCAATTTGAATGGATTGTGGGAGAATTGAGACGTATGCAATGCTTTCTGAAAGATGCCGATGCAAAACAGAAGGAAGATGAGAGAGTCAGGAATTGGGTGAAAGAAATAAGAGACGTTTCTTATGACGCCGAAGATGTTATCGACACCTTCATCCTCACTCAAACTGCTCAGGCTTCCCGGAGGACGAGACGAAGGCCTTTTCTCTATCTTAAACGGTACGTTTGCATTGTCAGTGAGCTGGCAACTCGCCACAGGGTCGCTAAGAAGATTCAACACATTAAGATGAAGATCGGCGACATCTCAAGCAGTTTGCACACTTACGGCATAAGAGATATCAACGATGGAGGGCAAGAGACACGTTTGAACATCCGTAGGCGGTCTTATGCCGTGTATGAAGAACCAGATCTTACTGGTATGCAAGAAAGCATGAAAACTCTCAAGGAGCAGCTTATCAACAAGGAGGCAAGGCGCTGCGTGATTTCTATAGTCGGCATGGGCGGTTCAGGTAAGACCACTCTCACCAAAGAAGTTTATCATGATGTCAGAGAGAATTTTGATTGTCATGCTTTCATATACCTCTCTCAACAATATGGAATAAGAGATGTCTTGATACGCATTATAGAATGTGTAATGAGACTCTCTCCAGACGAGATGCAGAAATCAAACGAGAACTTGACCGAAAGGCTTCGAGATCACTTGAGCAAGAAGAGATATTTGGTAGTAATTGATGATATATGGACAAAGGAAGCATGGGACCAACTAAAATTCATTCTACCAGATGGTTTGAACAAAAGTAGAGTAATGCTTACCACTCGCAACAAAGAGGTAGCTTTATATGCTGACCGATCGAGCCAACCCCATTATATTCGCCTTCTTAATGAGGATGAGAGTTGGGACTTGTTCCACAAGAAGATCTTTCCGATAGGAGTTGTTTGCCCTCTGGAGTGGATGGAAACTGGGAGAAAAATCCTTGAAAAGTGTTGCGGCTTACCACTGGCAATTGTTGTTTTAGGAGGCCTCTTATCAAGAAGAGACAGGACATTTAGTGCATGGACTCGAGTTCTCAATAGTGTGACTTGGCATCTTGCTGAAGACTCAAATCGGTGCATGGAAATATTGGCTTTAAGTTACTACGATTTACCTCATTACCTGAAACCATGCTTTCTATATCTCGGTCTTTTCCCAGAAGACTATGAGATTAAGTCCAAGGAACTAATCAAGTTGTGGGTTGCTGAGGGTTTCATTCAAGAGAGAGGTAATGAGATCATGGAGGATGTGGCAGAGGACTACTTAGAGGAATTGATTGGCAGGAGCATGATTCAAGTGGCACACAAGAGGTCTAATGGATCTGTTAGCACATGCCGCATCCACGATCTTTTGCGTGACCTCTCCATGTCTGAAGCTAGACAAGTCAATTTCTTTGGAATATACGGTGATAATGACGCTACTTCATCTTCATCTAGTCTGCGACGAGTAGCACTCCATCGCAATGTGGATGAGCACGAGCATGAAATTATATTTCGTGCCGCAACCCTTCGTTCCATGTTATACTTCTCCAATTCTAAAATTCATTTGTCAAAACTGATTAACAGAGGTGGCAAATTGCTGCGGGTATTGCACGTAGATATCGCTTACCTTCAAGGAAATAATTTACCGAATGAAATTGGAGAAGAAGTACATTTGAGGTATTTGAGAGTTGATCGAATCCGATCTCTTCCATCTTCTCTCAAAAGACTCTCTAACCTGCAAGTTATAATATTGCCAAATTATGGTGGCACTTTACCAAGTGCAATTTGGGATTTGGAGAGATTGAGACATCTATATGCATATCGATGGAATATTGATGGGCATCCACGACTCAGCAATTTCAGAAACCTCCAAACATTATGCTTGGAAGCAGGTAGTTGGATTGAAGATGGCTTAGACAGGCTAACCAATCTCAGAAAATTGGGAGTAACGGGAGTTCTAAGTACACACCACCACAAGGCATTATCTGATGCCATTGAGAAATGGTGCGAACTCCGATCACTTACATTGTATAATTCGTCCTCAATCCCACCATTTGTGTCATTTGCACATCATCAAAATCTTTACAAGATACAATTGGAAGATTGTCCGATAGAGAATCTACCAAAGATGCCTCCACATCTTGCCAAATTGAGTCTGTGTAGAACCCAGTTAAAGCAAAATGCCATTGAAATACTAGAGAAGCTGCAAAACCTTCGGATTCTCTATTTGAAATGCAATTCTTATTATAGTGAGAAAATGATCTGTTCTTCAGGAGGATTTCCTCAACTGGAATACTTGTTGCTCTACTGCTCTAATCTAAAGGACTGGACAGTTGAGAAAGGAGCAATGGAATCTCTCAAAAAAGTCATACTCTCTCGTTGCAGGCACTGGACAGTTAAGGAAGGAGCAATGAAATCTCTCGAAGAAGTCGAACTCATTAATTGCAGGCACTGGACAGTTGAGGAAGGAGCAATGCAATTCCTCAAAGAAGTCGAACTCATCGATTGCGATAATTTAAAGGCTGATGTTCCCAAGCACGTACGAGATCTCTTGCAGCACTGAAAGAAGACAAACGGAGCACAAATGGATTCTACAGAAGGCCAGGTAATTTACATTTTCAATGTCATTTTGTAAGTTGAGATTTTTTTTTTTTTTTTTGCCCTCTGTGATTTTAACAGTAGCCAGGTAGCTCTCTCTATAGCATTCTAGAATGGGACATGTGGTAAGAGGCCAGGTAATAATGTATAAGTAGTACATTTGAAAACCATTTTATTTGGATTGGATAATTTTTCTTCTTCTATATTTTCATTTTGTAAGGTGCGGATTCATGGTTGTATATATAATCACAGCCGATCCTAGTAAATTAATATGGAATTGATTGGGTGATTTCAATCCCAACTGTCCAAAGCAAGGTCCCAATGACAATAAAAAGTTCAAAGGGAACTGCTATGTATGCGACAAACCAGGCCACAGTGCTAAGGACTGTCGTAAGCATAGGGACCAAGGCAATACAAGTAAGAAACCAGCGCAGGCCAACATGACAGAACTGGACACTCTCTCCACTGATGTTTCAGACATCAATCTTTCTGCTGTGGTCTCAGAAGTCAATCTGGTTGGTAACACCAGAGAATGGTGGGTGGATACTGGGGCCACTCTACATGTCTGCTCAATCAGAGAGATGTTCTCCACTTACCATGCATCAACTGGAGAACAACTCTTCATGGGCAACTCTGTCACTTCTAAGGTTGAAGGCCAAGGACAGATGGTATTAAAGATGACTTCTGGAAAGGAACTCACCCTCAACAATGTGCTGCATGTACCTGATATTCGTAAGAATCTGGTATCAGGCTCACTACTAAGTAAGAAGGGTTTTAAACTTGTATTTGAGTCGGATAAGTTTGTACTCACTAAATCTGGGATGTATGTGGGAAAAGGGTACATGAGCGATGGGCTCTTTAAAATGAATGTAATGACAATTGTACCTAATAAAAAAAACTCTTCTGCTTATATGCTTGAGTCCTCTAATGTGTGGCATGGTAGACTAGGTCATGTTAACTATGATGCTTTGCGTAGATTAGTTAATATGGAATGTTTGCCTAAATGTAGTTTTGATTCTAATATCAAATGTGAAACTTATGTAGAAGTTAAACTTACTAGAACTTCTTTTCATTGAATTAAACGAAATTCTGAACCCCTTCAGTTAATTCATTCTGATATCTGTGATCTGAAGTTTTCTTCTTCTATGATTTCAATGGTAGGGTCCCACTACATCCGTCATTTTCAAAATGACCTTTTTCTTGGGTTCAAAAGTCTTATTGCACAAATACATTTGAATTTGGTTTTTAAGTAATAGTTTGACTTTTGTTCCGAAAGAACATTTGACCTAAATGTGGAAGTTATAACCATGATTTGGGCAACGCACGTAAATGCAATTTTAAACAAGGTAGGTTGTTGAACATGGGAGTCTAAATTGAGTTGTCTATTGCAATCTAAGTGCTTGTTGAATTTATTGTATCATTTGTATAATCTCACATTCTTTTCCAACAAAAAAAAAAAAAAAAAAAATTTCTCAAAATCTTATCTTTGGGAGGAACATATAATCCTATATTTTTCAACATATCTGTTTCATTTGTTATTTGTAAAGCACCCTAATGAATTATTATCCAAGTTAGGGCTGCACAAAAAATCCAGTGTCACTGTAAAATCGGACCGAACCGCTCGACCGACATAACCAGGCGGTTTGGATTGGTTTTATGTGGATCGGTTCGGTCAATGATTTGAAAATCATAGAAATTGCCTTATATCGGTCAGTTATCGGTTTGAATGCACAATTAATCATGTAAACCGAACCGACTATATGAATTAACTTCAATATTGAGTTTTGACTATTTTAGTTTTAGGGTTTTGTACTTTCATAGTTTATACTTTCATTCGACAACTCACATGAACTCAATACTGCGATTTTATTTTCAGGGTTATCGGTTTTGCTTTATCAGAACTCACGTGAAGTCCATTTGAAGTGTTATAGCTTATGGAGTTGCTCTTGGAGTGCTAATAGTTTGGAGTAGAGTTGCTACTTCTTTGGTTATTTGCTTTAATTTGCTTTGGGATGTGTAATGACTTTAAATATTTATTACGTTTTATGTTAGATTTGTTTTGGGATGTAATAACTTTAAATATTTCTGTTTGGGTTGTTTGGTTAAGACTTAGTACTTGTGCTACTACTATTTGCAGGTATTTTGATGATTTCTCTCACCAATAAAACTGCTATATATATATATTTTTTTTGTGAAAAAAAAAACCCAGAAAAACCGTATCCGAACTAAACTGATTTCTTTCGGTTTGGTTTGAGCACATAGGGGGCTTGGTTCAGTTTGGAAAAATAGAAAATCGATAGGTTCAGTTTGGTTGATGATTTCCCCTCTAAACCAATCCGAACTGCCCATGTGTACCCCTAATCCAAGTATGTTAGAGTTAGTCCCCTTTCATCACTTTTTTAGACATAGAACTCCAAGATTTTGTTTCATATTGGGCTTTTATTAACAAAGTTTACTTGTAATTTTATTTCTTACGGGAGACATTTTAAGACCACATGATGTGACAACCAGTGCTTTGGCATTGAAAGAAAATGGTGGCATGAAATCCTTTTCTTTTTCTTCTTGTTTTATAAGTTGTTTGTGGAAACATGTAACAATAGTTATCGTGTGATTCTAGAATTGGTCTGTATTGTTAAAAGTATCAACAGATTGTTGTGGTGTTGTTCTGTTCCTACTTTCCTGCGTGATTTCATCTATACACTGTTTATTGGCATTTATAGCACAATTTTCAACCATGGGAGTCCGTAAGATAAGCAGTGAAACCAGGGCTACAATTTTCTCCCGAGGAATGCTACATGGACCGAACATGGGGACCGGTCCTTGGACCGATCCCTATGTTCGGTCCATCCAGACTTTTTCTTTTCTCCCAACCCTGCATTGAATTTCGTGCAGGGCTAAAGTTGCATACGCATGCAGAAGAAACTTCATTTTGGCATTTATATGCTTATTAAGCAACAACAGGTTAATGAAGATTTTAGCACATGCTTTTCCAACTTC